>JAJOZX010001810.1:352500-744051 GCA_023014485.1 Bathynomus jamesi
GCTATAGATATAAATCGACCAGAAAGGAAATCAGAGATGAAGGCACAGATAGAAGGATAGAAACCGAAGGAGGGCAGTTTGGAGACTAAAGATGTGTGCCAGACTCTATCAAAAGCTTTTGATATGTCTAGCGCAATGGAAAAGGTCTGATCGAAATCTCGAAAGGAGGATGACCAACAGTCAGAGAGATATGCAAGAAGATCGCCAGTAGAGCGTCCCTTGCGGAACCTATACTGACGATCTGAAAGAAGATCTACAGATCTACAGAAGCTAAGGCTAACAAAGACCCTAAGATCCACTCTAAGGTTAGCCCGAGAGAAAGGAAAGAGTAGGGGATGAAGAGAAGAGAATAGAATAAGGGGTTAAGTAAGGAGGAACACCTATCATTCGTGGGTTAACATTCATTCAGAAAAAGAGAAAAAAAAGGCTCACCATCATCATCCGCCGGCCACTGCCGACAAGTCAGAAAAATAGTCGGAGAAAATAGGAGAGGGGAAAGATGAAAAGAAGTAAAATAAGAACGCTTACAAACCATGCAACACAGTCTTAACTCACTGTCATACCATGCAAACTACAAACATGTAGATTTAAAAACTTTAGAAAGGAAAGAAATCAAAGCAATTGGACGATAGTTGGGGGGTTGAGAGCAGTCACCTTTCTTTAAGACACGCTGAATGAAAGCGAACTTCCAGTAGGAAGGAAAAGTACCAGATGAGAGACAAAGACGAAAGAGTTTGCCTCGGGTATCAGGTATCAGCACAGAAACAAAGTTCTTGAGAACAACAGAAGGAACACCATCAGGACCGTACACCTTTCTAGAGTTGATCCCAGATATGGCAGAAAGAACATATTTGGAATAGATTATAATTTCAGACATAATTAAGTCATAGGGAGGAGGAGATGGAGGAACAGCACCAGAATCGTCCATGGTTGAGTTGGAGGCGCATGTTTAAGCGAAGAGTTCAGCTTTGTCAGGAGTTTGCAAAAGTTAATAGGTTATCTACGCATTGATTTAAATTGATTTAAAAATTTCAGATGTTCTAACAGTTATTTTAACAGTTCAACCCCGAAACAACAACCTAGTTTGTTTCCAAAATTTTACCGATGCCTCAGCTACGTAGGATGAAATATACAAACTTGAAGAGAACCAATGCAGAAAGAATTTTGAAATTCTTAAAAATTCTCGACGATAGGGACCTCTTGATATTCGTCGACGAAGTATAACTTAACCTAATCTAACCTAACATCATTTAACCCTAAAAATACTTGTCGATGCTCGTCGTCATCTGAATAAAATTGTCCAATTGTGAATTGAAGATAAAATTATTACTGGAAACTGTAAAACACTCACGGAGGAAGTAGGCCTAGTTCAGGATATGCTGTAACAATTTAGACAGCTGCAGCCTCTTTTCTGGAGTATTTCTCGATGCAACGTCCAAGCTGAAGTTACTCGGAACGCGGTATAAAGAATTATCTATAAAGAAATATTTAATAATCAGTCAAAAGGGACAGAAACTGGCAGAGAGCCCAGACCAACTGATGCGCCCCATTGCTCTAACTTCTGTATTATTATTCTTATTATTACCAGCATCATTGGGAATCAAGTCAAACCTCCGACCTCAGTGTCTTCACTTTGCTTATAGGGAAAAATGTTACCCACGTAGCTACGAACGCGCTATTTAAATCAGAACTCCTGAAAATAGATTTTAAAATGTTGCAATCAACAGAGCGGTCAGTATCTTGCACGTGACCAAAGAATGCATTACTAAAAATAGATTTTAAATTGTTGCAATCAACAGAGCGGTCAGTATCTTGCACGTGACCAAAGAGTGCATTATTGGCACCTCTATGTTTAATATATAACTCCTAATGTTAACTCTGACATTCAAAGTTCTCACTGTTTGGCCTATATGCGATAGCTAAAGGGTATGTTAAGTACAATTTACTAATGATTTATTATTATAAGGACAATTAAAATTTATTCGTACCTTAATTTCTTTAATGGTGATTTGCTAATTTTAGCTTCATAATAGCCAGTGTACAGTACATGAGAGCGGTGGTCTTTAATATTATTAGTAGGACGTAGACGTTAGTTTTAGCTCGGAAGTAAAGGAAATATTTTTAGTCTAGTGAAGACTGCAAAGTTGTAGGCATGCATGGAGAAAACTGCACGACTCTTTTAATATGAACTTAAAGCGAATGATTAAGTGAAAATTGTATACATTATAAATGCAAGGATCTTGACCATGCAGTGATACAAAAATTCATTGCCGCTATGTCAACACACGTTTTATGACGTTCTTCATGACAGTATAATCTTTCCGCACAAAAAACTTTTGGCAGTTTGATGGTTCAAACCAATTTTATTCATACATTTTGCGCATTAACCTCTGGTCCAGCTGTCGATGAGATAGCAAAATGTAATAATACATTGAGAATGTAACCTACTTTATAGCCATCACATCTGGATTGCTTTTAATTATTTAAATATTAGTGATTTTAAATTCGGTTTCAGCCTTTATGCTGTCAAACTGTTTTTGTAATGATTGATCATGCTATATTTGAATGTACTCTAATTTCAAACGTCATCTGTTCGCCAATGATATCATATGAAATTAATCATGATTGGGGTATCAAAGCGATCATTCTGAAAAAGATGTTCACTTTCTGATCATTAAAAACGTTATCACTCATGTTTGGAAACAAAAACGGAAACAGAACTCACTTAGCCTAGCCTAAGGCCTTGTGGCTGACTTTGCTTTCATTTTAACCTCACAGACGCCAGATTAGGATATTTTGGGTCTATCTTAAATGAATTTATGAAAATATACCAAAATCTTGGCAAGGCTTCATAACCAGAGTCTTAGAGGTAGGCTATGTAACTTAGGCCAACAATGTTGCCAGGCAGGAAATTACATCAAACTTTTGTTTTTTTTAAGGACTACATTTATCTAATCAAACCCAAATCACAAAATAAATCCCTGTTTGCTCGCAACCCCTTCATTTAAATTTTGCATGTCCCGTCACTGACGAATAATTTTGATGTACGAATACGTCTGCATGGTAGTCTAATATTCATAGTCTAAAATTGGCCTTGATGCCATTTCTACTCTGAATTTTAATTGAATGGATACAAATTTGGATCTAAGACGGAAGTAAAACTTAGTTATTGGTCCAAGCAAGGTAAGTTAGGTAAGACCCAATATTTTGCTTGTTTGTAAACAAAAGTAATTATAAATCAGCTGATTTGCATTCTGTTTGGTCACGAGTTTTGATACCCTATCAAAGCAATCAAAGGCAATCATGATCTTGATGAACAGATAACGGCTTAAGCGTGGGAAATAAACTTTAAATATTTGACGCCTTTTGACTGGACAGAAATGTATTCTAGTCTCTGATTGGTCAGTTTAAACACGTTGGTATATTTTGGTTTAATTATCAACTGATTCTTGTGAACAAGATTTCCTTTACATAAGCACAGTGTAGCGCACACTGTGCAGTAGGGTGGAGTGAGAATATTAAACCGTCTTGCCACACTCATGATTTGGTGTATTGACCCTCTAGATTTAGTCTAGAAGTTCTAAAAAGATAATATTTTCTTTTTAAGACCCTCCACCCGCCGTATTTTTGCCGAAAACAAAATGGCAAAAAGTCATATTTTGAAAGACCCCGAGTATTATATCTATCGGTTTTTGAGAGAAGATATCGCGTGAATATATTTACTCGTTATCATAGTTATATCTATGATAACGATTAAATATATTCACACAACACAAGCGATACTTACTAATCACCAACTACTAAAGAACACACAGACGCTTATCTAAACATCAGTCTCACTCGAGGTAAATGACATCTTGCATATGGCTGATAAGGGATGGGGGTTGTTGTTGTTGTTTAGCCGATCAGCCCACCCTGATCGAGCAAGCTGGCGGCACGCAGGTAACCGATCACCCTCTCCGGAGTGGACCAGAGGTTCAGCGCACTAGTGATGTTGTGTTGTGTTCGTTGTTGTGCTAGAGCGGTACAGTCTGTCATAATGTGTTCAATTGTTTGTGGTGTGTCCTGGCACAGGTGGCAGGTGTCGTCTGTGGAGTTGTCTAGTCTGTGTTTGTAAGTTGGGGTGATGTCCACATCGGAATCGTGCTAAGTTAACTCGATCCGATCTGCTCAGGCTGATCTCTGACCTGTTAATGGGTGGCGGCTTCGCACCTACGACCGCATTCGGACCGAGTCGTGTCAGTGCTTTGTGGGTTAGGTGTGTGTGTGTATGTGTTTTCTGTACTGTGTGATGTCTGTGGGGCGTGGATATGGAATGGAGTATTTGGTTATAATGTCTCTTTGGTGTTACCTTAATGGTGCGAGGTGTCGGTGCATGATTGTACATGTAGTGCCAAGGGTGTTGTGGGTTAGTTGTCGCTGCTACCATGAATTGTGTTCCCCTCATGTCTAAATGTTCCCTAACTTTCAGTATTTTTGTTTCTGTGTGCAGGTGTTCCATTGGTGTTGTCTGAGTGCATCCTGTAATGATACGAAGTGCGTTGTTTTGTATTGTCTGTAAGGTGTTTATGTGTGTGTTTGAGTTAATGGGTGCCCAGCATGGGCTAGCATAGTCCATAACTGAGCGAATATATTGTTTGTATATGAGTGATGTTGTTTCCTGCTGGTTTCCAAAGTTTGTGCCTGTTAGTACCCTAAGCGTGTTAAGTCTTGACGTACATTTGTTTTTAATGTCCTGAATGTGGTTTGTAAAAGATAATGATGTGTTGTATGTGACCCCAAGTATTTTGGTCCTGTGAGTGTGTGGAATGTTGTTGTTGTTTAGTGTAAGCTGTGGAGTTACCTGGTGTTCTTTTGCGTTGCTTGTAAGCAAGGTGATGGTTGATTTTGTGGGCGCTACTTTGAGTCTATTGTGTGTGAGCCAGTCTTGTATACTGTTTATGTATGTTTGTAGGTTATTTGTAGCGGTGTCGATGTTGTTGTGGGTGGATGCTAGAGTGATGTCATCTGCATATGATGATAAGGTAAGCTTGTTATCTATGGGTGTTGGAATGTCATGCATGTATAAGTTGAACAGTGTTGGTGAGAGAACAGAGCCTTGAGGGACCCCGTTCGGAAAAAGCTTGTTTTTGGATGACTTGCCATTAAATGTGACATGTGAGTATCTTCCTGAAAGATAGTTGCTCAGCCACCTTTTGGTGTTATTGTGCATGTTTCTGTTGAGTATTTTGTTTATGAGAGGGAAGCGTGGGATAGCATCAAATGCTTTACTAATGTCTATTGTTGCTAATAGTGTACGTTGATCTGGTCGTCTGGAGTTGCTGCCATCCATGATGTGCTGCGTGAGGTTAGTGAGTAATGTCGTGGTTGAGTGGTGAGGTCTGAGTTCATGTTGAGTAGGCGATAGTGGTATGTGTGGGTTGGTGATTTGTAAGATTAGTCTTTCTGTTACTTTGAAAGGTGTGCATAGTAAAGTAATGGGTCTATAAGAAGCTGGTTCTGTTGGATTTTTGTTTGGTTTGAGGAATGTAATAATTTTACCTTGTTTCCATATGTCAGGAATAATACAATGTTGGTATGAATATGTGCTGATATTTGTGAGAGCTAGTATTCCTTGTGGGCCCAAGTGTTTAAGGTGTATGTTAGATATGTTGTCTGGTCCAGTAGCCTTCAAATTCTTAATGTTTTTAATGATCTTGGTGGTCTGGAAAACTGATGTGTGGGTAGTTGGGAGGTAACGAAAATGGTTCACTGAGTAGGTAGGTAGTTAATCCAACAATTATTAAATTCCTTTTATGTCAATAACTGGGTGGATGAAACCAATTGGTTGCTCACCAGAGTTATTCTCCACACTAGTATTTATATACTGTGTGACAAGAGTGTGCTCGATAATAGATATATATTACCGATCAACCAACCGAAAAAAACCAAGAGGACGCTGATGGAAAAAGCCCCGCGAAAAGGAAGAACGAAAACGAGGAACGGGGCGACAAGACTGAACGAGAGAAGGGAGAAGAACAAACAACGGAAAAAGATCCCCACCAGCAAGTACGCTCTCAACAATTAAACAAAAGGGGAAAAGGGACTCTCTAATAACTAGCAGTAAGTGACTAATTGTGTTTTTAACCCAGTTAGAAGTAAACGCAGTAAATTAAGCTGGGTCAGACAAATTAGGCCTACATTGTGGCCTAAGACCTAACATCAACTCATAGCTTAACAAAGGTGAAGGTAGATTGCCCTAACCTAATTTGGTGAGGAATCCTACTGTGGACCTCAATTTATCTGCCCGCTCTGGACCATTTCCAGAATCTCTAGGCTGACCCCTACAAGGCTAGACTTAATCTACTCTATAGTTAGACTGGAGATATTAGGGGTGGGTTAATTGGGGACCAATTCATACAGAGCATTTTTCACAGGTGTAATGGTCGTGTCGAGTTTGTAGGTTTTCTTGTATCTGGCTGTTTGCCTGCCTGCGTGTTTCTGGTTGTTGTCTCTGTTTAAGTGACTTATCTTTGCGTAGTGATTAACTAGAATGTTAGCTTGTTGTGTGTATGTTGGGATATTATTTTGGCTGCGACAGATAGTGGCGTGTGAGGCGTGAATGCCGCTGTTAGAGTGGGTAATGCTGTTTATAGTCTTGTATAGCCTGAATGTATCTGTGGAGTGGTTTAGTGTTGTTATGAATTCCCTGAATGTTTCTGTTTGTTTTTCTTTGAGTTTGTTGTTTATTTCTGTGTTGAGCTGTTGTATCTGCTGTTTTATGGCTTCTGTGTGTGATGTTTGTGTGTTATGTTTGAGGTTGTTACGTTGCCTTATGAGGTGGGCTATTTCTCTAGTGTAATTTGGGTTGTATTTCCTAATGTTGCCCTTGGGTATGTATTTGTTTGCATTATTGATGATGTGATTAAATGTCTTGAGTGTTGTATTGATGTTTATGATGGGTGTGCTGTTTAATGTGGTGAATTGTTCCTCAGTCTGTATTTTGAACTGTTCCCAATCAGCTTTCTTGTAATTTCTGTAAGTGTGCCTAAGGCTGTTGGGGCAGAGTGTAGAATGTGTTGTAATGATGATGGGCAGGTGGTCTGATGACAGTTGTTTTTCTGTTCTCCAGTGTGTATGTGTTGCTAGTGAGGGGGAACAGAACGTTATGTCTGGGGAGGAGTTTGAGTATCCTGCTTGATGTGGTATATGTGTATGTTCTTCTGTATTGTTAAGAATGAAGAGGCTGTTTAGTTGTGTGGCTATGTTGGCGCCTCTGGTGTTGTTTTGGTTGTGCAGGTACCAACTAGTGTCTTTAGCGTTGAAGTCTCCTCGTAAGATGACATTAGTGAGAGAGACCAGATTGTGTAACTGTGGATTGTAATTGACTGGCACCTGAGGTGAACTATCTGTTGGGATGTAAATGTTGATTAGTGTGGTGTTGTGTTTTGCGCGTGTTTTAATGTTAACTGCCTGTATTTCTATTGTGTTATCTGCTTGGATTGTGTTTGTAATGTTTTGGGTAGCATCAGTGTAGCTAATGCTTTTACGTATGCAAGTGATGAGTCCACCCCCGTTAACCCCAGTACGGGATGGGGGTAGGAGCCGTATGCTCTATATTGTAGCATGGGTGGCTACAAAGACCATTGAGTAAAATATGTTTACATTTTAGTTTTAGAGCTTATATATAATTTGTTTTAACTAATTCCGTGTTTTGTATTTTTTCAGATTTTCATGTGATATTTCTGTAGAAATTTAACTTCAGATGTAAATATGGCAAAATCCCTACTAACTAGACAGTCGGTGAAGCAACATTTTCTTTGGAATTCCAAGTGAATTGCCACATAATGTCTTACCCTCTAATATGCAGGTTGGGAGATATTTTCTTCTACTGAAGGAAGGCTCATTTGCAAAATTGACAAATAATGATATTCTCGAAACGATAGCAGAAGCATTGGTCGAAGTGTGGAAACGTTCATCAATACCCTCAATGAGTAAAAAATCCATAATTACCAAGCTGAAACGCTTTACCGACAAGGTTACGCAACTCAGTCGATCCAATAGCAGTGCGAAGTTTATTGAATTGTTCAAAAAATCATTGGTAGAACTCTTTGACATTTGTGCCTGTAAATGCAACTTCGTTTCGCACCAAGATTTTGGCTGCCGAAAAAGCGGATGTAAAGAAAAACATATTATTTGTGTTTGTCCAAAAGAATCAAGAATACCCAAAGAAGAACTGGAATTCCTTGAGGATCAGAAGACTATGCGAAATATGATGACTGGAGGTGTGGATGTTACCCTTTCAAGATCTATAGCAAAAAGAAATGCAAGAAAGTTGAAGGAGCAACAAGGAAGTAAGAGAAGAAAAATAATCCTGCATGAAGAATTCGAAAAGGTAGTCATTGATGATGTGTTTTCACCTGATACTAATACTGATCTCTCTAGTACCGAAGAAAGTTCAACAACTGAATCTAAATATGAATGCTCCAACATTCAAATGAGAGCCCCTTTACCCAATCTCGCCATGGAAGCCGACAGATTTGGTGTTTCAGATAAGGCTGCATCGGCCATTGCTTCAGCTACTTTGGTGGATTTGGGTATCATTACCGAAAAAGACAGTGACTTTTTTATTGATCGAAGTAAGGTGAAAAGAGAGAGACAGAAATTGAGAAAAACATTACAAGTTGAAGCTGCACAAAGTAATGGTGATGTTAAAGCTTTATATTTTGATGGGAGAAAAGACAAGACGTTAGTAAAGACAAATAAAGATGGTAAATGGTACCAGGATATAATTGTTGAAGAACATTATGTATTATTGAGCGAGCCTGGTGGAGAATACCTTAACCATTTGAGCACTAAATCTGGAAAAGCAAGTGATGTATGTGAATCGTTGTTCGCTTACTTGAATGAAGTGACACTAGACCAGAATCTCCAGGTGATAGGGTGCGACAGTACGAATGTCAACACTGGGTCTAAAGGTGGCATAATCCATTTTATCGAGCAGAAGCTGAACCGACCATTGCAATGGAGCATTTGTATGTTACATACAAATGAACTTCCCTTAAGGCATCTGTTTGAGCGATACGACAGGAAAACAACTGGACCAAGATCATTCAGTGGATCTGTTGGTAATGCTCTTAAGATTTGCCATGAGATGCCTGTGGTAAAGTTCTCCCCAATTACGGATGGGGCCGATAGCATCCCAGTTCTCACAGATGCGCTCATAGAAGATTTAAGTAATGATCAACAATACATGTTCAGAATAATTGGGGCCATAAGAGAAGGATATGTTGACGGAAGCCTAGAGAAACTCAAGCCCGGTCCCCTTAACAACTCTAGATGGTTAACTCTAGCTAACAGACTATGTCGTTATTATGTCTCCCAAAAGAATCCTTCCAGAGAGTTACGTAGCCTTGTTCTGTTCATAGTAACAAACTGCGGTCCTAACTGGTTCAATATAAAATTTAAACCGTATCTGCCTGATGGACCCAAACATATCTTTGATGCGATAAAAAGGTTGAACCTGTTACCCCAAGATATACAAAAAGTTGTCCAACCTTATATATCATGGAATGCCTATTTTGCTCACTCAGAAAATATTCTTCTATCAATGCTGTCAGATAGTGAGCAAAAGCTGCGCAAAGTTGCAATCGATCGAATAATACAGACAAGAAAGTGTAAGGAAGCCAATACAAGGAAAATCAGAGAATTTAGAGTACCAGAATTGAACTTCAAAGCCTCACATTGGACAGACATCATCTTCTGGCAGGGCCGGCTCAAGGTACCGGCAACTCGGGCAGTTGCCCGGGGCGCCACGTCATGTGTTTGGGATCTTCCAAATACAAAGGGAAAAATAGAAAAATAAATAAATAAAATAAAATAAGAGTCAAATGTGAAAATTTCCTGATGTGGAGTAAAATTTTCAGGGATTATGACATTACAGTATATTAGCCAATAGCATTAGTACCAGACTACCAGTAAAGCTAAGGTCAGCTTGGCCCGACATGGGATGACATGTCACATGGGTTGATGTGGCCGCGTAGGTGAGCGTTGAGCACAAATTACATACGCCTGGCAGCGCTGCCATCCTTTAATATCTCATCAGTGTTGCCACTTTGTGGAATTTTTATATTTTTTTGTGGATTTACCTCAGACAAAAGTGGCAACACTGTCTCTCATATTTTCATACATGGTTCCATTTTGAGAATGTTTAGTTGTACTTTGAGTGAATATCGTTAATTGTAATAAACTCTTTATTCCTACATTTGTAGTTTTTCCTCATTGTGAACAAATTTTAAAATTATATTTGTAAGGGCGCCGAAGTTCAGCTTGCCCGGGGCGCCAGCAATCCTAGGGCCGTCACTGTCTTCTGGGATAGGATTGATATCAGTGAACCACCTCTCACTTCTAAATTGTGTGATGAAGAATTGTTTGAGTACGAAACAAAATGTTTCAAAGTTGAGCAATACCCCATTCACACACAGAACGTCGAAAGAGCCGTGAAGTTGGTTACGGATGCATCAGCATCAGTAATATCACAGGAATCAAGAGACGCATTTATTAGGTCAAGAATAAAAAGTCGCTCTCTGCTTCCCTCACTTGAAACCAAAATGGATCTGATGCCTCTCCTGAAAAAAATAATAATATTTGAGATGAACGGGTTTTATATCGCATTCACATGTAATTGATTTACGGCATCCAAGTGAGACCAGATACAATTTTATTTCAATATAATGTATGTACAATGGTGTTTTTTAAGTATAGTTTTGCATTATAAAGCGTTTTTCTTCAATTATTTTTTTTATACAACACTTAGTTTTTATGTTATGAACATATTTTTATTTATGGACAACTGGCTGATGGCCATTTTGCTTTAATGTAAAAATGCGAGAGATGGTTTGAATTACAAACATTAAATGACTGAATACACCATTTTTATGTTCTAATACACCAAAAAACAAGTGAGGCAAATAAATTTGAAATAAAAAGTTGTGTTTCACTCCGCCCTACTGTGCAGTTCAGGTATTTAACAGTACACCAGATGCAACGAAATATCTATGCACATAGAATTTAAATATAATACTAGTATCTGGAATACAGTCATTCTTCCCCTCAGACCACTTAAAATGACAGTGTAGTCTTTGGGATCCAGATTTTTTTTTCTTTAATGCGTCAGATTACTTGTTTTAACCAATGAAAAATTCTTTCTGAATTCCAAAAGTTTCGGTATTTTTTCATAGATTTTATTTGTTGGGGCCAATTTTTCTCGCAACTGTACAATATCTGTATTGTTATAATAAAATTTCTATTTTAGTCTGGTATGTCTTTGTGTATGACTTTTGTATATATTTTAATACAGAAATAGGTGTGGCACTTACAAGACTGATAATCGGAAACTGTGAATGTAAGGAAGAAAGATTTGAATAACTAATTTTTTAACGTACAAATGTGTTTCAGATACTGTAAAATGAAAGAACATTTGACTAAATGCCCACAAAGGGGCGAAAGAATGTACTCTGAGCGCAGCGAAGCTGGGCACATTTGGAGAGAGTGCAAAAGTTAAACGAAAAAATGCCTTAATTGTGAAGGTTTTCACCGCACTATGACGATGAACTGTCCTAAAAAGAAGAAAATTCTCAAAGAGAAAAGAGAAGAAAATAAGGAAAAAAGATAAAGAAAGCAGTAACCAGACATATACAGAGATAGCCAAAGCACCTACCGGTCCAAAACATGGAAACAATGACAATATTGCAATCAACAAGAATACTTTATTAATATCGCTAAACCACGAAGCCAGGGCACTGAATTATAAAAAATCCTAAAACTGAATGGGTTTAAAGAAATGACAGTAACAGGCGCAGAAGGAGAGCACCACACAGTTCAACACGCTAAGAAAAAATAACAATAGGCCCCTACAGTACGAATTGAAGAGGGGAAATGGTTGAGACTTTAATTGAGAAGGAAACGAGTGAACATCAGATTCAAAATCAGAAAGAAACTGTGGATGTGGAATGTCAAACAATAATGGAAAAAACCGCAAACGACAAAGGAGCTACTCCTCAGACAACAAATGCGACACAAATTACACATCGTCTAAGGCCGAGTCTAAGCGGGCATACAAAGAAGAAGAATGAAAGAAATGGAAAATGGAAAACAGAATGGAAGAAATGGAAAATGGAAGAAATAGAAAATGGAAAACAGAATGGCAGAAGTGGAAAATGGAAAGCAGAATCGAAAAAATGAAAAAAATGGAAGAAATGGAAAATGGAAAAAAGAATGGAAGAAATAGAAAATGGAAACCAGAATGGAAGAAATGAAAAATGAAAAACAATGGAGGAAATAGAAAATGGAAAGCATAATAGGAAAAAATGGAAATAGCCGTGGGATACCAACCACATCCAAACTGCCTTCCTTTCCACGACTTTATCAGTCTATTCAACGAAAACATTCCTGTTATATCTTTGGGCAGTCTGAACGTTCGCTCTGCGGTTGCTGGGTACACGACTTGTTAACCATCTAAATATCCTCATAGAAAGAAATATAATGAAAAGGGTCGAAATCAGAGTTCCCAACTTTTATTACAAATAAGTCCGCCACTCGACCGGAGACAGTTTTAATGAACACCAGTAGCATGGGCGCGTTTGGGGAGAGGAAGTTGGGGTGCTCTGAAATCCTGCCCCTGGAGGGGCCCCCTGAAGGCCTTCGCCTTCGTTATGAGGGGCCCCCTTACTTAAGTTCTTAACCCATTTATGGGGTCTCACCGTCCTTAATGAAGGGCATTTGCCCCTTGAGGGGCCCCGAAACGTCCTCCTTCAAACAAAAAAAAAAAAGATTCGTCTTCACCTTCCTTCAAAAAAAAAATGTAAGAAAGGATTGATCCTGGCCTTCCTTCTTTCATTTAAATAAATTAATTTCTCTCTTTTTTAAGGGAAACTGGCTTATTTTCAAACGAGATGACCTTCAAATACAATATATACTCATAGCACACGCATATTTGTTTATTTACTTTTAAATATGTAGTTTTCTGTTATTTACATCGATATATACCATCACATTCACTTTCACATTCCATCTTCTAGTATGTGAATTAATAATTTTACTGTACAGCAAATTTCGTTATAAAATTGCATGTGTTAAAAAGAACATCAAGTTGCTTAACGCGGCTTTGAAACTGAAGCATCAATTCTGTTATCCTCCTCTAAACATCCACTTAAATATTATTACTAATATTAATTTATTGTTATTATTACATATATATGTACACGTGTTAAGAGTATTTAAATTAAATATATTGATTTCAATTCCCTTCGTAATAAAAGCATCTGGCAACTCTACCCCAATCTTGCTATATTTCTCTCACAGTAACTGTATTCAGAGTAGTAGTTAAGTTTAACTTTCTTCTAACGACTATTAGTTGATACTAATCTTGTTATTAGTATTATTATTGTCATATATATATATATATATTTTTTTTTTTTTTTTAGTTCAGGAAGAACCGATTCGCCTCTATTTAAAGGGCATATCTCAGCGGAAAAACAAAGAAAAAGTGAGAGGAAAGACAGAGGAAAAAGAAAGGGTGGAGGGGACAGTCGAAGTGGAAAAAGACCAAGGATGACAAGGACTGCAGGGTCGAGCCCCATCATCCTTGGGTGCTAGGGCCGGGAGGGCGCACGTGAAACCTCCAGGAACAAGCACGTACAAACGAGCACAAAGAGCACTCAAGAGCACGAGCTTAGAACCCCCTTGCGGGGATATATATATATATATATATATATATATATATATATATATATCCAAAGAAGTAGGTTCGGGTAAAAAAACTTTCTTAATCAATGCAATTAAAGAAAACAGGATGTCAAGTTTGTCGAAGTTGGTATTTTTAAATAGATTCAAGGGGAAATAGGTACTGAAACTTGAGAGAGTTTTCATTAAGAACCTTTCTAGTTGCAGTCATAGTTAGGCCTATTCACATTACTTTAATTATCATTTCTCTAATTTATCGACTGTTCACAATTCCTCATAATTCTCATAATAAACGTATTTGTTTTCACTTTTCTTTCACACCAGTCAGTCCAGTATTTACATCAATCATACAGAATGTTCATGCTTATTGTTTTGTCATTAGCTGTACCAAACATGTCCTTACAAATTGAAGCGTACCGTTATACAACGTTTAAAATGTTATAATTTAATACTTTATGATATCAGATCTCGTATAAAAAACATCATTTTCTGTACAAATGGCCACAAAAATACTTTCAATCATAATAATGTACTTATAGAACGCACCATACTCTTTTTCACTTGTATTAAAAACGTAAAACTGAAAGTTGTATCATCACGCGATCTTCGATTCTGCAATGACGTAAGTGAGCCCTAACATTTAATTTAAAATTATTTAACAGATCATTCGAGGGAGCTGTACAGCGATCTCATTATAACTTCTGGCTCAAAATAACCCGCCATGCATATTTACACGAGTTCAATTTAAACAAATAAATAAATAAATATATATATATTATATATATATATATATATATATATAAGGAGTTTGTATGTGGCATTCCAACAGAAGACAGGAAGTGTCTGAACCCTGTTTCTCCCATCACTCTCCTCTTCATCTGGCCTTTTTACATGTCAAGTCTACCCTGTGAGCAGTCCAGCATACTCTCAAACACGCGCTATATTCCTTACTACACACGCATGCATTTTACACACTACACAGTCTTTTCAAAAAAGGTGTAATTTCAGTAGTCTCGGAGATTCGCGATTGTCCCCTCCTTCCTGCATGCATCGTATATATTACCAAGCAAGTCTCTCTACAGTTTACAGGTTTCCTCATTGTCTAAAATTTATAAAGTTCTCTCTTATTGTTTTCCTTATTGTAACGGACATCACAACCGATTTTAAATAGTATTTAAGTATTATGTCGAGCAACATAGCTAGATAACCCCGCCACAGCCTAGTTTCTTTGCATAATCAATCATGAAACATGAAACAAAATTATATTAATATATATATATATATATATATATATATATATATATATATACACACACGGCAAAAGTAGTTTGAAGATTTATTCCATCACACGACTGACTATAATTATACACTTTAGAGGAGTTTGCAAATTGCATATACTTAGACAAAAAGTATTAGGTCTTACGCTGATTTCATGTCAATATCAGCATGCTTCACTGCCCTTTCAGTCATTGTGATCATAGATCGTACCAGAACTATGGTCTTGACAAACCACAATGTGTCAAATTTAAATATTGATTTATTGTTATTATTACATATATATGTTCACGTGTTAAGAGTATTTAAATTAAATATATTGATTTAAATACATTTCGTAATAAGAGCATCTGGCAACTCTACCCCAATTTTGCTATATGAAAATGAAAATGAAAAGGCTTATTGGCAGACTATAGTCCATATGACAAATATTATTAATACAATGACAGTTCATACACTAAGGATAGAAATATATACAATTGATTAGAAATAATACTGCACTGTCGAAGTTAACTGGAGCTACAGACAGACGTTTTCGTACCAAGAAGTCCATAGCTTAGACTTTAGAGGATAAATGGCAGGACTCATGGATAGCTTGGATGATCGGGTTGGTTGATTTTTTAATTCTTTGCATTAGATTGTGTTGAGCACGTCTTGTTACCTCCGGGAAGCTCGGGACATTGCGGGTAGCAAACATTTGCGAAGCTGAGCATCTCGGGGGTAATTTATGTAAGAGTCTAAAAGACCTGTTGTACAGCAAATTTAGGGTTCTGCCAGAACCTTTTTTATAATTCACCCAGAGTTGCAGACCGTATATATTACTGCAGAAAGTACGAAAGAGTGTGTCTTTAGCTTCACTTGTACAGAAACGAAAGTTCCTTATGGTCATATTCGCTTTAGCAC
Organism: Bathynomus jamesi; assembly: GCA_023014485.1. Taxonomy (NCBI): domain Eukaryota; kingdom Metazoa; phylum Arthropoda; class Malacostraca; order Isopoda; family Cirolanidae; genus Bathynomus; species Bathynomus jamesi. Next base: position 368,401 of record JAJOZX010001810.1, read on the forward strand.
ACAGGCTTCGAGATTGTTTTCTTATATCCGAGTCATCACTCAAGGAGCTGGTAATAGTTTGACTCAAATACTTAAACTCTTGTACTTCCTCAATTACTTCACCATTCATTTTAAACCTAATATCAGGTGGCTGATTACAGCTTTTAGGATGAAATTGCATAACCTTAGTTTTTGTAACATTAAAAAGAATATCATGTTTCTGCGAATACACTTCGCAGACATTTAGTAGCCGATCCAGACCTTTAACAGAGGGATTTATTAACACCATATCATCGGCATAAACTAAGTTATTTATCTTTCTGTTATCTATACAACATCCTACTGTTGCCTCATTAAGTGAAGCAATTAATCCGTCAATATACAAATTAAACAGCATAGGGGAGAGCAAGGAGCCTTGTCTCACCCCGCAAGAGGAGCCAAAACACTCGGATATATTTCTCTCAATAATTGTTTTCAGACTAGTAGCTAAGCTTAACTTTCTTTTAACGACTATTAATTGCTATTAATCTTGTTGTTATTATTATTATCATATATATATATATATATATATATATATATATATATATATATATATATATATATATATATATATATATATATATATATATATCCAAGTAAGTAGGTTCGGGTAAAAAAACTTTCTTAGTAGATGCAATTAAAGAAAACGAGATGTCGAGTTTGTCGAAGGTGACATTTTTAAATAGATTTAGTGGGAAATAGGTACTGAAACTTGAGAGATTTTTCATGAAGAACCTTTCTAGTTGCAGTCATAGTGCCCATTCACATTACTTTAATTATCATTTCTCTAATTTATCGACTGTTTACAATTCCTCATAACTCTCATAATAAACGTATTTGTTTTCACTTTTCTTTCACACCAGTCAGTCCAGTATTTACATCAATCACACAGAATGTTCATGCTTATTGTTTTTGTCACTAGCTGTACCAAACATGTCTTTGCAAACTGAAGCGTACCGTTATACAACGTTTAAAATGTTAAAATTTAATGCTTTATGATATCAGATCTCGTATAAAAAACATCATTTTCTGTACAAATGGCCACAAAAATACTTTCAATCCTAATAATGTACTTAAAGAACGCACCATACGCTTTTCACCTGTATTAAAAACGTAAAACTGAAAGTTGTATCATCACGCGATCTTCGATTCTGCAAAGACGTAAGTGAGCCCTAACATTTAATTTAAAATTATTTAACAGATCATTCGAGGGAACTGTACATCGATCTCATTATAACTTCTGGCTCAAAATAACCCGCCATGCGTATTTACACGAGCCGAATATATATATATATATATATATATATATATAAGAGTTTCTATATGGCATTCCAACAGAAGAGAGGAAGTGTCTGAACCCTGTTTCTCCCATCACTATCCTCCTCACCTGGTCTTTTTACATGTCACGTCTACCCTGTGAACATTCCAGCATACTCTCAAACACGCGCCTCTCATTATATTCCTTACTACACACGCATGCATCTCACACACTACACAGTCTTTTCAAAAAAGGTGTAATTTCAGTAGTCTCGGAGATTCGCGATTGTCCCCTCCTCCCTGCCTGCATCGTATATATTACCAAGCAAGTCTCTCTACAGTTTACAGGTTTCCTCATTGTCTAAAACTTATAAAGTTCTCTCTTATTGCTTTCCTTATTGTAACGGACATCACAAACGAATTTAAAGAGTATTTAAGTATTATGTTGAGTAACATAGCTAGATAACCCCGCCACAGCCTAGTTTCTTAGCATAATCATGAAACATGAAACAAGATTATATTAATATATATATATATATATATATATATATATATATATATATATATATATATATATATATAATATATATATATATATACACACGGCAAAAGTAGTTTGAAGATTTTTTCCATCTCACGACTGACTATAATTACTATAATTATACACTTTATAGGAGTTTGCAAATTGCATATATTTAGACAAAGTATTAGGTCTTATGCTGATTTCATGTCAATATCAGCATGCTTCACTGCCCTTTCAGTCATTGCGACCTTAGATCGTACCAGAACTATGGTCTTGACAAAGCACAATGTGTTAAATTTACCAAACAAGGATAACCTATGTTCAGGACTCTGGACATTTCCATAGTCAACATCAACTAAACCTATTTGATCGTACCTTTCTTTATGTACATGCAATAGCATTAATTGGTTAAGCTTTCTCTGAGTCGTGTTTGAACTCAGATAAGATTTAATACGCACGATATTACTAAACGAGCGTTCACTACACGTAATGGAGGCAGGCATCACTATAATTAAATTTGTTTACGTAATCACAGCGGAGATAAGAAATTACTGGTCAGGTGTCAGTGGTTGCACGTGTGTAACTACATTACGTAGGATTAACTGCTCAAGGGAATCGTGAACACAAAGTTCATACTGAAGGTTGTTAGATGTGTATGTAGTCTTGCAGGAAGGAAGTCTGAGCCCAAGAATGAAGTTACACTCTCTAATTATGCTGTGGACATCTATCCTTTGCATCCTCGAGAGGCAAATCTTTACACTGGACATACATTTTGTACTCTACTTCGTCAAAACTCTCAGTTATGGGTATTATAATGCGGTCCAGAGCTTCATAATGTGTCTTTCTGTAAAGATCTTCAGATGCGTAGCTACCTTCCGGTGGAACACAAACCTCTTCTAGCCTAGCTGGAACTCTTTTAAATCGTGGCTGTTAGGGTACATCTACCTGACAGGAACCTAGTGGCTGTACTTTCTTTCAGAAAAGACTAGCCCCTTCATCATTGCGCATATTTCAGAGAGTTTTATCAGTCATACCAACAATAGCTTTTATATATATATATATATATATATATATAATAATATATATATATATATATATATAATTATTATATATATATATATATATATATATATATATATATGGGATAAATTTCACAATAAAACACGTGAAATGTATGAAAGAGAAATGTACTTTTGCGTAATTAACTGTAGATATGATAGTCATGTATATGATAGTCATGTGTTAAAATGTAGGTTGCCTACTAATTTTTATTGCGAAAGAATCAGCTATTTAATTTAAATATTTAATAATGCAACTACTTCAAGTTAAATTGCTATACTCGATGTTAGTGCCCCCCCCCCCCCCCGCCCCTACCTGCGTCGGTCTCTCTTCACATGAAGGTCAAGCTGGTTAAAATGTCTTGGCCCCCTGATAACCAAGCTATTTTCCTTCAATGTTGAGGAGGTCTCTTGTCAGGCCTTTAGTTTGGGGACACTACACATTCTGACTTTCTTATTGTCCTGTGTTGTTTGGAAGGTAATTGGATTTAATTTGAGGTTTTGTACCACTCGTTGATTTTTCTGCTGACTTTTGTATCGTCCGTAATATTGTCTTTGGCTGCGCTGAGAGACATTGACTGAGGCGCATTGTGGTGGGATGGCGGGAGGAGACCCGCAAATGTAAACACCATCAAATCACGGTTAGCACCATGTCACGATCACGGTGGAGTGTACAATGGTAACAATTAGTAGGTCATGTTAATTCAATTGACGACAGTGAATCACGGATAACTGCATGAATAAAATGTGTGTGTGTGTAAACAACGTTGCGGTTCCGTGCGTCGTTCTCTTCACACGAAGGTCAGGCTGGTGCCCCCCTCTAGGTCTGTCTTGGTGGAGGGGCGAGTGCTTTCTTGTACTCTCCACCTCACATAGGCATGTACGACCGGTTCATCGGGGATTGTTCTGAGCCAGGCGTCTAATCATCTTTTGAAGATGTCCACAGCAACTCCCTTCATGTTCCTTAGGTCTTTGGGCATTTGATTAAACAGTATTGGCCCTCTCACCACAAAACTAATTTTTTTCAGGGTTAAGGATGTTCCCTGTCTTACCTTTAATTTGGGAACACGACACAGTCTTCCTTTTCTACTTTCCACCGTTGTTTGGGAAGTTACAGGGTTCAGAGTAAGATTAGGGACAAGTTTCTTCATTATTTTCCAAGTGTAAATAATGGTGTATCTCTCTCTTCTCCTTTCCAGAGAAAATAGGATTAGCTTTCATAATCTTTCCCAGTAATTTAGTTCTTTGCACCCCTCGATCTTGGCTGTGAAGCTTCTCTGAATCCCTGACAGCTGTCTAATGCCATCTTTTTTATATGGGGATGTTAGAATCGAGCAGTAATCCAATTTGGGTATGATCAGGGTTGTCAGTATAGGAATCATTATATTCCTAGCCCTTCGTTTAAAGGCTATCAATATCCGCCCCGTTATTCTTTTTACTCTGTTTACTGCTATCATATTTTGTGATTCAAATTTCGCATCATCAGTCCTTGTAACCCCTAAATCTCTCCCTCTCTCTCTCTCTCTCTCTCTCTCTCTCTCTCTATATATATATATATATATATATATATATATATATATACACACATATATATAAATATATATATATATATATATATATATATATATACATACACGCATACACGGTAAACCAAAAGTAGGTGGACAGTAGGTTGAATACGGTTTGTGTTATATTATATTATAACTATGGTGTTCATTATAACTATGGTGTTTGTGTTATATTATATTAAATATTATAACTAAATTTATTTAAATTTTATTTTGTATTATAGTATACAAAAAAATTAAATATGTATTCTCAAAATAAACGTTATCATTTACTGTCCACCTACATTTGGTTCACCCTATATATATATATATATATATATATATATATATATATATATATATATATATATATATATATATATATATATATATAAAATATATATATATATATATATATATATATATATATATATAGATATATATATATATATATATATATATATATATATATATATATATATATAAGCTATTGTTGGTATGACTGATAAAACTCTCTGAAATATGCGCAATGATGAAGAGGCTAGTCTTTTCTGAAAGAAAGTACAGCCACTAGGTTCCTGTCAGGTAGATGTACCCTCACAGCCACGATTTAGAAGAGTTCCAGCTAGGCTAGAAGAGGTTTGTGTTCCACCGGAAGGTAGCTACGCATCTGAAGATCTTTACAGAAAGACACATTATGAAGCTCTGGACCTCATTATAATACCCATAACTGAGAGTTTTGACGAAGTAGAGTACAAAATGTATGTCCAGTGTAAAGATTTGCCTCTCGAGGATGCAAAGGATAGATGTCCACAGCATAATTAGAGAGTGTAACTTCATTCTTGGGCTCAGACTACCTTCCTGCAAGACTACATACACATCTAACAACCTTCAGTATGAACTTTGTGTTCACGATTCCCTTGAGCAGTTAATCCTACGTAATGTAGTTACACACGTGCAACCACTGACACCTGACCAGTAATTTATTATCTCCGCTGTGATTACGTAAACAAAGTTAATTATAGTGATGCCTGCCTCCATTACGTGTAGTGAACGCTCGTTTAGTAATATCGTGCGTATTAAATCTTATCTGAGTTCAAACACGACTCAGAGAAAGCTTAACCAATTGATGCTATTGCATGTACATAAAAAAAGGTACGATCAAATAGGTTTAGTTGATGTTGACTATGGAAATGTCCAGAGTCCTGAACATAGGTTATCCTTGTTTGGTAAATTTAACACATTGTGCTTTGTCAAGACCATAGTTCTGGTACGATCTAAGGTCGCAATGACTGAAAGGGCAGTGAAGCATGCTGATATTGACATGAAATCAGCGTAAGAAATAATACTTTGTCTAAATATATGCAATTTGCAAACTCCTATAAAGTGTATAATTATAGTCAGTCGTGAGATGGAAAAAATCTTCAAACTACTTTTGCCGTGTATAATATATATATATATATATATATATATATATATATAAAATCTTGTTTCATGTTTCATGATTATGCTAAGAAACTAGGCTGTGGCGGGGTTATCTAGCTATGTTACTCAACATAATACTTAAATACTATTTAAATTCGTTTGTGATGTCCGTTACAATAAGGAAAGCAATAAGAGAGAACTTTATAAGTTTTAGACAATGAGGAAACCTGTAAACTGTAGAGAGACTTGCTTGGTAATATATACGATGCAGGCAGGAAGGAGGGGACAATCGCGAATCTCCGAGACTACTGAAATTACACCTTTTTTGAAAAGACTGTGTAGTGTGTGAGATGCATGCGTGTGTAGTAAGGAATATAATGAGAAGCGCGTGTTTGAGAGTATGCTGGACTGTTCACAGGGTAGACGTGACATGTAAAAAGACCAGGTGAGGAGGACAGTGATGGGAGAAAGAGGGTTCAGACACTTCCTGTCTTCTGTTGGAATGCCACATAGAAACTCTTTTACACACACACACACATATATATATATATATATATATATATATATATATATATATATATATATATATATTCGGCTCGTGTAAATATGCATGGCGGGTTATTTTGAGCCAGAAGTTATAATGAGATCGATGTACAGTTCCCTCGAATGATCTGTTAAATAATTTTAAATTAAATGTTAGGGCTCACTTACGTCATTGCAGAATTGAAGATCGCGTGATGATACAACTTCCAGTTTTACGTTTTTAATACAGGTGAAAAAGCGTATGGTGCGTTCTTTAAGTACATTATTAGGATTGAAAGTATTTTTGTGGCCATTTGTACAGAAAATGTTTTTTATACGAGATCTGATATCATAAAGCATTAAATTTTAACATTTTAAACGTCGTATAACGGTACGCTTCAGTTTGTAAAGACATGTTTGGTACAGCTAGTGACAAAAACAATAAGCATGAACATTCTGTGTGATTGATGTAAATACTGGACTGACTGGTGTGAAAGAAAAGTGAAAACAAATACGTTTATTATGAGAGTTATGAGGAATTGTAAACAGTCGATAAATTAGAGAAATGATAATTAAAGTAATGTGAATGGGCACTATGACTGCAACTAGAAAGGTTCTTCATGAAAAATCTTTCAAGTTTCAGTATCTATTTCCCACTAAATCTATTTAAAAATGCCACCTTCGACAAACTCGACATCTCGTTTTCTTTAATTGCATCTACTAAGAAAGTTTTTTTACCCGAACCTACTTACTTGGATATATATATATATATATATATATATATATGATAATAATAATAATAATAACAAGATTAATAGCAATTAATAGTCGTTAAAAGAAAGTTAAGCTTAGCTACTAGTCTGAAAACAATTTTTGAGAGAAATATATCCGAGTGTTTTGGCTCCTCTTGCGTGGTGAGACAAGGCTCCTTGCTCTCCCCTATGCTGTTTAATTTGTATATTGACGGATTAATTGCTTCACTTAATGAGGCAACAGTAGGATGTTGTATAGATAACACAAAGATAAATAACTTAGTTTATGCCGATGATATGGTGTTAATAAGTCCCTCTGTTAAAGGTCTGGATCGGCTACTAAATGTCTGCGAAGTGTATTCGCAGAAACATGATATTCTTTTTAATGTTACAAAAACTAAGGTTATGCAATTTCATCCTAAAAGCTGTAATCAGCCAGCTGATATAAGGTTTAAAATGAATGGTGAAGTAATTGAGGAAGTACAAGAGTTTAAGTATTTGGTCAAACTATTACCAGCTCCTTGAGTGATGACTCGGATATAAGAAAACAATCTCGAAGCCTGTGTGCTAAAGCGAATATGACCATAAGGAACTTTCGTTTCTGTACAAGTGAAGCTAAAGACACACTCTTTCGTACTTTCTGCAGTAATATATACGGTCTGCAACTCTGGGTGAATTATAAAAAAGGTTCTGGCAGAACCCTAAATTTGCTGTACAACAGTCTTTTAGACTCTTACATAAATTACCCCCGAGATGCTCAGCTTCGCAAATGTTTGCTACCCGCAATGTCCCGAGCTTCCCGGAGGTAACAAGACGTGCTCAACACATTCTAATGCAAAGAATTAAAAAATCAACCAACCCGATCATCCAAGCTATCCATGAGTCCTGCCATTTATCCTCTAAGTCTAAGCTATGGACTTCTTGGTACGAAAACGTCTGTCTGTAGCTCCACTTAACTTCGACAGTGCAGTATTATTTCTAATCAATTGTATATATTTCTATCCTTAGTGTATGAACTGTCATTGTATTAATAATATTTGTCATATGGACTATAGTCTGCCAATAAGCCTTTTCATTTTCATTTTCATATAGCAAAATTGGGGTAGAGTTGCCAGATGCTCTTATTACGAAATGTATTTAAATCAATATATTTAATTTAAATACTCTTAACACGTGAACATATATATGTAATAATAACAATAAATCAATATTTAAATTTACACATTGTGGTTTGTCAAGACCATAGTTCTGGTACGATCTATGGTCACAATGACTGAAAGGGCAGTGAAGCATGCTGATATTGACATGAAATCAGCGTAAGACCTAATACTTTTTGTCTAAGTATATGCAATTTGCAAACTCCTCTAAAGTGTATAATTATAGTCAGTCGTGTGATGGAATAAATCTTCAAACTACTTTTGCCGTGTGTGTATATATATATATATATATATATATATATATATTAATATAATTTTGTTTCATGTTTCATGATTGATTATGCAAAGAAACTAGGCTGTGGCGGGGTTATCTAGCTATGTTGCTCGACATAATACTTAAATACTATTTAAAATCGGTTGTGATGTCCGTTACAATAAGGAAAACAATAAGAGAGAACTTTATAAATTTTAGACAATGAGGAAACCTGTAAACTGTAGAGAGACTTGCTTGGTAATATATACGATGCATGCAGGAAGGAGGGGACAATCGCGAATCTCCGAGACTACTGAAATTACACCTTTTTTTAAAAGACTGTGTAGTGTGTAAGATGCATGCGTATGTAGTAAGGAATATAGTGAGAAGCGCGTGTTTGAGAGTATGCTGGACTGCTCACAAGGTAGACGTGACATGTAAAAAGGCCAGATGAAGAGGACAGTGATGGGAGAAACAGGGTTCAGACACTTCCTGCTTCTGTTGGAATGCCACATACAAACTCCTTATATATATATATATATATATATATATATATATATATTTTTTTATTTATTTATTTATTTGTTTAAATTGAACTCGTGTAAATATGCATGGCGGGTTATTTTGAGCCAGAAGTTATAATGAGATCGATGTACTGCTCCCTCGAATGATCTGTTAAATAATTTTAAATTAAATGTTAGGGCTCACTTACGTCATTGCAGAACCGAAGATCGCGTGATGATACAATTTCAGTTTTACGTTTTTAATACAAGTGAAAAAGAGTATGGTGCGTTCTGTAAGTACATTGTTATGATTGAAAGTATTTTTGTGGCCATTTGTACAGAAAATGATGTTTTTTATACGAGATCTGATATCATAAAGTATTAAATTATAACATTTTAAACGTTGTATAACGGTACGCTTCAATTTGTGAAGACATGTTTGGTACAGCTAATGACAAAACAATAAGCATGAACATTCTGTGTGATTGATGTAAATACTGGACTGACTGGTGTGAAAGAAAAGTGAAAACAAATACGTTTATTATGAGAATTATGAGGAATTGTGAACAGTCGATAAATTAGAGAAATGATAATTAAAGTAATGTGAATAGGCCTAACTATGACTGCAACTAGAAAGGTTCTTAATGAAAACTCTCTGAAGTTTCAGTACCTATTTCCCCTTGAATCTATTTAGAAATACCAACTTCGACAAACTTGACATCCTGTTTTCTTTAATTGCATTGATTAAGAAAGTTTTTTTACCCGAACCTACTTCTTTGGATATATATATATATATATATATATATAATATTATATATATTATATATATATATATGACAATAATAATACTAATAACAAGATTAGTATCAACTAATAGTCGTTAGAAGAAAGTTAAACTTAACTACTACTCTGAATACAGTTACTGTGAGAGAAATATAGCAAGATTGGGGTAGAGTTGCCAGATGCTTTTATTACGAAGGGAATTGAAATCAATATATTTAATTTAAATACTCTTAACACGTGTACATATATATGTAATAATAACAATAAATTAATATTAGTAATAATATTTAAGTGGATGTTTAGAGGAGGATAACAGAATTGATGCTTCAGTTTCAAAGCCGCGTTACGCAACTTGATGTTCTTTTTAACACATGCAATTTTATAACGAAATTTGCTGTACAGTAAAATTATTAATTCACATACCAGAAGATGGCATGTGAAAGTGAATGTGATGATATATATCGATGTAAATAACAGAAAACTACATATTTAAAAGTAAATAAACAAATATGCGTGTGCTATGAGTATATATTGTATTTGAAGGTCATCTCGTTTGAAAATAAACCAGTTTCCCTTAAAAAAGAGAGAAATTAATTAATTAATTTATTTAAATTAAAATAATAAATGTTCATTTTATTTTTCATAATACAGATCTTAAACAAAGAACTTGTTTTCGATTTAAAATATGTTGAATCTGATTTTGATTTATGTATTGTTCGCAATTTGTTAACACTTGAAAATTGGATGTGTTGATGTCGATGCATATTCTCGTTAGGCCTATTAAAACCTTTCAGATATTAATTTTAAGTTTTCATTTATACTGTCTGGCGGAACTTCCCCGAACAGAAAGTACTCGAATGTATGTATGTTTTTGCATGTTTGTTCTTGTTTGCCTCATGAAAGAACTTTTTTCAAGGAGGAAGGCCAGGATCAATCCTTTCTTAAGTTTTTTTTTGAAGGAAGGTGAAGACGAATCCTTTTTTTTTCTTTTTTCCTAAATGCCCTTCATTAAAGACGGTGAGACCCCATAAATGGGTTAAGAACTTAAGTAAGGGGGGCCCCTCATAACGAAGGCGAAGGCCTTCATGGGGCCCCTCCAGGGGCAGGATTTCAGAGCAGCCCAACTTCCTCTCCCCAAACGCGCCCATACTACTAACACCATGCAACCATTCAATTACCACATAAAGGAAGGACTCCTTACACCGAGCGATCATCTTCTGGTAATAATGAAAATATCCGCAAATCCAGTTCACATACCAGCTAGATTAAGGAAAAGCTACAGGCAAATTGGAAATTATATAAAGAAATGCTGAGTACATACGAAGAAAATGAATTAATAGATGTTACACTTGAAAAAAATAGACGAAGAATCAAGTTATATTTTGAAGGTGATAGAGGGTACAGATAAATATTGCGTCCCAAAAATAAAACTCAAAACGTTGTCTCTTCCCCTATCCCTCCTCAGCACAGACAGATCTTAAATAAGCAACAACAGTACAAACCTATATTCCACCAGATATGAATAAACGACCCCGACAGATACTTAGTTAATCGGGTAAAACGATTATAGGCTGAAATAGACTATGTACTAAATCAGTGGTTCCGAACCTCAGGTCGCGACCCAAATCAGGATCGCGGGGGTTCTGAAGTAGGGTCGCGAAGGGTCACTATATTCACTATTTCTTAATTAAATTTATATTTATATACATATTTAAATTTTATCATAAGCCTGAGAGTCGGGAGGTCCTGTTGGTGGCCAATTTAGGGTGGCAGCAAAAAAAGGTTGGGAACCACTGTACTAAATGAAATGCAAAAAATCCCCTGGAATAATATTATAGACAAAATTAATGTAGAGAAAGATCTCAAACCTTTCTGGGATAGAATTAACAGACTTAAAGGTACAGAAGTGATGACAGTCAACTTCGTTAAAAACGACAACAACGAGAGAATTTACAAACGAGAACAAAAGAAGTTTCATTTGGATAATATTTGGGAAACATATTTGCAATAACAGGTCAAGGAAATAGAGACTATACAACGAAGACCACGAAAACGAAGTAGATAGACCATCACCCCATCAAAATGTAAATGCGATTACAGTATATTCGCCGAAGATGGATTTGGCAGTGAAATGACGATGGAAGAGTTGAACTGCAATTGAAACACATTCAAACAGAAAGCCCCAAGACTAAGTACGTCTATCTAAAGCAAACTTTATTAACGCCCAAGATGTATTCTTAAATAAACTGTTAAGGGTATTTAATGTAGCCTTAAACGTGGGATACTTTCTCGACTCCTTCAAAGTCTCAAAAATTATATTTATTTCCAAGCCTGGAAAAAGCCCAACTTTGCAAGTATCTAATTATGGACCAATTCCCTTTTGGAATTTACCAAAAAACTCTGAAAAACTAATAAAAAACATATGAATAGACTTTTTAACAAAAAATAGACTGATGAGCCAATACCAACATGGATTCTGCAAGAAAAGAAGTACAGAAATGGCTATTGCATTGATGTGTGAGAGAATGGCTTCGGCGAAAGTTAAGTGCTATTCAAAAAGCATTTGACAAGGTGCGGATAACCGGATTACAATGCAAAATTCTACGTCTGGGCACTAATCTCATATTGGGACGAATTCTATGTGACTATTTGATGGACAGAAAAGCAGTTATAAATATCGAAGGACATCAAGGACAAAAATTTGAGTTACGTGCTGGGGTGCCACGAGGTGCATGTTTAAGCCCTACATTATACGCATTGTATAAGTCAGACATTCCAGATCCGGAACAATATTATACATTAAATATAGTGTTTGCATATGACATAACTCGAGTGATCCCATACAATTCCAGGTCACTCTAAATGATCGCAGAAAATACAGGGTGAGAGATAAGACATAGAAACGAATACGAAAGAAAGCGGAAAATTAGAACGGAAAGGACAAATTTTACGATGATCCCCGTGGGATGAAGAAGAATTGGAGATCTTGTGGTTGATGGAGAACTATATGAATACGCTACAGGAGGAAGAATGCTCAGCTTAAAATTAACAAGAAGTTATATCAAACACTATGCCGAAAGGATCGCGAAAGCAACAACCAACTTCCACAAATTATACAGATTTAAAGAACTCAATAAAAAGAATAAAAGAAAACTTTATCTGGCATTGATCCGGACAGTACTTTTGTATCTAACTGTCTCATTACCAGTGATGGGCATCGATACATGAAAATCGCTAAAGCGATACCGATACATCGATACATGAAGAACGCCTCAGGCGATACCAATACGCCGATACTTTCTAGATGTCTTAAGCGATACCGATACCGATACATGCATCGCCGATACATGTATCGCCGGTACATTTTTATAATTATTCATTTAATATGTAGGTATTAGATATTATTGTTTACACTAGTAATTTGTACGCACTGTAAGTAAAATCAACGACATTTTAATGGGTTTTATAGATGTAAATAAAAACAATTGTTTTATTTAATGAAAGTATGTTTTAATTTTGTAGGATACATGAATGACTGAAAATATTACACTAACAATTAAAAGTAATTACTATTACCCTTCAAAAATACCAGCTGGCTAAACATCTGGTCAGACAGTCTATTCCTTTTTGGAGCGTGAATGTGACCAACCAAACTAAACAACCGTTCTACAGGAGCAGAGGATGGTAGTGGTGTGTTATACTTCAGGAAGACCCGTAGAATTCCTGGGTTCTTATTAATGTATCGATGTATCGAAGTATCGATTTTTTTCGATACATTTAAGAAAATTGACCTTAGCGATACCGATAAATCGATACTTTTGTCAAGTAGCTAAAGCGATACCGATACCGATACAAAAGTATCGATCGTTACGTATCGGCCATACATGTATCTAGATACTGCCCATCACTGCTCATTACGTATAACAGCCAATCACCAGACGAAGAAACTGCAGAGGGTGCAAAATAAAGGTACCCTATTTATCAAAGGAAACACCCATCATGATAGAGAGAAACAAATACAATTAATTACACGCAAATGCAAAATTAGAACCAATTAATATGGTCCTTAAATACTCATCAGTTAAACTATGGGAGAAAATACAAGAAGAAATTTTTCCCAATTTATTAGATAAAGTAGAAATTGACGAGGAAGTACGAAGAAACATCAAGACTTCCTTTAAAATCAGCCAGAAACAAATAGAAATACATCGAATGCCGCTATTTGTACTCTTATAATAAGTACTAAAATAAAGGGTTTACAGACTCTTTATTCTGCTTCAGAAGTGGTAATTATTAAAGACAGAGGTTTCTAGACCACTTAGAATCTTTTAACTTCTACTTTATTTCATTTGCAAACTTTTTTCTCTTAACTCCAAAAAGTGTATCAACTGTATATTCTTAACCCTTCATTTCTAATTTTCATCATTATTGAATCAATCTTGTGAACTACAACAACTCGCAGGAAACTACACTGAAATGAGTCGAAATCTAAACATCGAGAAAGTCAAGCGAACGGAAACGTAATTTAAAAAAAAATTATGAGGATTTGAAAATTATAATTAATTATCTTTAATAATTTAGAAATTTGGCATCTTGCCTGTAATAATCCTTGCTCAAATGATTCTCACTGTAAACTCATAGATAGTATTATAGTAAGATAGTATCCCTGTTAAGAGAAGCAGGAAGCCCAGATTATTCCTGGATGGAATGATTTTATTGCCCCCCTGAAGAGGGAATCGAAAGACGCTTACGATTTGTGGTGCTTTCATGGTAGACCCAGATTAGGACTAGTATACATAAATATGTGTAGAAGTAGGAGTCAGTATAAGGCGGCCATAAGGCGATGTAAACAGGAAGAAGAGTCTATTCGAGCATCAAAAGCATAAATAACGATAACAAATTTTGGAAATTTGTTAAGAATCAAACGGGTGTCAAAACTGTCCTCCCTCCGACAATCAATGGAGTGTCGGGGGAGGATGAAATTGCAAAGCTGTGGAAAAACCACTACTCTAATATTCTTAACAGTGTGAGTAGGGATAATCTTAAGATAGATTGCAGCGAAACGCCTGTAGGAGGGACGAGGGAAAATACTTTGATATCAGTTCCTGAAGTAAAGAGGTTAAATAAAGAGTTAAAGACTGGTTCTGTGTCAGGGGTAGATGACCTATCGAATGGGCACTTAAAATATGCCAATGACGTGGTATGTCCAGAGCTGTGCTTAGTGGCGCTAATTAGTGACGCTAGTTAATTATTAGCGCATCCATTAGCGGAGCTATTTTTCAAAATAGTTAGCGGAACAGATATCGCCGCCACATTTTTAGGCAATGTTAGGCGCTAACCGCTAAGCGCTAATATAAATTAAAATTAATAGAGTCTTAGAATGGTATTCTCTATATTACGTTGCTTTTTGTGCATAATGCTGAACGCAGAATGTATAATAATAAACAGTTTCCTGAAGTGAGTATGTAAAGGAGGACAATGTCTTTCCAATAAATAAGTTTAATTATAAATATCAAATTACGCAATGTTCTTGAATACCCAATAATCATTTTAAAGATATAATTTTGTTCCCATTTGACACTATAAAAGATAATAACAAATAGCGAACACATATAAATATATACAAATGCATTATTATTATTATTAAAAAATAGTACTTAGCTATACATTTCATAAAAATTAGCGCCAAAATTAGCGTTAGCGTTAGCGCCGTTAATTTTAAAAACTGTTAGCGTTAGCGTTAGCGCCGTTAATTTTAAAAACTGTTAGCGTTAGCGTTAGCGGCGCTACATTTATCAGTTAGCGCGCACAGCTCTGGGTATGTCTGCATATATCATTGCTCTTACCAGCCATGCTTGCTCATAGCTATATCCCTGCAGAGTTCATGAGGGTATATATCTTGCCCCTGGTCAAAAATAAGTATGGAGACATTCTGTCCAACAATAATTACAGGCCTATTGCTGTCGCTTCCTGCTTCTCGAAACTACTAGAAAAACTCTTGTTACTCCAATTAAATGATTACCTATGGACATCTAATCAGGCCTGGATTACTCAATAGGCAGACTAAGCACGTGCTTAGGGCACCAGCAAGGCAGGGGCACCAAAAAAAAAAGAGAAAATCTTTTGAAAGAATTTGATATTTGATATTTCAAAGAAAGCATGAAGTAGTCATCATGGGAAAAATCAAAACAAGGAAATGATGGCAGTGCACCAGAAACAGCATTGAATCCTAGAGACAAATTTCGCTTTAATTGATACACTTAAAGCTCATATGAAGAGGAGAGGTGAAGTGTACAAAGAAGTATCAAGTAGATTTTCTTTTCTAAACGATTTCGACTAATCTGACGAACAATATTCACGAGGTTCCCAAAAGCTAGTTGACTCGTACCCTGTTGACTTGAACATGAATCTCTGTGGAGAACTACGGCAGTTCCACTGTTATATGCGCTCAAAGTTTAATGAAGCAGGAAAAATGAAATTCAATCACATTGATCTTCATGACACCCTAGTGAAAGACAGGATACAATGTGTATTTCCAAATGTAGATATCGCACTACGTATTTTTCTAACATTGATGATTACCAACTGCTCCGCAGAACGCTCTTTTTCTCAGCTGAAAAGAATAAAGAACCCTCAGAGAACAACAATGTGTCAGGACAGACTTGATTCACTTTCCCTACTGTGTATAGAAGCGGACGCGCTTCGTCGAGTCAGCTTCGATGAAATTAGCCAGGATTTTGCAATCATAAAATCTAGAAAGAAGATATTTTAATTTCAGCATACATGGAAGTTTTGTTTCATTTCGAAAGATAAAAATTTATTTTACGGTTTAGTATTGTTTTTATGGACCTAGTATGTTTCATGGACTGCTCTCGATTTTCCTACGAAATTGCAAACAAGGGCAGTCGATGACCCTGATTTTGTTTTTTTTTGAGAAACCTAACCTAACCTGACCTGACCTAACCTAACCTAACCTAACCTAATCGAGTTTCTTATACTATTGTTTTTTGCAAGATATCGCACTAATTCTTGTCATTTTTTTTGCAGAACAATGAGTGATGTTTGTATTAATTTGAGTAGAGAATCAGGAGACGTGTTTCTCTACGCTGTTCCCAAGCGCGATCGGACAACGTTAGTTGACTGTATAAAGGCATCCATTCTTCCAGGGTCCACGATCATGAGCTACATGTGGGAGGCGTACGAGGGCATTGATCAACTCGCTGGGTACAACTATTCGCATTACACTGTTAACCACAGCCTGAACTTTATCGACCCATCTACCGGAGCTCACACTCAGCAGGTGGAAAGCTTGTGGAATTCATTGAAACAATCGAACAAACTGCGATGCGGAACAGATCGCGACCAACTTGACTCGTACCTTTGTGAATTTGTATGGCGTAAGCGCCACACCAGCTCGGACTTATTCAAAAAGATGTTGGAGTGTATTGCGTCGTTTCAGTAAATAAATTTATTCAATATCCAATAACATTTTTCTTTATCATTTCTCAAGAAAACCAATTGCAGAAACAAAATCAGGGTCATCGACTGCCCTTGTTTGCAATTTCGTAGGAAAATCGAGAGCAGTCCATGAAACATACTAGTCCCGTTTTTTTTTTTAATTACATATATATGAGGGCACCATAATCTTTTCAGTGCTTAGGGCCTCTAAAGATCTTAATCCGGCCCTGCTCCTAATCAGTTTGGTTTTAAAAGGTCCCACTCAACTGACCTATGTATCTAAGTACTTAAAGAAATAATATCTAAATACAATGACAGTAATTCAACTATTTATAGCTGTTTCCTAGATAGAAATAAGACATATGATAGAGTGAACCACAATATTTTATTTTTTAAAAAATAGAAGACAGGAAGGTTCCCATGTACATATTAAATTTATTGAAATTTTGGTATTCCCATCAACTTTTTACCGTTAGGTGGGGTAATGTACTATCGGAATGTTTTGGCTCCTCTTGCGGAGTGAGACAAGGCTCCTTGCTCTCTCCTATGCTGTTTAATGTGTATATTGACGGATTAATTGCTTCACTTAATGAGGTCCCTCTGTTAAAGGTCTGGATCGGCTAATAAAAATCTGCGAAGTGTATTCGCAGAAACATGATATTCTTTTTAATGTTACAAAAACTAAGGTTTGCAATTTCATCCTAAAAGCTATAATCATCCAGCTGATATTAGGTTTAAAATGAGAGGTAAAGTAATTGAGGAAGTACAAGAGTTTAAGTGTTTGGGTCAAACTATCACCAGCTCCTTGAGTGATGACTCAGATATAAGAAAACACTCTCGAAGCCTTTGTGCTAAAGCGAATATGACTATAAGGAACTTTCGGTTCTGTACAAGTGAAGCTAAAGACATTCCTTTCGTACTTTCTGCAGTAATATATACGGACAGCAACTCTGGGTGAATTATAAAAAAGGTTCTGGCAGAACCCTAAATTTGCTATACAACATGTCTTTTAGACTCTTGCATAAATTACCCCCGAGGTGCTCAGCTTTGCAAATGTTTGCTACCCGCACTGTCCCGAACTTCCCGGAGGTAACAAGACGTGCTGAACCAGTCTAATAAAAAGGATTAAAAAATCAACCAACCCGATTATCCAAGCTATCCATGACTCCTGCGGTTTGTCCGCTAAGCTATGGAATTCTTGGTACGAAAACGTCTGTCTGTAGCTCCACTTAACTTCGACATTACTGCATTATTTCTAATCTCACCTTTCTCACCATCCACCCTGTTAGGAACGTCCTGTCAGGTAACGAGCCCACGAACGTTCTCCAGGCCGACCAATCCCGATAGAGTTGACTCTCCTCCACATCTTCTATGGTTCTTCCTCTAGCACTGATAGCTTCTTGTATGGTATCTCTCCATCCTTTCCTTGGTCTTCCCACTGGTCTCCCTCCTCTCGGCGTCCAATTATAAAATTGCAGTGGGTACCTTTCCTCTCTCATTTTTCGTATATGGCCGTACCACCTAAGTTGCTTTTTCTCATACAAGTTAATACTGACTGCACTCCAAGTTCTTGCCTTATTGTCTCACTTCTAATTCTGTTCCTCAAGGTTACTCTCCTTATCAACCTTAAAACTCGCATCTCCGCTGCTTCAATCCTACTCTTTTGAGAAGTGTTCAAGGCCCAACACTCTGATCCATAAATTAATATTGGGCGGATAATCGTGGTGTATATTAAAATTTTTACCCAAGTTGGTACATTTTTTTTCTCTCAGGATGGGATAAAGCATTCCCATTCCTCGAGAACTTCCCAATTCTTTCTTTTAACTCTTCTTCACTACTTCCTTGCTCACTTACAATCACTCCTAAGTATTTGAACTTATCAGCCTGGTTTAGCTGTGTTTCCCCTATTTATGCATTTATGTTCTCTCTATTCCTTGATAGTGCCATCACTTCGGTCTTCGCCCTGTTGATCTTCATGCCATGATCACTCATAATTTCATTCCATCTTTGTAGCGCTCTCCGTAACTCCTCAAGCTCTCTCGTTATCACCGTTGCATCGTCTGCGTATACGAAAGTGTGTTCTTTATCTTCCCGAGTACAAATTCTTTCCAAACATTTATCCACATAGAGAATAAACAATAGTGACGAAATCACGCTTCCCTGTCGCACCCCTGTTACCACATTGAACCAATTTTCTCTTCCTTCATATGATCTTACCGTGTTACTGCCTATTTCATACAAGCTCTTGATGACCCTTATCAGTTTATGACTTAATCTATACATTGGATCTTCCAACACCTGTCATAATCTATTTCTTGGTACCCGGTCAAAGGCTTTTTCTAGATCTATGGAAGCAATGTACGCCTTTTTATTCCACTCTATACTCTTCTCCGTTATCATTTTCAACGAAAAGACCAAGTTCATAGTGCTTCTGTTGGGTCTAAACCCATGCTGCCATTCTCCAATTGATTCTTCCACCATCGATCTTAGTCTCCTCTCTAGGATTCTTTCATAAATTTTGCTTGCGCAGGTAAGAAGCGAAATTCCTCTATAATTTTGACAGTCTCGTTTATCGACTTTTTTGTATACCGGGCATATTATTGCTTTACTCCACTCAGATGGTATACATTCCTCATTCCATGCTTGGTTAAACACCTCAGTCAACCATCCAGCAAGTTCTCCAGTTTTATAGAACTCATTACCAATACCATAAATTCCAGGACTCTTGCCGTTTTTAAGTTCTTTAATTGCATTTTTTACCTCAGTAATACTAATAGGTTGGTCTTCATCCGACTCTTCTTCCCGTGCTCGTATTTGCAGATCTTCGTCTTGCTCTTCTTCCCGTACTCGCACTTCTGGATCTCTTTCTTCTTCCTGCGGTACCCCATTCACTACATTTAGTAGTTCGCTAAAATATTCTTTCCATCTATCTTCCACATCGACAGAGTCAATCAGGGGCTCTCCTTCTTTACTTAGTATTGAATGAACTTTGATATTATCTCCCTTTCTATATTTTCTCGCCATTCCATAGATTAATTTTTTCGTATCTCTCATATCTTCCTGTAGGTCTTGTCCAATTCTTTCCCATGCCTCTCCTTTAGATCGTCTTTTTACTGTTTCTGAATGATTTGTTGCAGTGATATAGTTGCGTCTGCTCTCTTCCGTCCTGTTTCTTATCCATAAACGAAACATCTATTTTTTTCTTTTCACGGCTTCCTTGACCTCCTCCGTCCACCATACAGTCCTCTTCTTTCTCCCCCAACTTATTTTCTTAACTCCAACTCTTTCCCTTACCACCAGCTTCTTCAACATTCTCAGCTGTATCTGAAGCTTCCATCCACTTTTCTCTCATCTTTTGTTTAAAACTTTCTAATATATTTCCATCTTTTAAATTTTCAATTTTATATCGTTCTTTAAAAAGTTTTCTGGTTCGGATCCTTTTCATTTATCTTATTTTGCCTATTACTAATCTGTGATCTCCATCTAATGAAACGGATGGTACACTTTTCGCATCCAAAACTACTCTTTTATCATTACACAGCAAAAGATCTATCATTGATTTCTCTGTATATCGGTGAAGTACGTTGTTCCAATGGTACCACGTCCATTTTTTATTCTCATCGTGTCTAAAAAAGCTATTCATTACTGCAAGGCCTTTTCTCACTGCAAAATCCAACAGTCTCTCACCGTCCGTACTTCTTTCCCCTATCTCAAAAGCTCCAACAACAGACTCTAATCCATATAATAAAAATACCCTTCCAGTGTCGGGAGAACGGGATCTAACCTAGGTGCGAATTTCTTAACGGTCCCTGGACTGTTTTCCCTCTTGTTTTTGGTTCATTCGTTTTTCTGTATCCACCCGAGGAGGATGCCAGTGGGCATCGAAACTGTTGTGGAAATAAACTCTGTCTATTAGAATGGGTTTTAATTATCATATTTTGACTTTCACGTAGAAAAAAGTGAAGTTTTTTGCATTTAATATCTAACCTCACATACCCCCAGAATGTCTAATTGTCTTTCCTCCATCAATTCAACCACTTCCTCCTCTTTACCCGTGAACTTGCTTGCATTAATAGTGGCAATTTTATATTGGTTATTCCTTTCTCGTATTCCGTTTCCGCAACAAGTCGTATATCGAAAGTTCGACCGGTTCCGAGGCTCATCATTGGTTTCACGAGCAATTAAATTATTGCCTGAGCAACTCCACCAGCGGCTTGCTAGGCCTGTCCTGGCTCTTAGAATAGCTAGCACTTTTAGCGACTACCCACGTCCAACCCCCTCATTCGAGGTTACAAAACAGAAATTTTTCACCTGTTCCGGGAATAAGGAACGTAATACATTCGGGCCCCTAACACCGCGACAAGGTAGTGCCAGCTTGGGTATCAGATATTGTTGATACCCAACTAGGGGTATATTCTATTCATTATTTCTAATAAATTGTATATATTTCTATCCTTAGTATATGAACTGTCATTGTATTAATAATATTTGTCATATGGACTATAGTCTGCCAATAAACCTTTTCATTTTTATTTTTATTTTCATATAATTTATTTATTAAAAAAAAATGTCTGGCTACGTCATAGATTTTAACTTTCATACTTTTCTTTGTATTTAATATTTATCTCTTAAAGCAGGGGTTCCCAGCTTTCTCTGGCATAAAGCACCACAGTGCCATCTTTTCTTTTTTCGTCTTATACTGTTGAACATCCAGTTATCCCCTCCAACACCGGGTAACTTCAAAATGAGTCCGTACAGTTTCCGTATGGACGTAATAAATTGTAAATGTTTTGTTGAATTTTGTGAAATTTTTAGTATTTTCAATAACTTTTGAATTTTCATGCGGTTGAGAAACGCTGCGATAAAGGTTTAGCACAATTGACATGTATGTCGCAACATACGTTGTAATGCGATGCTAATTAACATTGTAACTTACAGAGATATTCCGAGATTGAATTTGTTCAACTTTAAGAGGTAAATAACCCTGAGACTCGAACATAAAATTGCGAAACAAGCAGGTACTTTAGTAAGCAATATAAACAGCGCCCAATTAAGGTATATTTGATGGGGTCCTGCAAGGGCACGGGAAAAAGGGTCGTCGATCTTGTTTTTTTTGAAGGGATGGCGGCTATTAAAATACGGATAAGTTATTCTGAATGAATATACAGTAGTAATAAATGATAAAAATTATAATAAATATCATAAAAATTATAATAAATAACAAGAATGCATAACAAAAAATATACAGTAAGATGTAGTTAAGAGGGGGGGGGCCCCTGGGGTCACCCATCAGGACCCACTCACCAAATTCACTATTTAATTTGGCAATAAATATAAATTCTATTCGCAAATATATAAAATAAAAGAGTATAAGTCCTAATTTAAAATTTTTAAAAATGCTCCTATATTCATCTAGCCAAAACTGCTTGGCACCCATTGCTATACAACTCATTACACGAAGTGATAAAACTCGAAGTTAAGAGATGAACTCCGATAATCTAAACCTCTAAATGCGGGTTTACAGTATACTTGACCCTTTTCTGTTGATACTTTCTCTCGACACTTCTGGCAAAGTCATTTACATCTGAGAGAAAAATTACTTCACTGAGAGAAGCTCTCAGGAATAATGTCGACACTCCTTCCAAATCATATACACTATTCTTTCACTACTCTGTCAGACACAAGTACATCTTGCACTACCAGTCTGGGTCAAGATGGCTCCCTAAATTACTGTTTCCTATAATTGAAGTGAAAACAGTGAGATCAAGGTTTGAACCCTGATGTAGAACTCAATGAATCAATTTTCTCTTACATCAAGTCAGGCTTAGAGAGAGAGAGAGAGAGGAGAGAGAGAGAGAGAGAGAGAGAGAGAGGTGATTGAACACCTGTGCAGACTGTCAAACTATTCATTCTAATGAATTTTCGTTCAATGGTGATAACATCATCAAATATTGCTGCTAAATGATTTGATTGATGCGAGGAACCGGTACCTGCCCTTATAAAAAAATATATAAATATTTTCCTATTTAAATATAGAAATACGATAAAATAATTATTTAGTTGACGATCGTGGGAGTGAAAACTAAATAATAATAATAATAATAATAATATGTCAACAAGATGTTTGCGCTGTATAAAAATAGTCCTTTGCTTCTTTTATTAAAAACATCAAATAATTAATCAATGTCAACTAATTATCAACCTAAATGACCAGCTTAGATATAAAAACTCCGACAGGGGCTGCAGAAGGCTCCAGAGGGCTCCACTCCCATATATCGATGGATACGTACAGGGTACTATACTATACTACAAGCAACTGTCTAGAGTCCAGGGGTTCTCAACCCACTTCCTTCTATTACCTACCTGATGCAATTGTCTTTAAACATCACTCTTAAATAAAATATGTATGGCTTCCATTACCTCACTGGATATCCCAAATTACCTCTTTGAAGGTAATTACCCACCAGTTAAGAACCCCTTATCTCCACTCTGAGAGGGTGAAAAAAATAGAATTCGTTTCTGTTTCTGAGAGAGATGTCAAAACGAGTTGAGACTTGCTTTCCAACCCATTTACACAAGAGAGAAGAACTGGATAGGTCATGTGTCGAGAAATATGTCAGCTACTGCCCGAGAATTACTTCCAAACTATTTACACTATGAAAATATTCTTTCGAAAGAAAAGTGTCGACAGAAAATTGTCAACTGTACAGTAAACCCACTTTAAGGCCTTTACTCGTACGTAATAGCGAGTATAAAGCCGTTTTCTATTGGTTTAAGTGACTTGAAGTCAACTCTCCATAACTAAAGCTACCGCGTTCTATTGGTCAAAATCTGACTCACAATGAAGATCCGATTTCACTTGAACTGACTATTTTTCAAGCCACTTCCGGAGGTGTCTCGAGCAAAAGTCGTCACAGTTTTGTAAACTAACAATTATTATTATATATATAATTTTTTTTTAAGGATGTTGGAAGCCAGGGCCGTTTCCTGGCATAAGCAGACTAAGCGGCCGCTTAGGGCCCCGCTGCTACTAGGGGGCCCCTAGACAGGCTCCCAGGTCATAGCTCAGTGGGCAAGAATAGGAATATAGCTGAAGTTATTATAAATATTATTGTTATTATTATTATGATTATTATTATTATTATTATTATTATTGTCGTATTAATTAAAGTTTTTGTATGAGACAAATGTGATAAAACGGAGACAGTAGTATAGCCTCAAAAGGGTAGAGTGCAAGAACGTTGCAAGTGATTACGTAATGTTGCAAAGGGGGGTGGGGGTGTTACAAAGGGGGGTGGGGGTGTTGCAAAAAAAAGAAAAAAAGGAAAAGAAAAAAAGAAAAAAAATACCCCAAAGGGCCCTTTGTTGCCAACTGGGGTTGCAAGGGGCATGCAACTTGGAGGTGGAGTTCTCCCCCAAGCTATTCCCCCCAAAGGGCCAGAAAGGAGAGAAAGGAGGAAGTGTTCACCTGGCAGGAGCCAAGTGCATATTAAGACTTCAGCCGAGTAGGCGTTGTTTTATAGGCTCCTAATCAGCCAGTTGGCTGAGCCAAGGGGGATAGAGGTACACCTGCAGGAGAGAGAGAGAGAGAGAGAGAGAGAGAGAGTAGTTGCCTTTGATTGCAAGGCATGCAACTTGGAGGCGGAGTTCTCCCCCAAGCTATTTTCGTTTACCTAACCTAAGAGGCCTCTAAGGGGTTTTTCCAAAGGGCCAGAAAGAGAAGGACCAGAGGTCCTTGCTCGGCTGGGAGCCGAGCTTGAATGACTCCGTCAGTCGTCTCTCGGTCTTTTATAAACCTCTATTCTGGCTGAGTTGCCAGATAGCGCCATGTATTCCAGATAGCAAAAACCATATATTAATCATCCATTTAAATAGTGTACCACAATATATGACGGTAGATGAATCCAATTAAATTCTGTTTATTAAATAAATAATTTTTACACACTTAATTTTTATTATAAATATTTAAGTCACGAAACGAAATGAAAATTTATGAAACACACGAGTCTCATCCCCTGCGAAGAAAATTGAAAAAAAAACGAAATTTAAAGAAATTAATCAATTGAAATTAGCCAAAACACAATCCGCTATAACGGGGTCAGTTTCGAAGAACACCTGCTGGTTGAGAGACCTTCCCCCCAATCCCTTGAACCACTCGTGTGCACAAAGCATATAAAAACCACAATATATTTATATAGTTAATCAATCGAACCCCATCTATATATATATATATATATATATATATATATATATATATATATACATTCAACTGCAAAGAACACGCAGTATAAATAACGTAAAGAACGACGCTTGTATAGGAGATATTCCGCGCAAGACGAGAGAGAGAGAACGAAACAAATGAAAAAATGAGGTAACCACCTGGGAATCGAACCCGGGATCTTCCGATTGCCGGTCAGACGCGATACCATTACACCATGGACCTCACTCTTCCAAATGCCGTAATTCTTCTACATACTCGCAGAAACCAATGCCCCAAGGGGGCACCTCCCGCATGCCGTAACATTTATACATTCAACTGCAAAGAACACGCAGTATAAATAACGTAAAGAACGACGCTTGTATAGGAGATATTCCGCGCAAGACGAGAGAGAGAGAACGAAACAAATGAAAAAATGAGGTAACCACCTGGGAATCGAACCCGGGATCTTCCGATTGCCGGTCAGACGCGATACCATTACACCATGGACCTCACTCTTCCAAATGCCGTAATTCTTCTACATACTCGCAGAAACCAATGCCCCAAGGGGCATTTGGAAGAGTGAGGTCCATGGTGTAATGGTATCGCGTCTGACCGGCAATCGGAAGATCCAGGGTTCGATTCCCAGGTGGTTACCTCATTTTTTCATTTGTTTCGTTCTCTCTCTCTCGTCTTGCGCGGAATATCTCCTATACAAGCGTCGTTCTTTACGTTATTTATACTGCGTGTTCTTTGCAGTTGAATGTATATAATGTTACGGCATGCGGGAGGTGCCCCCTTGGGGCATTGGTTTCTGCGAGTATGTAGAAGAATTACGGCATTTGGAAGAGTGAGGTCCATGGTGTAATGGTATCGCGTCTGACCGGCAATCGGAAGATCCCGGGTTCGATTCCCAGGTGGTTACCTCATTTTTTCATTTGTTTCGTTCTCTCTCTCTCGTCTTGCGCGGAATATCTCCTATACAAGCGTCGTTCTTTACGATATATATATATATATATATATATATATATACATTGAATTTCGCCGAATTAAAACCAAAAAGCACGCTTGTACATTCCCCCACAATCCCCTGCGAAGAAAATTGAAAAAAAAACGAATTCTAAAGAAACGAAGAAAGTTGAAATTAACCAAAACACACGCTCGACTCCATCTGTGTTTATATATATATATATATAGAAAGAATCATAATAATCGTGTATATTTGTCAACCCTTATATATATATATATATATATAAATTGAATTTCGCCGAATTAAAACCAAAAAGCATGCTCGTACATTACCCAGCTGTGTTTGTATATGAACAACTCGTGCACACACACACACACACACGTACACGAGGAAAGGCAGAAATTAGTTCATTTCGAATCGTGTCCCTAGAGACCTTTTTCTGGCCGAGAGTCAACCTTTCTTCGTCTACTTGAACAAAAACCACCGTTCACTTCAAAATATTAATATTATCATTATTATTATTTCTACAATGAAAATATTTACGCGTAATTTGTATGGTGTCATACTAGACCTCGATGCGACACTTCAAAGTACTTGATAACACTGGTCAACACTCATTTTATTGCCAATCATATTAGAGTGATTTTGGGGTAACTTTGTGGTGCTGATTCCGAATATGACATCGGTTTTGCTAGATTGGCTCTAATTTATGAGATAATTGGTACCCCATTGAAACATGTAAAAATGCAAAAAAATTAATGTTCAGGCGGAGCCTACTTACAAATCGCATTGAAATTGTCTCAAATCATACAAAAGTAAACACATGAAATACATAATGGCATTTTATTCGGTCTCACCATCTAGAATGTTCCGGTAGTTTCCCATATGCACGCGTTATGGTTACGTTTCCTATTAATTGAGGGTATTCATTATCTCAAGAACTAGAGCCAAATCGGAAAAACTACTTTCATTTTGGAATTCAGCAACCCCAAAATACCCTAAATTCGTACGAATTTCCTTGGCAACGAAAAAAATATATTTTTTTTGTTGACCTGTGTAATATTTTGGTAAAAAATAGAAATATTATTATTTTCTCGAAAACTATGGGCGATAGAAAATTCTGAAACCGGAATCAGCATCAAAAGTTCTATAAGAAACACCAAATAGTTTTCGTTGTACCCTACCGTAATTTCTCGCCGAAATGGAAAGGTTTTCACTCCGCCTTAGACCCACAGTTTAACGTGGATTCAGAAATACATCTCGTCGATTGCTCACTATTTCATCGAGATAATTTAAGCTCATATACAGGACCTGCATTGTCTATAAGGGGAAACTCTGAGTAAATGGAAATATTATTATTTTCTCGAAAACTATGGGCGATAGAAAATTCTGAAACCGGAATCAGCATCAAAAGTTCTATAAGAAACACCAAATAGTTTTCGTTGTACCCTAGCGTAATTTCTCGCCGAATTGGAAATGTTTTCACCCCGCCTTAGACCCACAGTTTAACGTGGATTCAGAAATACATCTCGTCGATTGCTCACTATTTCATCGAGATAATTTAAGCTCATATACAGGACCTGCATTGTCTATAAGGGGAAACTCTGAGTAAATGGAAATATTATTATTTTCTCGAAAACTGTGGGCGATTGAAAATTCTGAAACCAGAATCAGCATCAAAAGTTCTATAAGAAACACCAAATAGTTTTCGTTGTACCCTACCGTAATTTCTCGCCGAAATGGAAAGGTTTTCACTCCGCCTTAGACCCACAGTTTAACGTGGATTCAGAAATACATCTCGTCGATTGCTCACTATTTCATCGAGATAATTTAAGCTCATATACAGGACCTGCATTGTCTATAAGGGGAAACTCTGAGTAAATGGAAATATTATTATTTTCTCGAAAACTGTGGGCGATTGAAAATTCTGAAACCAGAATCAGCATCAAAAGTTCTATAAGAAACACCAAATAGTTTTCGTTGTTCCCTAGTGTAATTTCTCGCCGAATTGGAAAGGTTTTCACTCCACCTCAGACCCACAGTTTAATGTGGAAACCGAATGCTCTTTTAAAAATATAATTAGGATATATTTCTTTATTATAAAATGTGGAACATGTAGCCTTCAGTGAAGAGCTGTTCTGTGGATCGAAATACATCTCGTCAGGGAGTCGTTGCTTACTCTTCCACATTTCAACATAACAGGATTATTG
The DNA here is from genome assembly GCA_023014485.1 of Bathynomus jamesi. Taxonomy (NCBI): domain Eukaryota; kingdom Metazoa; phylum Arthropoda; class Malacostraca; order Isopoda; family Cirolanidae; genus Bathynomus; species Bathynomus jamesi. The sequence goes on from JAJOZX010001810.1 coordinate 397,034, forward strand.
AACCGGATTTAAAATAACAGGATCATTTGGACCGAGTCAGTAGTATGGCCGAAAAGCATGTTAATGCATCATTTGAACAGTCAGTAGTATGGCCGAAAAGCATGTTAATGCATCATTTGACCCGAGTCAGTAGTATGGCCGAAAAGCATGTTAATGCATCATTTGAACCGAGTCAGTAGTATGATCGAAAAGCATGCATGATTTTCTCTTTAGTAATAATAACAACTAGCTCGAAGAGTGACAACGGATAAAGTTTTCACGCCACCTTAGACCCACAGTTTAATGTGGAAACCGAATGCTCTTTGAAAAATATAATTAGGATATATTTCTTTATTATAAAATAAGTTAACAATTGAAATTATGTTAACACAAGAATTTGTGAAAACATTACTAATAACTTGTAAGTAAAAATAAAAATAATATAAGGGACTACCATAGAAATGTAAGTGTCTATAATTTATTCACAAGAAACACGATTTTATATATATGTTACTCGTCCGGACCCGTTATAGCGGATTGGTACACGTCATAGCTCCACCCAGCTACATCGGCAGCCAATCACGATGAACATCTGGTCTTTTGGGGCGGAGCTTGGCGATTGTGCATATAAAAGGAGATATTTTTCAGTTGGGAGTAACAGCAGCTATTTTCGCGTCAGTGAATAATCATTCCCTCCACCATGGACCTGTACGTCTCCCCAGATTTGTATGAAGAAAGTGACACTGCAGCATTAACGACAATTAGTCTTTTTAACGCAATTGACCGTGATGAATTATTCCCAACGCAAACCGTAGAAGATATTTGCAGTGACGCTCCTTACAATCCGACGCAAGGGACTACCATAGAAATGTAAGTGTCTATAATTCGATTTTATATATATATGGATGGCCTGTAGTATCTCGTCAAATATATACTCGCCAAAATTTTTTTATGTCAATCAATGTTATTTGTTTTTACCTCTTATCCATGCTAAAATCGAAATTTTTTATGGCAATCAATGTTATTCCTCTTAAATGAACCAAAGATATCTTCACATAATGGGGATCTGTCTGTATACTCTGTATATGTTTTAAAAGAATGAACATTATTCCTTTAAGGTCCGATGAGGATTTGACACGTGTTATACAATCTTTTGAAGAATCTCGTGTCATGAACACGGAGGATATACTGAACAGTCAGCAATGTCACACATCCTCCACCATGGACCTGTACGTCTCCCCGGAATTGTATGAAGAAAGTGACACTGCAGCATTAACCGCAACTAGTCTTTTTAACGCGATTGACCGTGATGAATTATTTCCAACGCAAACCGTAGAAGATATTTGCAGTGACGCTCCTTACAATCCGACGCAAGGGACTACCATAGAAATGTAAGTGCCTATAATTCGATTTTATATATATGGAAAGTTGTAGTATCTCGTCAAATAGATACTCGCCAAAAAATTTTTATGTCAATCAATGTTATTTGGTTTTACTTCTTATCCCATTATGCCAAAATCGAAATTTTTTATGGTAATCAATGTTATTCCTCTTAAATGAACCAAAGATATCTCACATAATGGGGATCTGTCTGTATACTCTGTATATGTTTTAAAAGAATGAACATTATTCCTTAAGGTCCGATGAGGATTTGACACGTGTTATACAATCTTTTGAAGAATCTCGTGTCATGAACACGGAGGATATACTGATCAGTCAGCAATGTCACACCGAAATAATGTAAGTGTTTTTCGATCTTTTTGGGATAAGAAGACAATATATTTTCATAAATTTATTAAATGAAAGAAATCAGTACAATAACCAACTACAGAATATATCGTTACAAATATACGAACAAAACATTATAATATACAACGAGTACGTACAATTGGAAAACGGATTTTTATCTGTCTGCATACCATTTCATCGTTTCGGCGAGTGTGACACGGGTCAAATAATTTAAAAAATTTATAAATTCTTTATCACATGACATATGCGTGAGAAATGAGACGCAGTACATTCCGCAAACATTACTAAAATATCCTTGTATACGAAATGGGTTCCATACAACTTCGGGAATATGTAACTGAGCGAGAAATTTTACAATAATAGGGTCACTCCAGGGTTGAGTACCGAGTGAATCAAAATAGTACAGGCGCTGTCTATTTTTAAATAGACAGCGATCCAGTGAATCCCTTCATTACCGATGACATCTGTGTTCACAATAAGACTACCGCATTCTCGCGTACCTGGCAAACTCAATGTTTCATTCTTCGCAAACACGCCGATAAATTTGGAACGTGTGACTCGCTCCATTACTTTCTGAAGTGTATTAGCATCCATTTTAAAAGTCAGTGATAACGCTCCTAAATCTATCTACTTCTATTAGGGCTTGCGATTCGAGATATACTAGTACACTAATAGGAGCGTCTATAGGCTTGGCGAATTCCAGCCGCACTGAGATGTTTCTGCTCTGCTGTGGGATTAAATGGGTATTTACGCTAGCAGATAAGTCAGGTGTAATGTCAAACGGGTAAAGGTTAAATTGATCAATGAATTCTTCCTGCGTTACCCCATTACCAAGCTCATCACAATCAACTGCAATATGGGTCAGATTACTATAGGCTCTGGCACAAAGAGGTAACACAGCGTCTGATGAATAGTCCGTACCCATTGTTCCACCCAAAGCTGTGCCATTAACGTATAGAGTTATGTTTTTAAGTCCGAAATTCTCGAATTTAAAGGCACTCTTTTTATATTTTCCATTCACCGAAGCATTGTCCTGCATGCCGATTAATATCCTTTTAGGAAGATTTCCCAGGGCAATGTTTTCTATCTGCTTCGATGCCAACCCTGCAGGAACCGTATATAGTTTGATTTGCACTCTGTTAATAGGATATTTCACTGTAGCGTTTAGTAAATTTTTCTCAATTTCTAGTTGTTTTGGTGAACTTAATTTCACTCGCCGTACGCGGAGGTATGTGTCCATAATGTGAACCAAAACGCGCTTTGCACCCTCCTCTTGATCAGCAGCCAGATTTAAGCAGATCTCAGGACTCGTGCGGGTGAGCTTTATTTTCATATCCACCCCGTTGACAAGCAATTTCTCCTGGAAAGTGAAATCTGTGTGCAACCGTCCAAAACACTCGTATATTTTCTTTTTAGAATTTTTAAATTTGTCCTTTATACTATTTTCATCTTTAGTTTGATAATATCTCTCGGCACTTAAAAGGGTAGCCTTCGCTTCTTTTTGAAAAGTTGAGGACATTTTCCAGATAGGCTCGTAGATGACAGTACCCCGTGCCTGCCGATATGTTGGTTTGATTTAAATATACGTCACACTGGTTGAATATGGAGTGCAGAAAGTTTGTTTCAGGGTATACAGCATATTTGTCATCGCAGACCGTTCCATCAGAATGGGCTATACGTAGCTTAGCGTACATCTGCACACAGCTTGGATCAAAAAAGTAAGGACCTGAGCTGGGTATCACGAATTCTATAGGTGCACTCGGAGAACTAATTGTGTTTCAAGGGTTAATTGTAATAAAGTCACTGTGCTCAATAGAAACTTGGGTTGGAGGTAGCTCAAAAAGGGACAGCTCCGATTTACAGCATTGTGAACTACATGGGTGGATGAAGCGTGCCATGGCGAAATAGTGACTCCTCTCTCGACAAGTGGTAAACAAACTATGATTCATGAGATCAATGTCCTTAGCTTATATCAGTCAAAAAAGTGGTCAACCATAGGTTTCATTCGCTTACAGCACTTCTTTTTTGATAGCCTTTTACGTTTAATACCACGTGACCCCTTCTTCTTCCGGGCAGCCCGCTCTTCTTCCCGCCACCACGCATTTTTCTCTTTGCATCTTTGATGATTTCGTCCCGTGTACGCTTTAAATGTTTTTTTAGAGCCTCTTTAGGTTTAGCCCCGGCCAATATGTCTTCTGCAGTGTTAATACCTGATTGTAGCGCTTTCCTTCCAAGGTATCTGGCACCCCTCTTCAGCAAAGGAACAGCCGTACGTAGTATGGATGAAAAAATGGACCCAAGTCCACTACCGCGCTGGTATCGCACCCCTCGATAGACGGTGAAAGGCTTTCTATCCATTATAACTCAGTGCGTCGAAAGTGTAGCTTCACTGTTAAGCTCCCGTTACCGAATGGGAAGTTTTCACCCTCAATCGTTCTTATATATATTGAGATATTGGTTATTAAATTAGTTGCGACATTCACATAATGGGGTCTGTCATATGTAATACTCAAACTCCTTCCTCTATGGTTGGGGATGTGAGCAATGCGCAGCAGGCGTGCCTGGGTATCCCCAACAAACTGGTGCTCCACTATATTACTGTAAATATAGCACATGTCTGGGGACCTTTCAGCCAATTTCTCCATCTTCAATTGATACATTAATCTGGACAAGTCATGCTGTGTCTCGTGAAATGTGTCTCTTTGGAAGGCTGCGCTATATCGGCCATTGGCTAGAATTTGGAACTTTCTATGGTCTTTAATACGTCTGTTAGTCTTTGATTTTAGGATTAGTGTATGTGCAGGGTTGTGTTTAAGCCTCTCACAACATCCTCGGCCGAACCATATTGACCCGGTCCTAGTCTTACTTCTGTACTGTAATACCGTGCAACCTTAGTCCGAGCGATACGCATAGTTTCATCCATAGCTACCCCAGCTTTTTCACACTCGTCAATGTCTCTAAGAATCGTAAAAACGGTTTCTTTATGTTCAATATTTAAAAAGATGGTGTCCAGCTGAATTTCGCATATCCCCACCTCATACGAATCACGACCCAATTCAATGTGCTTGTGGAGCTCTGTTACAAAGTTGGCTAGTGTGTTGTTAGGGTGTACAGACAGGGACGAGGAGGACGGGAGTGTGACGTAGAAATGGTTAGGAGCCATGTTGCATACTATTTAAGCTTCATTATTGCATCAGCTTTTATATAGGTGTTGAAGCTTTCTGGGTACCCTAGCCATTTCACCAGGTACATTTTTCTCTTTCCTGAACCTTTGCTTCCTAAAATTTTCTCAATTTTAAACACATTTTTTTCTAAATTAAACGCAACTTTCTGCAATTCCTCGCGGTAAAAACCTCCTGAGATTTCTTCCCCATTCAAATCTTCAATGTAATACATCATTATCTCACCTTTAGGTCTCATAGCCCTAACTTTAAAAATCTCGCGTGTCCATCCTTGCTCAAAACCCTTTGCGAATTTATTCCCCGAACGCGACAGCCTTACATAATCATTGATTTTGAAGCGCGCAGAGTGTGGTGGTTGGTGGTGATCCATCTCTTCTCGGGAGCGTACCTCTTTCTAAAACTTCGTTAGGTGTTGTCCCAATCGTGCGATGGTGTGAGCGGTTGTAGGATGATGCCAATGATTCCAGAATGTCTAGAAATCTGTATGTGTTTTTATGTGTAAAATAACGGTGCATGCGTTCCTTTATGGTGCGCTGAACTCTTTCAGCTAAAGAAGCCTTATGTATAGAATTGGTTGTGTAATAGCTGATATTAAACTCTGTCAACATGTTCTGAAAAGCACGGCCTATAAATTCCTTCCCCATATCCGTACAAAAATAGCCAGGAACCCTGTTTTCTTTTAACATTAGCGTTTTGGTGGCTTTAGCAACTGTTTCAGGTGATTTATTTTTCAGAGGAACTAGCCACAGATATCTAGAGAATACGTCTATTATGAATAGAATGTAGCGGTAACCATCGTTATACACAGAATATCTTTGCATGTCTGTTAAATCTGCTTGCCAAATAGAATCAATCGAGGAAGCCGTTGTCTTGGCTGTTTTAAACCTTTTTCTCACAGGCTTATGAAGCGTATAAGCGTCCTGCTCCCTCAAAAATCTTTCAACATCTTTTTTCCTACTCCGTAAACACTTCTGTACAGTCTATCTACGCCGCCGTAAGAGGATGGGTTAGAAACGTCATAATAGCGTTTAGTTAATACGTTAGCCATTTGCGTATTTTAGAGGCACGTGGGTAGGGTTGGTTTAACCTCTTCTTGTCCTCTTCAAAGGTGTTACCGCCGGGGGTGACGGCCTTCAATTGTGTCACATGCGTTGCATGTTCCAAGTCTTTTAACCTGTTCAGATTTCCTATCAACGTTTTAGGGACATTTATTTGTTGTAGTCTTGCTTTAATATGCTTCCATCCTGATGGTGATGGCCTATCCCACTTTCTCACCAGATCATGGACAATGTCTACGATATTCGATCCCTGTACCTTTGATCCTTCCACAATGAGCTCGCCTGTATCGGTCCATTGTATGGCTGGATCCTCATTCAATAGATTATAAAGACTTAAGCCTTTACTCATCAATGTATGTGGGAGGGTGCTTTTTAATACATGTTCGATATGTTGTGTGGCTAATCTTTTTGGTTGGTCAGCTGTATCGTCGGGCTCAGATCCTATGTCGCCATGTCCATCGTCCCCCGTGCTGTGCCTAATAACCACAGGAATCTCTGTAGGGCTCTTATAATTTTCGTACTCGTGAAGAAATTTCTGCAGAGCTTCTTGGTATAAGATTCTTTTCTCATCAGGTGTTTTTTCACTGTTTAATAGGGCTAGCAATTCGCTTTCCATTCTTTTAAGTCTGCTTTTACGGGGATCTAGATCCGTGTCTGGATTCCTTTGCAGTGAAGCGTACACCTCGTGGGGAATCACTACCACTTTCTTCATTATATTAATCTAGTCAGTAAAGGACCAAAACTGAAAATAAGATGGGGAGAAATGACCCTCCTGTTTGTACAATAATTCGTTTTTTCTTCGCTACAGTTTGACTTTTACGAGCGAGTGCACGTATTATGTTCTTGTAGCGGCGTAGGCGAGCCTTCTGATGGGTTTTCATTGATACATTGCAATTTATAACGTTAAGACAGATTTCACAGATGCATTTTAAAAAGTCGGCGTCGATATTTTTAATAAACATCTGCTGCATTGCCCGGGGCAGTCGATGATAGATTTTTATTAATTCACGGTATTTCTTTAGTCTCTTTGTCATTCTGGAATATACACCGTTTCAGGCTCGTTTGGAAATATATTCGTTCGCAGAAGCACTCTAAACGTGTTTCGCGGATGAAGGTCGCAAAGCAAATATCCGTAACGCGTGCTTGTAGCTTCTTTATAAACTTCCAAAAACTCCTTACGCTGATTCGGGAACATTTGATTGGCTAATACCCCAATTTGTGATACATCTCTACGTTGCGCGAATAAGACTAGATATTGCGTATTTAACGACACATCGCGCATGTATCTATTTTTGAAAAATAGATTCTGATTGATGAAGAACACGCTTATGTTAAGATGGTGGGAGAATACTGTAAATGTCTCGGCAAACGTTTTATCCATCTCCAACATGAGATCGTCAATTACAATGATTGTATGTTCATTTCCTTTAACGAATTAACGTCATATACGCCTTTGTGGAACAAAATATCATCTTGGTACTCGTTGAACACTGATTGATACGTCGAATAGCACCATATAACTTTATGCACAAATTTCGAGAACATCTCTCCCTTTTCTTTAATGATTTTAAGCATAAACACAGTTTTACCACATCCTGTAGGTCCAGATATAATACATGTGGATGGGCTCGTGAATCTGAATTTTTCTACAGAGTCCATTTCTAACACGTCACACTCCTAAGTGGGTCATTTACAAAATATTACAAATTTTGAGTGCTGTTCCTTATATTTTGCTTTCTTCTCCCACAGAACCGTGAATGACGATGAGGTAGAGCACCCATCATTGACATTACGGATGACCTCGACGACAGTGTAGTTGTGATCTCTCCCCTGCCAACGAACCCTCACCAGCGATACCGGTAGCACGTCCAAAGCGGAGGTGTGAGAACCCCACGTCAGGTATAAAGCGCCCGAAATACGCGCCTGTTGCAGCGGTAATAGATCCCCAACCCTCAACCTCTTACGCAACAACCCCCCAGCAGCACCTCCCGCTAATATATCCCCTTATTCATCCGCCGCCCCCCGTTCTGTTAAGTCTACAATAATAGATCCCCAACCCTCAACCTCCTACGCAACAGGCCCCCCCAGCAGCACCTTCCGCTAATATATCCCCTAATTCATCCGCAGGCCCCCGTTCTGTTGAGGATGATAACGTTCGAGTTGGTGCGCTCCGCAGCCCCCACCCCAGCCTTGACTAGAAATCGGTATAGAGTCAGGGTCGACCCTAGAGCCATGTATAGCAATGGAATTGAGCGCGGGCTACGCCGGGTTGTACAGCGTATTATAGAGTTTGCTCTTCAGAATCGCGACGAGCGTGAAGTCAGGACGAGTCTGTCCTTTGGATTCGGGTCAGATGACGGTGATGTAGACGATTATTGGGTGATAGTGCCATTTAGACGTTTGGCGGCTGAAGATGTAGAATATATATTAGGACGTATAATGCAAGCCGCCCAAAGTAGTATAGCCTTCAATATGGACAACTTCACGGTAAATATTGACCGTGTATTCCGTGTTGCGGGTCATAGTGCCATACCGTACACTCTTAACTTCAATTCTCCACTATTTACCGAAAGCATATAAACGTCGATCGTGGTTGCGGCTTTATAGCAGTACTCTTACATGTTTACTGTACAAAATACACGGACTCAAAAAATTTGGCTGCCTACGGTCGTGGAGCGTGCCCGTAAACTAGCTGTAGACTGTGAACTTGAATTTGACTGTAATATGGGTCCTGAAGAGCTGAGAAGGGTAGAACAGGAAATGAATGTCCGCATAGTTGTATTTGGGTTGGATGATCGTCGTAGGACTGTGTATGTTTTTAAAAGCTGTGTGAGAGATCGTACAAGACCCCTACTTATTTTAGGATTGTCAGGGACAACGTATCTCCCCATCCGTAATATAAGGGGCTTTACGCGAGTTATGACAAAAGTCGAAAATATGGGAGACATCATGATTTGTGTAAGGGGTGCCTCGAGTTTGCGGATGATTGTGAGACATTGTAAAGAATGTCACATGGTATGTGAGCAGTGTAAAAGCACCAAATGTGAAAGCCGTGTAGTTGAAGCTGAGAAGAGAGACTGTGATGTGTGTAGACGCACATTTTTCAATAATAGCTGTTTTGATTTCCATAAATCAATTGGCACGTGCAGGAAAATGAGAATCTGTGAATGTGGTATGTTTCACACAATGGATAATTGGGGAAATTTAAGCACAAGTGTGACGTAATTCACTGTCCTACATGCCAGGAGGAATATAAGGCGGATGGAGTAAAGCATGTATGTTATATGAAAGATGCTAAGCCTAAAAATAACCCTTGTATAACTGTATACTACGATATAGAAACATATACGAACGCTGAAACCAAAGAGGTAATTCCACATTTACTTGTGAGCCAGACCATCTGTGATGAGTGTATGGGTATCGAATGTGACGAGTGCCCCAAATGCGGTAAACGGACAAACGTTTTTAAAACGAATGTCCGCGATAGTCCTGTGAAACTATTTGTGTCCTATATTGTCAAGTTAGCCGACAAGTTCAAAAAAATGACTGTGTATATTCTCGCCCATAACGGGGCAAAGTTTGACACGCAGTTCCTTTATAAGGAGGTTGCTTGAACACGAATCCTCTGAGATATTTACAGGTGATCCATTGAAAAGAGGCAACAAATTAATACAGATGCAGATAAGAGGCAATGTACAATTTAAAGATACTTTATTATTCACACCTTGTAAATTAGCAAAGCTACCCAAGGTGATGGGAGTAGCAGCTGAAGTTTCCAAAGGATACTTCCCTTACACTTTCCTCACCAGCGAGACTTTAAACTACGTAGGCCCACCACCCCCAAACATTATTTTGACTGTATGGATGAACGTGAAGACTTTGATCGATACTACGACAGTTTTAATGAAAGTAACCCTTATAATATAGCTGATGAATGTGAGCGTTATTGCGTGAATGATGTGCGCGTGCTTAGAGTATGTTTCCAGGCCTTTAGAAGATGTACATAGCCCGTTTCAAATGCGATCCACTGCAAGTCGCAACCACCATCGCATCATTATGTTTTACGGTGTTCAAGAATAACTTCATGCCTAAAGACACCTTAGCCATTATTCACCGAAACAACCCCCGCAGTTACGGACACAAGGCTATTTACTGGCTCATACACCTACAGCAACAGACAGGTGTATACATAAAGCACGCCCGCAACACGGGTGAAGTACCCATTAAGATTAATGGACGTGTTTTTTTGGGTTGATGGGTTAAGTGAAAACCGTGTCACTGGTGTGAAGACTGTGTACTCCTTTAACGGTTGCTGGTGGCATGGATGCCCCCGTCCTGAGTGCGGAATCGCCGGAGATATCCACGGTAAATCTCCTGCCGACTGTCTTGCATGGACCCGCACCCGCGATCAACTTATAGGATCACAGTTCACTCACAAAGTCTTGTGGGAGCATGAATATGATGCACGGATGGAGACAGACGAGGTGTACCGTGAGGAAATAAACACGATCAAGCGTTCAATGGTGCTGGATCCTCTCAAATGTGGTGATAGCTTGTTTGGAGGACGTACAAATCCATTCAGACTATACTTTCCACCTACGGAGGGCGTGAAGCTCCATTACTACGATTTCTGTTCTTTATACCCATACGTGATGAAGACAATCCGTACCCCGTGGGCGCTCCTGAGAAACTGGTGGGACCTACCTGCCATCCATCAATGAATTTTCAAAAATTTGAATGATCGTTACTTTGGGCTCTCTTTCGTAGACGTACTCCCCCCACGCAATTTATGGATGCCAATCTTACCTGTCGTTATCGACGACAAGCTCATGTTTCCCCTGTGCGTGAAGTGCGCGGAAGAGGATAACGGCGATTGTAACCATATACCCCACCAGCGTAAGATCAGAGGCGTATATACAAGTCCTGAGCTGGCCCTAGCCGTACGCCATGGTTATAGAATACTGAAGATACATGAGGTGTGGAGGTTTCAGAAGCTACCCAACCTTTTCACACCATATATAAACGCCTTTTTGAAGGATAAGGTTGAGGCATCAGGGTATCCGCGAGTTGATACCGAAGATGAAAAGTCTGCCTATATTCAACGTTACCGCGACCGCGAAGGTATACAACTTGATCGTGTCCAAATTGTAAAGAATCCTGGCAAGCGCTTTAGTGCAAAGTTGTGTCTAAACAGTCTATGGGGAAAATTTGCGCAGAATACCGGCAGAGGGAGCATTCATTTGGTACAAAGTTATAGCGATGTCTGGGATTATGCCAATGCTCCCGATAAAGAGGTCATGGAGATCGTGAATGTAGGTAATACTTACATAATAAAGTACAACAACACTGAATTTGCCACAGATACCTCAAGGGTTACAAACATACCTGTGGCCAGCTTCACAACAGCCTACGCCCGTATAAAACTTTGGGGTCTATTGCATTCTCTTGGCGGAGAGTATTGTACGCCGATACAGATAGCGTGATATTCAGAGAGGGAGGGTGAATACATGCCCGCTATTGGGGAGTTCCTCGGCGAGCTCACTGATGAGATCAAGGATGAGTATGGGACAACGCATACGCCGACTCTTTTGTCTCAACAGGACCTGACTTATGGGGTACGGGTCAGGGTGGGGGAGGAAATGAAATATATCGTGAAGGCAAAGGGTATTACGCTCAACCATGCGAATCGGCGGGTTGTTAACTTTGAATCGTTGAAGGATCTAGTATGTTTGGACGATGATGAGGGCGAACAACCTCCCCAACTAATTGTAGGCACCCACAATTTTCGGGCGCAGAAGCTGGGGGGCGTGAAGGAACTTAGGGGTACGAAGGTGTGCCGTAACACCTATAGGAAACGTTACCAGTTACCTGGTACCTATGATACCGTACCCTTTGGATACCAAAACGTTTGATGCTTCTATTGTTAACTGACACGTATTTGTCTTGTATATAATCGTATCTATTGATTTATTACACGTATTTGTAAATATATATATATAACTTGAATATCTCGTTTATTAAATCGTATTTGTAAAGTATCTATTGATTTATTACACGTATTTGTAAATATATATATATATATAATTGAATATCTCGTTTATTAAATCGTATTTGTAAATATATATAACTTGAATATCTCGTTTATTAAATAAATCATGTTTCAATTAGCGTTTCACTTTCTCCTTTGTGTGTGTGTGTGTGTGTGTGTGTGTGTGCGCACAGGTGAAAGTTCTAAGCTACGCCCACTGTAAGACCGTGAGTCATGCTACTATCTGGGAGTCCCTGCGTGGTCAGTCGACTGCAGTAAGCCCGAGAGATCAGACGTGTATTCAGATAAGACGTGTATTCAAATGGCTACCTTTAATATTGCTTGTACAACGTTTATGAAATGGTATTCAGCAAAGTGTCAGGATGTGGTGGATACCGAAAAACTTCCTATTCCTCCCTCCTATACCTCTTTTAAAAACACATTGGATTGTGCGAAGTTCCAAGATGTACAAATACTCTACTGATGTTCTGGTGAGGCCGTTGAAGGCTTTCGTTGCACAGACGATGTGCTGAAGTATACTGCAGAGCTAAACTTTATAAAGTAAAAGAAACAACGCGTGCAGAAGAGAAGCAGCAGGTATGGATAATGAGTCTTGCGGATGGGTGGTGTGACAAGCGGTATTACGTCATGCTACACCATGTCGATTACTCATACCCTACGACTGAAAATGTGAATCTCGTGATCATGGACAATCTTAAGTATTTTTATCACTATATTAACGTATATCATGATGAGGTTCGTAGTGAGGTTGTGGCTAGTGCCCTGCGTGAGTTTTTAACAGACTTTAGAGACGAGTATCGTTTGATGGGCAGAAAGGAAAAATATGAGCATATGTTCCTCTCAAATAGTGCGCCGGAGTGTGAAGATGTTTAGTAAAACATAAAATGTTCCTAGTTCTTATCCTGAGGTAAAATGTCTGGTGCGTAGGCTGGTAGTGATGAAATTAATTCTTGTACCGGAAAAACAAATATGTACAACAATTCGGTACGACTCGCGGATCATACGAACAAGCCCATTCACGTATCATCGAGTCAGCCGCCCGTCGAACCGTTCCTGCCTACCTGTGTGCCTCACACGGCTCATAGTTATCTCAGAGCTTGAACCGAGTGGACGTGCGCTCCTCGAATACGATGGAACTTCCTTTGAGCAGCATTCTCAGCGCCTCGTACGGTGTCCGTGACGAAATCGTTGCGCGTGTTCAGGCGTAATTCCGGTACCATTAGCTATGTACTGGAAACGGAATGTAGACAAACAAACAAACGGGTTTATTTAAGTGTCGAGGAGATGAATAGAATCTTCGTGATAGTTGAGAAGTGGAGTGAAGATCGTTATAAAATACCTGCTAACGTAGGTACAAGAAGAGAGCAGATTAGTGACGCACCCTCATACGCCGTTGTATGTACGTTGTGTATAAATAACGATCGGCCGTGCATTGATATACGGCTGATGTGGAAGAATGCTTCTGATAATAACGCTCTTGTTCCTACGCGAAACCGTTTCATCCTCGACAGAATGTTTGAAATCGTCGGATTCCGCAAGCTGAAACCTATATTAGACGCGCGTGTTACGGACATGCTTTATTTTGATACAGTACTTGAATACGCCTACACCGCTCTGCTCGATGGGTTTACCGAGTGTAGGGTTGGTGAGAATGGTCTCGTGCTGGACGTTTATTTAAAAAGTTTAGACTCTTTGAAATACCATGAACTTTGGTACAAAGCAATTGATCGGTACAAGGCTGAGCTCACCTACACCGTTCACCCTGAAGAACTATTTCTTTATATAACGCGCAGTTGTCGTAACGATTTAGAAGATTATTTCAATTGCCGCTATGTTGAGTGAGTTCACGATTGAAAAGCTCGAGTCGGTAGAAATAAACCCTCGATTGGAAAAGCGTGTTTATAAACTTGTGTTTAATAATGTAGCTAACGATGAACTCTTTGTGCGTGCTTTTGATTGTATTCTAGACGTATTTAAAGATGACTTACCAACCGGTTGTAAAGTGGGAACAAAAATAGAACTGAACGATATGAAAGCCCTTCATATCGAATACAGGTTTCCATATACTTTAAGCGGTGAAATATTATTAAGTCGCATATACTGCGTAATGCAGAGCAATAATGATGTAATTGTAAACTCGATTAAGACCGAGTTTAGTATTTTGAAAAAAAGTGAAATGTATTTATATATTTTGCTTGATATTTCTCCTGTACTGTTATGATTATATGCATATTTCTATTATTATTGAAATGTATTTATATATTTTGCGTGATGTTTCTCCTGTACTGTTATGATTATATACATATTTCTATTATTATTGAAATGTATTTATATATTTTGCGTGATATTTCCCCTGTACTGTTATGATTATATGCATATTTCTATTATTATTGAAATGTATATTTATTTCTATTTGAAATGTATATTTATTTTATATATATCACCATAATTGTGTGTATATATTTCCTGTACTGTTATGATTATATGCATATTCCTCAATTATTATTGAAATGTATATTTATTTTCTATATATTTATAATAAACAATGACGCAATGTTGTTTTACTTAATTATATCATGTTACGCCTTCTAAACCTACTACCGGTATTCTAAACCAACTTTTAAGAAATATAATAATGTATACAATGGTATCGCTAAAAAGTGGTATCTGGCAACTCAAGCCATTTACGCCTTCTAAGCCAACTGGCTGATTAGGAGTCTATAATAGTGTATACAATGGTATCGCTAAAAAGTGGTATCTGGCAACTCAAGCCATTTACGCCTTCTAAGCCAACTGGCTGATTAGGAGTCTATAATAGTGTATACAATGGTATCGCTAAAAAGTGGTATCTGGCAACTCAAGCCATTTACGCCTTCTAAGCCAACTGGCTGATTAGGAGTCTATAATAATGTATACAATGGTATCGCTAAAAAGTGGTATCTGGCAACTCAGTCTTCGATTAGAATTAAATGAATACATTATTATTGAAATGTATTTATATATTTTGCGTGATATTTCTCCTGTACTGTTATGATTATATGCATATTTCTATTATTATTGAAATGTATATTTATTTTCTATATATTTATAATAAACAGAATGATGCAATGTGGTTTTACTTGATTATATCATGTTACGCCTTCTAAACCTACTACCGGTATTCTAAACCAACTTTTAAGAAATATAATAATGTATACAATGGTATCGCTAAAAAGCGGTATCTGGCAACTCAAGCCATTTACGCCTTCTAAGCCATCTGGCTGATTAGGAGTCTATAATAATGTATACAATGGTATTGCTAAAAAGTGGCATCTGGCAACTCAGTCTTCGATTAGAATTAAATATATAGCGAATACATGGCGGTATCTGGCACCTCAAGCCATTTACGCCTTCTAAGCCAACTGGCTGATTAGGAGCCTATAAAACAACGCCTACTCGGCTGAAGTCTTAATATGCACTTGGCTCCTGCCAGGTGAACACCTCTCCTCCTTTCTCTCCTTTCTGGCCCTTTGTGGGGAATAGCTTCGGGGAGAACTCCACCTCCAAGTTGCATGCCCCTTGCAACCCCGGTTGGCAACAAAGGGCCCTTTGGGGTATTTTTTTTAATATTTTTTTTTCCTTTTTTTCTTTTTTTTCTTTTTTTGCAACACCCCCACCCCCTTTGCAACATTACGTAATCACTTGCAACATTCTTGCACTCTACCCTTTTGCGGCTATACTACTGGAGACAAACGAAACGTTTTGGTCGTTGTGTAAATAACTATTGTGAGATCTTATTTCTATATTATTTAACTTTATTCTTACTATATGCTTATACTTTCCTAAATGCTTAATTTTTCTAGTATTGTAAAACATTATTTCACTAATTTACTAATTATTAAGAGATTTTGTAACACTTTAAAACTTAGGATTATTTTCGTTATGTTTTCAAGTTTATTAATTCTTTTCTCATCTTTTTCAGATAATGTGAATAATGGTCTGATTAATTATTTGAATGTATTTGAGTAACGTTACAATTATAACAATTATAACAATTATTATTATCATCATCATCATTATTATCGTGATTATTATTATTTAGCAGATTAGTTGTGGTTAACTAGATGTGACTTCGTGCATCTTGGAAAATGAAACGACATTATCCATCAGGATCTGGAAAACGGATCAATTAATGGTTCCCAGATCTGTCAGTCGGTCTTGGACATTGGTGGACCGCAGATAATATTTTATCTGTTTCAGTTTGACTATGATAATCTCTATAAAATGTATGGTCATTAATTATATTTCCTCTCTGTTATTTAATCAATTGCTTTATTAATATTTTTAGATTTTATCCCCCCTCTTTCCGGGCCCCTTAGAGGTCTGGACCCCGGGGATTTAACCCGGCTTCCCCGCCCTCTCGGCGGCCCTGTTGAGGCCACCATCTGATCTTTTATTCAGAATAATAATGTCAGTAATAAAGGAAGGTTATTAATAAGCTTCGTTGGTTTTTAGTTTAATTAGCAAAAATAAAGAATAATTAACTACAGTGATTAACAATTAGTTTATTGAAATGTACAAATATTACAATTACTGAATGCTAAGAATAAAAGTCATTACATGGAGGCAAAAGTACAGTAATTGAGAGTGGTATTAAGATGCAATAATGGGGATGATAAAATTCGGTTTGGCTGAGACTCGCGCGAATATTGTAAGCTGTAAAACAAGGAGCCTAATACGACACTGTAAGACACTGTAGGCCAGGGTGAGGGACCTTTTCCGTTTGACTGCCGCCATTGAAACATAATTAAACTCCAGCCTTCTTTAGTTAGCTTTATAAGGCTAACTAACAAAAATATCACGACCTAACCTAACCAATCGTCAAGGTCGTACAGTTGACTTAACGATTGGTTAGGTTAGGTCGTAATATTTTCGTTAGTTAGCCATATAAGGCTAAGTAAAGAAGGCTGGGGGCACTCACCTCTTATGTTTCAATGGCGGCAGTCAAACGGAAAAGATCCCAAGTGAGTTAGGCCTATGCAAAGGATTATAAACACTGAGTTTATGTGAAGGGTATAGGCTATAAGGACGAGGGCCTATACCTATAGGTAAAGATGTTTATTCGATGATGCTTGAAGAAGGATTGTGTTTGAAACTTCTTCAGTTAACTGCTCGAGGAATACAAAAAAAAACCTTAAAATGTTTTTAAGTCTTCTCACGGTCGAAACTGATGCAGGTGTAAGAAAAATTTCGTCAGCGTTTCTTTAGCAGTTGTTACCTCGTACGAGTAAACACGAAGTCGAAAGCGCTTCTGTAATGTTTGAACACAGGTACGAGGAAACCTTTGTTAGAAAAATACCTTCTAATAAATGCAAAAAACTTCACTTTTCTACGTGAAGGTCAAAATATGATAATAAAAACCCACTCTAATAGACAGAGTTTATTTCCACTATTTCCACTGGAAATAAACTCTGTCTATTAGAGTGGGTTTTTATTATCATAAAATACCTTCTGCCGACGAAGTTGAATTCTGACGTAGGTAAAGTGTTCTAAGGTAAACTCCAGCTGTACCATAGCAATTAAACCGTTTTTATGAGCCCCTAAATCTATTACAAGGTTGGCCTTTTGTGATGTACTTCGACACGAGTTTGAGAAAGTGGACAATATCGTATTTTGGCGTCCCAAATTATTCAACCAACCAAAAATAAACGGCAGTCCAACACTGCCCGGTTAGGTCAACTGTACGCCCTTGACGATTGGTTAGGTTGTCTTGATATTTTCGTTAGTTTAAACGAAAATATAACGACTTAACCTAACCAATCGTCAAGGACGTATAGTTGACCTAACTGGTTGGTTGAATAATTTGGGACGCCAAAATAGGATATCGCCGAGAAAAGAGATGTTTATGTATTACACACACACACACACACACACATATATATATATATATATATATATATATATATATATATAACGCATATGTTTCATATATAATTCCTATTCACAGATGTTTAGATCATATAAAATTTTGTATTAATTTAGCAAATTAAAATAATTATCTAAACTGTACACTGAAAGTAATTTAAATTTTAATTTTTTATATAAAATGAAACAGAATTAAATTCCTAAAAAAAATATAAAATTGCATCTTGTTAAGCATAAACGCTAAAACCGAAATTAAATTAATAAAATTACAAAAATGTCGTTTGCTTTTAAATATTTTAAATAATTATGTTTCTGAACACACGCTTTAATTAATAATTTTTTCTTTCATGTTCCAATATTATTATTAGGAAAAGGTAAAGCCAACACGCGTGTTTAGATCGTGTTGATCAAGGTCGCATTTGCTATGTTTAGAACATGGGTGTCCAACCTTTTTTCAAGAAGGGCCATATTTCAATTAATGACCCACACCTAGGGCCAGTGTGCAAATTTTAGATAACATTTTATTTTAAAATTAAATTTTATTGAAATAAA
Source organism: Bathynomus jamesi (assembly GCA_023014485.1). Classification (NCBI taxonomy): domain Eukaryota; kingdom Metazoa; phylum Arthropoda; class Malacostraca; order Isopoda; family Cirolanidae; genus Bathynomus; species Bathynomus jamesi. Next base: position 415,507 of record JAJOZX010001810.1, read on the forward strand.
ATATGACATTAGATAATGAATTTTCAGATTGTGAGACAATTGAGCGAGGGAAATTGAGCGACTTGACGCATTGAGCGATTAGGCTAACTGAGCGAGTGCAAACTGAGCGCAAACTTCACAACTTAACCTAACCAATTGTCAAGGGCATACAGTTGACCTAACCGGGCATTCAATTAACCTAACCGGGCATGGGTACCCCATAATGAATTCGGGACCCGGAAAGGTAAGTAGTACCCCTAACCTAACCTAAGCCTAGATGACGTCCCACTTGGACTGAGTTTCCGACGGTTAAACAGGAATTAACTCTATAAGAACAGTTTGCTTGCAACGTCTGATCGAAGGTGATAATGATGAAAATATTCTCGACTTTCTGCGTAATGTTTCCTACAATTTGGAATTTTAAATAAATATTTTTTACAAGGTGAATGTTTATTATTCTGGCGTCAGTTTGCGCTCAGTTTGCCCTCGCTCAATTTCCTTCGCTCAAAGTGCACTCGCTATGTGTATTCACTAAATTGATGCAGTCCCAAATTTTCAGTATCCGCCAGCCGGGCCTGATACAAATCTTTCGCGGGCCGGACTCTAGCCCTCGGGCCGTATGTTGGACAAGCCGAGGTTAGAACATTGGGTGATTCTGATTTGGGAAAATTATTTGGTTAGAAACAGAAGTGGATTCCGAATTGAAAATTTTCTCCGGTCGGAACTGAAACTGGAATTGATTCTCTGCAAATTTACTGTATGAGGGTACAGTTGAAAATAAATTTGTTTGCGAGAATTAAGTTAGGATTTCCCACCTGAAATGTAACATATACTGTACATATACTGTAGGTAAGATACAAAGCTGGGCACAAACCGTTAATCCGTTAATCGGTAATTAACGAAGTTAACTTTTTCGTTAACGATTTAACTTTTAAGTTAACTTTGAAAATCATTATCGGACTAATTAACTTCCGTTACATTTAACTTCCGTTAACTCAAGTCCGTTAACCCAAAACATTCATAAATAAACGTTTAAAAGTTTATATTACTTTCAGTGCTGAGCAGGTGCGCAATTAATCCGCCACTGTTAATAGTGATGAACGAATTTCCATTTCCGCAGTGCAAAATCAGGCGATATATTTGTTTCCGTCGCCACAATTTGTGTCTTAAAATATGGTAGTTATTTATGGCATTGGTTTGAGCAAAACATGGTCGACTGTAAAATCAGGCGGAAAGATTTGCCATTTGAGTTGAATGTTTCAACTTCTTTCAAGAAATATCACGAGCATTTTAAAGCACTTTCAATAATATATATAACAATTACAACAAATAACTACATTCGTTTCATTTGCAGTCTGTCTCTTGCGCAACATGTTTGTGCTAGTGAATATTTAAAAATAATCGTTGTCAAATAAGTCATGTATATTTATAATATGTCTGTGAGTACCTTATTAGTAGTCTCCTTGATACATTTCAAGAACCATAAAACTGATCAGGTAAGATTTCAATTCTCATGTCACATCCTGAGGGCCAAGAGATCATCCCTGTCTGATGAAAACTTTGATATGCTAATTTTCATGAAGGGCAACATGCATCTCATGGACAAAATGGAGAACGAGAAGAAGAGGGAAAATTAAATTATATATATATTGTATTTTTCATTTTTTTTATAATAAAAGTTAACGTTAACGGTTTATCGGTAACTTCCGTTACATGTTTAACGAATTAACGGATTAACGGTTAACGAAGTTAACTTTTTGGTTAACGGATTAGCGGTTAACGAAGTTAACTTTTTGGTTAACGGTGCCCACCACTGGTAAGATAACATCCACTGTCCCATATCTCCAGGAAGTAGGGGTTAGGTGCTCGAGCCAGGGCTACCAACCTTAGGCAGAGTCAATAAGGGGGTGTGGCCGCCTTGCCGCGACGTATAAACCAATTCTTTTCCTAAATGTTCATAGAAAAAAGTAACAAACCCATTTATTTAGTTATCAAACAATTGATTCAATATACTGTACCACTAAAGCCTATCTGTAAAGATATCACGTTTCTACGGAGTAGACTTTTTAAACATTATCTGACGTTTCCACACAAATTTCTATGGAGCACTTAAAGCTAGTTACATATTTGAGTCGGTCCAGCCTGGCCTGGACCAGCTCAAGTTGTATTGCATGGGTTGTATTGCATGGGTTGTCATTACAACCCATGCAATACAACATGAGCTGGTTCAGCCCCCGAAATGTGTGACTAGCTTAAGTATATTAAAAATAGTGAAAACTATAGTCATATGCAGGAGGATTTTTTTATCAGTTAACCAGCAGAATAGCCTCAATTTTGCATTTATATAAGATATGTATAGGGGCCTACTCATTTTTTCAAAAGGAAATTTCATCAACATATCTACTAACGAAATTTAGTCTAACCTAACTAACCTATTCTAATCTAATTTAACTTAATATAACCCCCAAATATCCTGTCGAATAAATAAGCTACGTACGTACGTACGTATATATATAAACGTAAAATTTGTATGATACATTTAATAAAAACTGACGGTAACACATTGTTTAAGTTACCCCTTCAAATTACAATTTTCTCAGAATAAAATTTTCTGTTTTCCTCTTTTTTTTAATTTTGTGGGTTAACTGATAAATAGGTATTGTGTACACTCGACAAACAATAAATAGTACTTTATTATCAACTATTTACGGTCCTGTAGTCCGTCCTTTTTAGCTTTTCTAATGTTAATGTATATAAATTGAACAGTTATAATTTCTGATTAATATTGGTTATTTCACCCAGTCACACGCAGTAAAAAATATCATATATTGAATCCCCATTCATATATTAATATAATTAACTAAGAAAATATCCATCTTATCTTGTGCAAATTGGTAGTAAAAGCTACCATTACCACAAATATTTCGCACGTTACTTATTCATGTCAGAACATCCAGAAGAATCGACAAAAATGCATCACTTCCTTAACTTAAGGCGATTGCCGAATTGTACCCCCCCCCCCAACCCCAAAGGTGAGAAAACTTGTTGCCCTAGGTTTGGTTAGGTGAAGATATATCTTCACCTAAAGACCTCTCGAAAACTAGCATTTGCAGAGGAAATGGATATCACATTTGTCCAAAACAACTCAAAATTGACCAGAAAAATTTGTTCTAGTCAAAAAACCCGACTGGGTGTAATAACCAATTTTCACCTAATTTCTATGTAAATAATATAGAAATAATTATAATATTGGTAATTACAGAGTAAAAAACCATGACCCAAAATTCTAGTCAAATCTTTACTTTTCCAGTGAATAATTTCGTGTATTTTGTTCAAATCTGACCTTCATTTCTTGTACAAATTTGCCAAAACTGACAAAACCTAACAACTTAATTTAACCTAAGCTAGCACTTAAAAATTCGTATGTGCGTGTACCTAGCCAGGGGGTTCCGACTTCGGACACCCACACCCCCAGTGCCTTAACCTTGTCAATAAAAATAATATAAATAATTTTTAGCATGTTTTAAAAAAAAACTCACTTCCTTTTATTAATTAAGTTTGCACAAGAAATGAAGGTCAGATTTGAACAAAACACAATACATTACTCAAGAAAAGTATAGATTTGACTAGTACCTTGAATTTATCTTGAAGCGTTTCTGTATTTTGGGTCATGTATTTTACTACAAATTAACCGTAATATTATTAAATATAAAATAAAAATGATGACATGTGATGCTCAGTTTCGCGGACTCAACCTTCAAAGTATGTAATAAGATCTGTTACAATCCTAAGCAACTTCTTTCTCAACAAACTCGAAAAATGTTTAGATGTGTTTGTTACACGAAACCTCAGCAGAAGGAACAAAGTAACTCCCGTGAAGAAATAAGTGATGACGTAATTTGTATTTTAATTAGATCATTTTTCACTTTAAATTTAAACTATCTAAAAATGTTTTATTTTTTAGTTCCAATAGGCCCCTTATCTGTGATCGAACAACTTTTCCTGTTGATTAACTATTACATAATTTTATCATGAAAATTATATTATTATTCACATTATATATATATAAGTTATATACTGTATATATATATATATATATATGGATCTTTTCCGTTCTACCCCAGCAACAATTTTTAGTGTAGTTTTACTGGCTCTTTTCCGTTCTACCCCAGCAACAATTTCTAGTGTAGTTTTACTGGCTCTTTTCCGTTCTACCCCAGCAACAAAAAATGAAATTATATATTATTTTCTACTGTAGTTTTACTTACTGAATTCAATAATATATATCTTATTTTGGAGAAATTGATAACAAAAGAGTTATAGTCCGTTTATTTTATTTAAAAGTAGAGATTGCATTTAAGATTTCAATAAAAATGTCCTTTCCTTTTTGTCTTCTCCTCCACAGAAATTCACATAAATAAGAATCTATCATATTTCTAGATGTTTCCCAATGTCTCTCGTTCCTTTGTTTAGCTAAATCAACTGTACGCCCTTAACGATTGGTTAGGTTAGGTCGTGATATTTTCGTTAGTTAGCCTTATAAGGTTAACTAAAGAAGGCTGGGGTAGAACGTTATTTCCTTACTATGTGTTATGAAATTCCATTTATCATCCATAACAATATCTACAAAAGAGAGAAAAAAATTAATAATTATAACCATAACTAATTAAAGCACGAATACTTTCTCCAAAATAAAATATATATATACTATATATATATATTATTGAATTCAGGAAGTAAAACGGATCTTTTTTGTTGCTGGGGTAGAACTGAAAAGAGCCATATATACAGGGTGTCCAAAAAAAAACTATATATCTTTATAGCATCATATATTTTATAATTAAAAAAAAACCAAAACAATATATTGTTATGGCAATTGCCAATGAAAGGTAAATTAGTAATCTAAGTGATGAAACAAAATGTTATAGCGAGTTGTTTGCATATAAATTTAATTAACTACGCAAGTGCTCAAATGTTCTCCGGCGGCATGAATGCACTTTTGAATGCGTCGACTAAGCCTGGCTTGTTTATCAAAGGCCTTGTAATGGGCGAAGCCTATGGACCGAACGTGTCTAGTCATTCACTAGCTTGCTTCGGACTTAGCCTACGCACTCATTCCACGATACAAGCTCCTACAGCATTCACTTTATTCAGTTCAGCAAAGAACCCATGTTGCGTAAACGTTTGACGCTGGAGCAACGAAAAGTGTTCTGAAATGGTATTGGAAATTTAGAATGTGTCCGAAGTCCAACGGCAATGGATCCGGGAATTTGTACAAAGCCACCGACACGTCTCGCCATTACGAGCATCCGTGACAAGTTTGAGGCAGAGGGATCTGCTCAAGATATGCACAAGTGAAGATCTGGACGACGCAAATCGAGTGCGAGTGATGAAAACTCCGTTTAGTGTTGCAAAAATTTAATCGATCACCACAGAAATCAGTTAGGCAATGCGCCCGTGAGACCGGAATCAGCAAATCAGGTGTTCACGGATTTAAAGTCGGCAAACTGAAAAGCTACATTCCCAAGTCTGTTACAACGCCATGACTGAAGATGACCCCTGATCGCAGACTCGAATTTTGTGAATGGTTTCAGTCATGGACCGAAGACGTACAGTTTGCCCACAAAATCGTGTGGTCTGATGAAGCTACCTTCAAGCTGAATGGCACAGTAAATCGACACAACTGCAGGTACTGGTCACTTGATAATCCACACGTTTTATGTGGATAAACATGTTAATTTACCATGATTAACAGCATGGTGTGGTTATCATCCGAGGTTTGTTGGACCATTTTTCTTTAATGGACAGTTACCGTGCCGCATATCTCGACATGCTGCGGAACATAAATTATACCTGCAGTTCGGAAGTTGTTTGGAACGACGACTTTTACTTTCAACAAGATGGAGTCCCCCCTCATTATCATGTGATGTCAGAAGGTACCTCGATGAAACTTGCCTAACCGTTTGGATAGGACGAAGAGGAAGCATTGAGTATCCTCCACGTTCACCGGACTTGACTCCACTTGATTTTTACTTGGGGCTACCTGAAGGATGCAGTTTATGTACAAGACCTGCAGCACTCGAACACCTTAAGGATGCAATTAGGGAAAAGTGCGGGACCATCACAGCATCCACATTAGTCCATGTCTGGAATCAGTTAGTCGACGCATTCAAAAGTGCATTCATGCCGCCGGAGAACATTTTGAGCACTTGGCGTAGTTTAATTAAATTTTATATGCAAACAACTCGCTATAACATTTTGATCACTTAGATTACTAATTTTCACCTTTCATTGGCAATTGCTATAACAATATTTGTTTGGGTTTTTTAAATTAAAAATATATGATGCTATAAGAGTATATAGTTTTTTTTTAAACACCCTATATATATATATATATATATTATATATATATATATATATATATATATATATATATATATATATATATATATATAATGGTTTTATTTATTTAGGGTCACGGAAAAGCAGTAGGCTATATTCCTCATTTGTCTTAAAATGAGGAAGTTAAGGAGACGTAGAAATAGAGAGGTAATTTCCAAATGAATGTGAAAACATTTTCATGGAGACATCGATTACAAAAGTCGGGATACAATGGGTCGTAAGGTAGGTGTGGCCCACTGTATCCAGACTTTTGTAATCGACTGTACCATAGCCTAATTAGTTAGGCTATTCTCGTACCACGCTTAATATTTAACGCTAATTTTACGGCGTAATACTATAAACCATATGAGTATCTTGTTAACAAACTAAGTTAAAATGTACTAGCGCCAAATACTGTATATTCTTTAATTGTGTCGTAGGCTAATGGTTAACACTCGCTTCTCCGACCATGAGGGGTCCTAGATTCGAATCCTGATGGTGGATAAGTTTGGCATATGCTAAAATCTGCGTGTCCGTGTTCATATTTCTCGTTTATATTTCTATTTATTTTCTTATTTTCTTCTGTAAAACTTGAAATGAATCTTAAAGCTCTCATCCTTTCCAACGGCATATTCACATAAGAATTCTGTAAAATTAAACTATTTGTCCCAAAAATACAAAATTACATGTTAATGCCAACATTGTATAAACTTATATATGGGTGTAATGTATAGGGACCTACCTTATGTAATGTATTCTTTCTGAATAAAAATGCTCTCTCTCTCTCTCTCTCTCTCTCATATATATATATATATATATTCCTTTTTTTATATATTGTGGATTATCTGATAAGTGTTGTGTATACGCAACAGACAATAAATAGTACAGTACTTTATTATCACTAGAGCCTGGAGGATGTTTAGACACTAAAAACCCTTAAAAAAGGCTGGCAAATAGGCAAAAGAAATATTCAAAATAGGCAGTAAAACCCCCAAAAGAGGCATTTATAAATTGCTTTCAAAAAATGTTTAAGCCAGAATAATACCTTTATATACGCATAATACATATTACAACGCGCTTAATGAACAAAACAGTAGGCAATGCAAATATTAATTACGCATAATAACAATGATTTAATTTAAAAAATAAAGTTTAATATAGAATAATACCATTATATATGTATAAATAATAAATAATACATATTACAACGCCATTAGAATGAACAAAACAGTAGGTATTGAAAATGTTGGTTACGCATTAAAGACTAGGATTTAAATTTATAAAAATGTTTAATATAAAATAATAATACTATGCACACTCAGTTTTTGTTATATATATATATATATATATATGATGAATTTCATGCTTAAACACGTGAAATGAATGAATGAATGATGCAAACCACAAGGAAAAAGAAAAAATGAATTCAAGTCTTTCGTGTATTCAACAATACACCTCATCAGGGAATCTTTTTACTTTTAAATTCCTTGACGAGGTGTATTGTTGAATACACGAAAGGCCTTCGAATAATTTTTCTTTTTCCTTGTGGATTTGTATTATATACAGGGTGGCGCAAAATTCGCGCATCATAGGATTTTTCAGTGTTGACTATACTATATTATTTTTTCTTTTAGGTAGGGGATGGCTGCAAAATTAACAATAGACGAGAGGGTGAGCTTGGTTTTAATGCATGGAATACCAGATACTACAAATCGATGAATCGGTACAGAAGTTAAATTCTGTACCGATTCATCGATTTGTTGTAGCTTGTCAGTCAACACTGAAAATTTCTATGATGCGCGACTTTTGCGCCACCCTGTATATATATATATATATATATATATATATATATATATATATATATATAATAATAAAACTGAAATATATAACAGAAACTGATAGCCCTATTTTGGGACTCTAATGGAATAATACTAGAAAATAATGGAAAAAAAAGGCAAATTAAGCACTTTATAACGAAAAAGACACTTTTTTTTCTGTAAACACAAAAATAGGCAAAAAAAAAAGGCATTCATGGCAGTTTGCCTGAACATCCGTCCTCTAATTATCACCGATTTACGGTCCTGTAGTTTGTCCTTTTATAGATTTTCTAATTTTAGTGTATATAAATTGAACAGTTATAATATGTATATAAATAATTATAATATTGGTAATTACGCAGTAAAAAACATGACTCAAAATTCTAGTCAAATCTATACTTTTGTAGTGAATAATTAAGTGTATTTTGTTCAAATACTGACAAATTGATCAAAACTGACAAATTCCCCAATGAGGTGTATTACTAAATACACGAAAGACCTTGGAATAATTTTTTTCCTTGTCGGTTTGCATTATATACACACAATATATATATATATATATATGTGTGTGTGTGTGTGTGTTTTACACAAAGACCGTGCAGAGAACAAGGAACTCTTCTGGGAAAATTAAATCCCCTATAGTCCGAGTAAATAATGGTAAATGACAAATAGTAAAGTTTTTCTTTTATATGATGGCAGGCTTGGCAGCCCAACGTGAACAATGGATCACCAGCAAAGAGGCCCCAAAATAAAGACAAAGACAGTAGGCCCTATAGTTTTCCTCACCAGCTATCTGCTAAGCAGATAAGACCCAGCTTTGGGACAGGGTCTAGAAGTTTCTCAGGGGACCATTCTGAGTTGCTGCATTAGGGCATATCATACTTTTCCGAGTCCGAATTTCACTCTGGCTTATATGTATTTTTATGTAAAATTTAATTCTAAGAGGGGTTTCTTTTCTGCAACTTTTCCCAAAAATTGCGTTATCATGTTCAAAATTGCGGTTTTCTGTTCTATATTGAAATATCGAATATTCAATTGAACACAACCTCATATTTTTAACCCTTTGTCATAATTTGTTGCCATTTAGACACATTAACTTTGCTTAACTCTTACACAGGTTTAATACATACATACATAAGAAAAAAAATCTACTACATTTGAATCTTTGTAACCATTTGGACGCAGAAGGCGAAGTTCAACATTCTCTCAATAGATGGCTCTGAGCAATTACGCCAGTTATAATTGTGAAGTAAGTGAGTGGACGCCATTTTTTTCGGTAAGGCCGGTCATCTTTCCAAAGACAAGGTTTACTTGGCCATAGATGGCATGAAAGTCTGGAGGGCCAAGGAGGAAGTAATGGCCTCATCAGTTGAAGCTCTCACGCAGAGGTCAGAGGAGAAGATCTCTGGGATATTCTTTGATGGCAAGCAGGATAGGAACACAAAGTGTTGAAATATGACGAAGTGACAGGGAGATTTCATCCTAGCAAAGTGATCGAGGAACATACACTATCACGTGGGAGCCTCAAGGAAAGTACCTCTTCCATTTCACTCCTGAGGAACCTGAGGAAGGAGAAAAGCCTGTCACCCACTCTTTTTATTTTATTTATCAATGATCTATTAAGTCGTACTTCCTGCCCTATCCGCTTTTATGCTGATGATTCCACTCTTCACTTCTCCACCCGCTTCACAAAGCGTCCCTTTCAACAATCACTCTCTGTTTCGCGTAGGACGGCTGTGGTGCACCTGACCTCTGATCTTTTACTATCTCTAATTGAGGCAGAGAAAACCTTTGAAACCCTCCTCCTTTAAGGAGAGCACGCAGTACCAGACTTTCGACACATTCTTATTCCTTTTCTGTCCAACTCCCTAACGCAGCGTTTCTTACCTTTTTCGACATCAGCACCCCCTGTAGTTAGGTCTAGGCAGTCCAGCACCCCCCTCACCTGGTTACAGAGACTACAGTTGCTACACTACTACAGGGATAAAGTAAAGTAAGTAAAGTACTGCTTGATAATTTGTTTTGTTCATTCCAGCACCCCCTAAAATCGATTTCAGCACCCCAGGTTAAGAAACACTGCTCTAAAGCAAGGGTTAATCAGTATTTCCAATCTTTCATATACTCAACCTGTCAACTCTGGATCAATCTTTTATGATCTCCAATCTTTCAAACGTAGTGTCCAAGCATTTCTGAAACCTTGGACCTTGATTTTGGCTTTCTTCGTCCTTTATGCATAAAAAAAAATCAAAACCGTCGCTAGAGGGGAAACTGCAGTGTTCACTCTTGAATTTTCAGCCTTTAAAACATTTTATTTATTCAAATGATATTCGTTGACATTTGTACTAAAACAAAATCTTGATTTCGCCTTACATGTTATCATTTAATAATTTGAAATCTACCTGAATGGCAAAGCCCCAGTCGGAAAGGTTGCCAGTTATTCATTTATAACTAATATTACTTTTGAAAACATTATCATGAAAGTAATGAACTAATGATCAATTAGCAAGCTGCGTATTTATAATCCTCTTGCGTACCACCTAAAACAGATCCACGTACTACAGATTGAGAATAGCTGCCTTAGTGTAACTCAGTTTTGGTTCCGCCAGAATTGTTCATTCTGACGAAGGTCAAGCTTGTTGCCCCACCTTAGACCTACAGGTTAACGTACAATCCGAACTCTGACCCACCACGAGTTCTTGCCCAGACTCGATCTCACAACCTTCCGATCAGCAGTCCAGGGCCTTAACCACTAGGTTACCCCAGGGTACCATTTATCTCCCAACCTGTTTTTGTATGGAAGAATGAAATTGGTAACCTGAGCGCCGCCTGCTATCCAAAAGTCTTTATCTATTTTGCTGAAATAATAGTATTTTAGGATAAAAGTGCAGGAACATAATTAGATCTATAGAAGCGGTAGCTCGCTATCGCTCGCGACCGTTGTACAACTTGGCTCTCCGGGCGGGTAGCACTGTGATCCAGCTACAAAATTTTAAAAAGCGCCATTACCCCCATTGCCCCCACCCCTCTCCCCCACTACCCCCACCCCCACTACCCCATTACCCCCACACACAAAAGTAAAAAAGCCATTACCCCCATCCCTCTCCCCATTACCCCCACCTCCACTCCCCCAATTACCCCACCCCCTCCCACTACCCCGGGCGGGTAGCACTGTGACATCCTATATACTATTGAGCTAAACGGTGTGTGTGTGTGTGTGTGTGTGTGTGTGTGGTGTGTGTGTCCGCTTTCTTCAGAACCGTGCACAGACTAAACGGCACATCGGAAAATTCTGCAACCACCACCAACTGATAGCCCATGAGCTGCCGATGTGCTCTGTCAAGTTTCTCGGTCCTAGTAACAATTACTGGGTCCAGCACCGCGATAAAACTACAGAAAAGAACGCAGCCGTGAAAATCTTGAGCTTCACATTGTGTGACATATACTGCTACGCCCAGAGGGCGGGTAGCAGTATATGTCACAGTGCTACCCGCCGGGGTAGTGGGGGAGGGGGTGGGGTAATTGGGGGAGTGGAGGTGGGGATAATGGGGAGGGATGGGGGTAATGGCGTTTTTAACTTTTGTGTGTGGGGGTAATGGGGAAGTGGGGGGGTAATGAGAGGGGTGGGGGTAATGGGGGTAATGGCTTTTTTAAAGTTTTGTAGCTGGATCACAGTGCTACCCGCCCGGGGGTAGTGGGGGAGGGGGTGGGGTAATTGGTGGAGTGGGATGGGGGTAATGGCGTTTTTTACTTTTGTGGGGGGCGGGGGGTGGGGGGGTAATGGCGTATTTTAAATTTTGTAGCTGGATCACAGTGCTACCTGTCCGGAGGGCCAAGTTGTACAACGGTCGCGAGCGAGAGCGAGCTACCGCTTGTATGCTGTTACCCGCCCTCCGCGCGGGTAGCAGTATATGTTACACAATGTGAAGCTCAAGATTTTCATGGCTGCGTTCTTTTCTGTAGTTTTATCGCGGTGCTGGGGCCTTCGGACCCAGTAATTGTGACCTAGGACCGGGAAACTTGACAGAGCACATCGGCAGCTCATGGGCTATCAGTTGGTGGTAGTTGCAGAATTTTCCGATGTGCCGTTTAGGCTGTGCACGGTTCCGAAGAAAGCGGACAGACACACAGACACATTTTAGCTCAATAGTATATAGGATTTATTTGTGAAGCTTAGATCTAAGATTCGACGTAAGGACCATCAGTGCTCTGCGAATCTCAAATCTGTCCATTGCATTGCGGAACACCTTCTCAAGCATCTCTCGGGGTATTTTAGCGACTGCGGTGACAATGCGGGTTCGCAGATCCTGCGGGTCCGTAACTCTCGTTTTGTAAACCTCAGACTTTATAAAGCCCCACGCAAAGAAGTCTAATGGTGTTAAATCTGGAGATCGTGCTGCCCACGGCACGTTTCCACCACGTCCAATCCAGCGATTTGGGCAACACGATCTTCGGATTTAACACCATTAGACTTCTTTGCGTGGGGCTTTATAAAGTCTGAGGTTTACAAAAAGAGAGTTACAGACCCGCAGGATCTGCGAACCCGCATTGTCACCGCAGTCGCTAAAATACCCCGAGAGATGCTTGAGAAGGTGTTCCGCAATGCAATGGACAGATTTGAGATTCGCAGAGACACTGATGGTCCTTACGTCGAATCTTAGATCTAAGCTTCACAAATAAATCCTATATACTATTGAGCTAAAATGTGTCTGTGTGTCTGTCCGCTTTCTTCGGAACCGTGCGCAGGCTACCCGCCCGGGGTAGTGGAGGAGGGGGTGGGGTAATGGGGGAGAGGGGTGGTGGCAATGGGGGTAATGGCGTTTTTTTAATTTTGTAGCTTAGCCACTTCTTCCCGGAGGGCCAAGTTGTACAACGGTCGCGAAGGGGTGGGGTAATTGGGAGAGGGGTGGGGGTAATGGCGTGTTTTACTTTTGTCTGTGGGGGTAATGGGGGAGTGGGGTGGGGGTAATGTTTTTTTTTTTACTTTTGTCGCTTAGCCACTTCTTCCCGGAGGGCCAAGTTGTACAACGGTCGCGAGCGATAGCGAGCTACCGCTTGTATATAGCTAATTATGTTACTACATTTTTATCCTAAAATACTCTTATTTTAGCAAAATAGATAGGGACTTTTGGACTACTCTGTATATATAGTCCAGACAAATGGAATGTCACACTGATCAAAACCTGCAAGAATAAAATCGCTAAGCCTCTAGTTGAGTGAGTCGGGCGGGCCGGCAATGTTCCCTCTAATTTTTTAGTCGTGTGTGCGCAAGAAATTTTCGTTGTGGATACATTTAGATTCATGGTGAAAAATTGTGCAAACTTTTCTGAGCGTTATTATCTTCAAAATTAAATATATATATAAATATTAAATACTTAATAAATATTATTTCCATAAGATGATAGCTCGATCATTACGGTACTATTAAATGGATATTAAAAAACTCTTTACAATATTATAATATATTCTTAAAAAAGTAAACATTTTATCCATTCTAAAAATAGGAATAAAATAAAAAATGGTAAAATAAAATTCAACAAAATAAAGAAATAAAATAAAAATAACATTAATTGAAAATGACTATTTTAGTTATCATTTCTCGAAACAATTTTTAGCATTTAGCAATTTAAAATAGACTATCAAGATTAATACATGATTTTATCCATTCACAAAATAGGAATAAAATAAAAAATAATAAAATTCAATAAAATAAAATATAATCAAAATAACATTAAATGAAAGTGCCTTTCATTTAAGAATATGATTATGATTCCTCCCTACGATCTTTAGCATTTGCCCATTCCAAATAAAAACTCTATGAAGATTAATAGATCCGTCATCATTCAGGTAACTTTTAATTCGCATGAGCGTGTCCAAATGATTTTCTTTCAAGCGGTTTCTTAATTTGTTCTTTATACAATTCATTAAACTGAAATTTTTGAAATTACTTCACTATCGTGACTCATGATACGCTTGAGCCTGTGCGCATTTTATTTTGCTGTGTGCGCGGGTTTCACAACGCGTGTGCGCGCGCACACGCGCACACCTTAGGGCTTAGAGGGAACATTGGGCCGCCCCTCTACCTATATTGCATATGGAGATGATCACTAGACACGGGAGAACATAGTTCCAATATATTATGAAGGAGATCGATCCGAGGCCAATAACTACAGGTCAGTGTCGCTTACATCTTATCTCACTAATATTCTTTCCAGTGAATATAAATTTAATTCACGTAAACTTTCCCAGTAATTTAGTTATTTGCATCTATTCATCTTGGCTGTGGAGCTTATCTGGATCCCTTCTAGTTCACTAATGTCTTCTCCTTTTTTATATGGGGATGTTAAGACCGAGCAGTATTCCAACTTGGGTATGATCACTGTTTTCAACAGAGGCATTATTAGATTCTTATCCCTTCATTTAAAGGTCCTCAGTATCTTTTCAGTTATTATTTTTGCTTTGTTGAGTATCTCATTTTGTGTTTCAAATTTCGCGTCATCAGTTATTATAACTCCTAAATGTTTTGCCTCGAATTTCTCTGAATTTCCTGTCCATTTGGAGTATAGTATTCCGTAGATTTTAGGTCCTCCCTTCTTCCGTACCTTAATAGTTGAAATTTCTCAATGTTAAATTTCATACTGTTGCTTGCTGATCAATTGTAGATTCTGGTGATGTTCGTTTGTAGAGATTCTATATCCTTTGGGCTTCTTATTTTTCTGCTAAATTTTTGTCATCGGCAAAGGATGTTATTGTGCTGTCATTGGTAACTTCCTCATCTACAGTATATCAGTTAGCATGATTATGAATATTAGTAGGGCTTATACTGTTGCTTGTGGTACTGAGCTACGGACCTCTGACTCTCATGAAGATTGGATTGTAACGACTCACTAAGGAAATTATATATCCATTTTCCTACTTTTCCTGTTATTCTCATATATTTCAGTTTATGTGCTATGATTTCATGGTCACACTTGTCGAACGCCTTGGCAAAGCAGTCCCGTAGCCAGGACTTCCCAAGCGGGTGTTTGAAATTGTGGAAAGGCAGACCTTTTGGTGCAACGACCTAGTCACTGCGGAAGGGGTTTAGAGTACAGTAGTTAAATTTAGAGTAGTTTGTGAAGTTTCCAAAAAATAAAGCCCAAAAGAATGCGTGTTTATTAATTAAATGATGTTAGATATTATAATATCACATCATAAGTTATAACTATGGTTACAAAAGCGGACCTTTCCTGTCAACGCGGTGGTCGTTCGGTCCCCCCCCCCCCCCCGACCCCCCTCTGGCTACGGGCCTGCAAAATCTGTGTATGTCACATCATAGTTTTCAGTGTTTTCAAGTGCATCAATAATGTTGTAGTGTTCCATTAGTTGTGACAGGCACGCTCTTTCTTACTAGAATCCACGTTGGTTATTATTTAATTTTTTTGAGTTTCCAAAAAGTCATAGATTTTTTCTCTAACTATTCTTTCAAATATTTTGGTGAGATGAGATGTCAGCGACGCTGGCCGATAAATTTTGCTTCAGATCGATCCCCTCCTTTATAAATTAAATTGGAACTATGTTCGCTCTCTTCAGGATGCTCAGTATTTCTGCCGTGTTTAGTAATCGCCTCCATATCTAATATAGGGGATTAGCGATTTCATTCTTGCAGTTTTTAATCAGTGTAGCGTTCCATTTTATCTGAGCCTGCTGCTGAATGTGCTTTATTTCCCCCTATAATTCGTGTGATATCATCTGATGTGAAGTGGAAGTCCGTTACACTTTCCTCTTGTAATTCTTCTTCAAATAAGGCATTTCTATCGCATATTAGTTTATCAATTTTGGGGATACTGAAAGCGGATCCGTAATAAGTTCTTAAAATTTCAGCTACTTCTTTTAGATTGATGCACTGTTTAGGTTGATGCACCGTTTTCATTCTTCACAGGTCCGATAGTCGTGTATGGAAAATTCGCCTCCACTTGGTTCCGAAGCCCCAACCTCTTGAATAGAAGACGAGGGCATTAGCTACTACACTACGACGAGATAAAAGTTAACACAACGTCTTATACATTTACTCGTACACTACACAACCGAAAAAACGCATACGTTTTTGCGTCCAGTCCAGAGGCATTTTACGTGTTAACCATCCCGCTTGAGGTAATAATGACCAACATCTCATTCAAATTATCTGGAGCAACGCTGAAGGTCCTTTGAAAAAAACTATATAGGGCTATGGGTTGATTGCCTGTGCCCTCATCCGTTGGAAATTTCCAACAGACGTCAGTGGAGGGTTACCGACAAAAGCCCTATGCTTTTTCGTTAGAGAGTTAAAATATGTAGGTTGTTAAAGGACCGTTTTATATTTAAGTGATTACGGTAATTTTAGCGCCGGGATTATGACACCTTATGTTAATGAAAACTGAAATTGCCTCACCTTATTTTTGCTGGGTCCTTGGTTTGCTTCGATGTAGGGCGTTACGATCATTTTCGGTGTAGGGCCGCCACGATGGAGTTACGCGGCGAATTTACTTAAGGTAATTAATATAGGCAGTCACTATATAAACCCCTGAAGGAATAGGCCTATCCTTTTATAGTCACTAGGTTTTATATTATAAGGAATTCACTCAGAACTAGAGGGGGGACAAAGACATCCTCCCAGTTTAAAGCTTCGCTGTAACATAAACAGCCCTGAGAGCCGTTCCTTGGTTCTGGTGTATTATTTGCCGAACTAGCATTAATTTTGTTTGGTCTACTCCTTTTGTAGACTAAACAATAAATTGGGTTTTCTTGTTGCTATGTGAGGCTGATTCATACATACAGGTTCTTTGTACGTATGGCAATTCAATTATTTCATTCCCAATAGGCTATGTCGCCAATCCCGAGGCAATTTTGTATAGATATTTAATTCAATTAATTAATAATTTATATTTAATTATGAAATAAATGTACCACATATGATACCATGTTGTGAGTGCGTATAGTTTTTCCATATACTGGGGGGGGCCGGAGAAAAATTTGTATGTTATAGATCAAATTTTTTGATAAACTGTGTTTTAAACCATGTGAAATGGATTGAAAAGAATGAAGTAGAAATTTAGGGAGAGAGAGGTTACTCAAGACCTATTTAAATATTAAAGTTCAAGAGGCCAACTTCTCAAGTTTAGTTAAAGTTATGTCAATCAGTTTGACTCCCTTTAGGTATAGGAAATTTATGGGATTAAAGTAAAGTTATTAAGCATTTTAACTTTGCTCAGTTTGTGTAAGTTTTATAAGTCACCAGTCTTAATTTTTTCTTGTAAAAGTTTTCTGGCTTTCAAAGCAGTCTTTCTTTGAGGCCTGTCTGGTTTAGTCTGAGTTACATCAGGCACATTGAGAGATTCCTCCCCAATAGTATCCTGATCCATCCTTTGGGGTAATGGTTCTAATTTAGCCCCACACTCCAAAGGATATAGTAATGTGATATCTTTGGTGGTCTCACCAGTTGCTGTTTTCAGTTTTACAACCCTGGTAACTTCGTCTTCACCAGTTTTGAGTTCCAAGACTTTTCCCATTGACCAATGTTGTCTTGGTGTCTTGTCATGTATCAACACAATGTCCCCAATTTTGACTGAATCATTCCAACTTTGTTTTGTTAATTGTTTATGTCTTTCTCTGAGACTTGTTAAGTATTCTTCTCTCCATTGTTATAAATTGAGTCTTGATTTGTGTCAAATGTTGGTATTTTGTGTTGAGTTCTTTGTGTCCTATTTCCCAATCTGGATCCTCTGTACTGTTATGTTCAGATTCTGGTACATGTTTACTGTTTCTCCCTTAATTAGGTGGTTTGGTGTGAGAGGTTCTGGCTCATTAATACCATCTCCCACATAAGTTAATGGTCTGTTGTTGACAACATTTTCAATTTCTGACAGAATAGTCATGAGTTCAAAAAGTTGTAGATGTTTTGTCCCAATAGTCTTTTTAAGGCAGTTCTTTACAGTTTGTATGTTTCTTTCCCAAATTGAACCATACCATGGTGTATTAACAGGAATGTACTTCCAGGTTATGTTGTGTTTGGTTAAATGAGTTTGTACTGTTTCACTGTCACAAATCTGATGAATAATTCTTTCACCAGATTTGAAGTATGTGGCATTGTCTGACCATATAGTTTTGGGTACAGAATTGTGTGCACAAAATCGTCTGAAAGCAGCAATAAAAGCTTCTGCTGTCAGATCTTCTACTATGTCTAGACATATGGCACGTGTGGCAGCACAGGTGAAGAGTACAATGTACACTTTGTATTCCTTTGAATCCATTTTGTCTCCAAAACTCACATTTACCGCTCCAGTGTAGTCAATACCCTGGTTTCAAATGGCCGAGTAAATGTTACTCGTTCCACAGGTAGGTCTGGAGGGCTTGGGGTCTTAAAGGGTCGTGAATGGATACGTTTACAAGGAATGCATGTGTTTAAAATTTTCTTTGTTTCAGTTCTACCCTTTGGTAGCCAGTAAGTTTTTCTCAGCTCTGTCAGGGTTTGTGGGACTCCCATGTGGTGTATTTTGTTGTGGGTATCCCTGATGATGAGTTTTGTGAAGTGATTTCTCCTTGGAAGAAGAATTGGGTGCTTAGAGTTGTAAGTCAAGTTGACTTGTTAAGCCTTCCTTTACACCTTATCAGACCCTCTGTATCCAGGTACAGATTTAGATCCATGACAAGTGAAGGAATACCTTTGTTTAATGTGCTACTGGACCTAAGATACTTCAACTCCTTGTCAAATTCTGAAGCTTGTATCTGTTTGAGCCAGTATTTTGTTGCAGTTTCTGTTAAGTTAGAAAAGGCTTTCTGAGGACAGTGTTTGAGAAGGTAGCTATTGACAAACTTGCAGCAATAGACTGTAATTCTCAAGAGTTTGTTTAGGTCTGAAAAGGTGATAGTCAAATATAGGTTTGTATTTCCTCAGTGATCTTTTCAGTTGTTGTAGAGTTGAGTGTGAGGTTAACTACTTTGGCTGGCCAAAGATCCTCACATGTTAGCCATTCGGGCCCTTCATACCAGATTTTATTTGTTTTCAACAGCTTGTAAGAGAGCCCTCTTGTCAAAAAGTCTGCAGGATTCTCTTTGTTTTTATGTACCTAAATTTGATACCAAGGTTTGTGTTTGCAGTTTTGATTTCTGTTAGTCTGTTTTTCACAAATATATTTTTGCAAGAAGTTGTATCTGTGTTGGTCACCCATGTTAGACAAATTTGACTGTCTGTCCTTAAGTAAATGTTTGTTATGTCAACTTCTTTATACACTTGTGAAAGAAAGTTTGCTGTTTTAACTCCCAATGAGACAGCTAATAATTCAAGTTGTGGTACAGTTTTCTTTTGGTTTAAGGGTGCCACTTTTGCCTTTGAATAAACCAAGTTACTTTCATTTTCACTTGTTAAATAGGCACAACACCCATAAGCTTGTGTGCTGGCATCTGTAAAAATGTGTAGTGTTTGCGATTTCAATCTGTAGCCAGCACATCTTGGTACGTAGATGTCTTGAACTTTGTTCAAGTCTGTGGCTAATTTTTTCCAATGAAGTTGGTCTTCCACTGAAAGTGGTTCATCCCAATCAATTTTCTTTTTCCATAAGTCTTGCAAAAGGATTTTGGATCTTATGGTTGCTGGTAAATATAATCCAATGGGGTCGAAAATTTTGGATGATTCTGAAAGCACTTGTCTTTTTGTATCGGCATTTGGATTTAAGTTATAACTCTTTGTGCAAAGAGTGTCATCGTGTTCGGAATTCTGTTTTAAAAACCAAAGCATTCCAAGTGTTTTCGTGTAATTGTTTGGTTCAATGTTCCCATTGTTGTCTTTTGTTATTTGTTCATTTAATTTAGGAGAATTAGAAAGAGTTTGTACTGTATTCAAACCTCCTACCACTTCAGACTAGTCAATACCCGTAGTTTTAGTGGAGTAAATTTACTCCTCCACAGGTAGATCTGGAGGGCTTGGGGCTTTGAATCCTGTACTGTTTTTGTGTTGTTTGGCCTATGGCCAAGGGAGGCCACAAGACCCTTTTTGTTTGGTCTCTGGCCAAAGGAGGCCACAAGACCCTTGTTGTTTGGTCTCTGGCCAAGGGAGGCCACAAGACCAATGTTGTTTGGTCTCTGGCCAAGGGAGGCCACAAGACCCTTGTTGTTTGGTCTCTGGCCAAGGAGGCCACAAGACCCTTGATGAATTGTTGGGCTATGGCCAAGTAGGCCATCAGCCCTTTGATGAATTGTTGGGCTATGGCCAAGGTAGGCCATCAGCCCTTTGATGAATTGTTGGGCTATGGCCAAGGTAGGCCAAGCCCTTTGATGAATTTGTTGGGCTATGGCCAAGGTAGGCCATCAGCCCTTTGATGAATTTGTTGGGCTATGGCCAAGGTAGGCCAAGGCCCTTTGATGATTTGTTGGGCTATGGCCAAGGGTAGGCCATCAGCCCTTTGATGAATTTGTTGGGCTATGGCCAAGGTAGGCCATCAGCCCTTTGATGAATTTGTTGGGCTATGGCCAAGGTAGGCCATCAGCCCTTTGATGAATTTGTTGGGCTATGGCCAAGGGTAGGCCATCAGCCCTTTGATGAATTTGTTGGGCTATGGCCAAGGTAGGCCATCAGCCCTTTGATGAATTTGTTGGGCTATGGCCAAGGTAGGCCATCAAGCCCTTTGATGAATTTGTTGGGCTATGGCCAAGGGTAGGCCATCAGCCCTTTGATGAATTTGTTGGGCTATGGCCAAGGTAGGCCATCAGCCCTTTGGAGTAGAGTAGTTTGTTTGTACTGGTCACTGTCTAACCATATAATTTTTGGCACAAAATTATGTGCACAGAATCAGAGCGCAGCAATAAAAGCTTTTACTCTCCGATCCTTGGTTATGTTTAGACAGTTGTTGTGTTTGAGACACATGAAAGAGTAATGTGTGTGTGTGTGTGTGTATCATTCCTCCGAATCCAGTTGGTCTTCAAAACTTGGATTCACCACTCCAATGAAGTAATACCCGTAGTTATGAATGAGTAAATGTTGTGTATCCTACAGGTAGGTCTGGAAGGTTTTGGGGTTTTGAAGGAATCCAATCTGTTTGCAAGGAATGTATGTGTCTGTTGATGAAATCTGTTGTGATTCTTCCTTTAAAAGAAGAATTGGATGTTTGGAGTCGTATGTATATATTTATATACTGTACCGTACGTGTGTGTGTGTATGTGTGTGTGTGTGTGTTTGGTGATGAAATCTGTTGTGATTCTTCTTTTAAAAGAAGAATTGGATGTTTGAAGTCGTATGTATATATTTATATACTGTACCGTACGTATGTGTGTAAATGTGTATTTTGTTATAGGGTTTTATTTTTGGGTTTTGGGTTTGGTTAATCAATTTGGCTGAGTAAAGATCCTCAAACGTTGCATTTGAGACCCTTATATCAAGCCTTGTCTGTTTTATGCCTATATGTCAAATTGGAATAGGTTGGGCCTATATTGGTCAAATAGGAATTGGAATAGGTTGGGCCTATATTGGTCAAATAGGACTTGGAATAGGTTGGGCCTATATGTCAAATAGGACTTAGAATAGGTTGGGCCTATATGTCAAATAGGACTTCGAATAGGTAATAGGTTGGGCCTATATGTCAAATAGGACTTCGAATAGGTAATAGGTTGGGCCTATATGTCAAATAGGACTTAGAATAGGTTGGGCCTATATGTCAAATAGGACTTCGAATAGGTAATAGGTTGGGCCTATATGTCAAATAGGACTTAGAATAGGTTGGGCCTATATGTCAAATAGGACTTGGAATAGGTTGGGCCTATATGTCAAATAGGACTTCGAATAGGTTGGGCCTATATGTCAAATAGGACTTCGAAATAGGTTGGGCCTATATGTCAAATAGGACTTGGTATGCCTATATGTCAAATAGGACTTCGGAATAGGTTGGATAGGGTCACGAATAGGTGTTAGGTGGGTGTAGGTTTGAATTCGTGCAATTGCTTTAGGTCTTTGTGATGTTACAGTTCGAGTCGAATTTTGTGATGTTACAGTTCGAGTCGAATTTTGTGATGTTACACTTCGAGTCGAATTTTGTGATGTTACAGTTCGAGTCGAATTTTGTGATGTTACAGTTCGAGTCAAATTTTGTGATGTTACAGTTCGAGTCGAATTTTGTGATGTTACAGTTCGAGTCGAATTTTGTGATGTTACAGGTCTGAGTCGAATTTTGTGATGTTAATGAGTAAGTTAAATTGCTGAAATAAATTTTATAACCTACACCACAGGTTCAATTATAAATTTAGTGTTTTTAGTTAGGATAGGCCTTGAGTGTAAAGAGTAAGGCCTACTTTAAGAGGTAGGCCTATTATGTAAGGTAAAGTTAGGTGGGCCTACTAAATAGGCCTGTTTGTTGGGCCTACCGAGTAGGCTTATGTTTGGGCCTATTATTTTATAGGACCTCAAATGAGTTAAGCCTGTTAAATTAACAAGGCTTAGTTTTGAGTTTGTAGAGTAGGACCTATTAAATAGGCTTAATGTTGCGGGCCTATTTTTTTAGGACCTAAAATAAGTTATGCCTGTTAAATGAACAAGCCTTTGTTTTCGATTAGTGTAAAGGTAAAGGAATCGGTTCCCAGTTTTAGGCCACTATATGAAAAAACTATAGTGGGGTTATGGTTGAAATTAGGGTTAGGCCAATGAGGTAAGCCTAGCCACCGCGTGTGTCAGTGTAAATTGTAGAGGGGTTAGTTCCCCATACACAGGCCACCATGTGAAAAAAACTATATAGGGCTATGGGTTGATTGCCTGTGCCCTCATCCGTTGGAAATTTCCAACAGACGTCAGTGGAGGGTTACCGACAAAAGCCCTATGCTTTTTCGTTAGAGTTAAAATATGTAGGTTGTATAAAGGACCGTTTTATATTTAAGTGATTACGGTAATTTTAGCGCCGGGATTATGACACCTTATGTTAATGAAAACTGAAATTGCCTCACCTTATTTTTGCTGGGTCCTTGGTTTTCTTCGATGTAGGGCGTTACGATCATTTTCGGTGTAGGGCCGCCACGATGGAGTTACGCGGCGAATTTACTTAAGGTAATTAATATAGGCAGTCACTATATAAACCCCTGAAGGAATAGGCCTATCCTTTTATAGTCACTAGGTTTTATATTATAAGGAATTCACTCAGAACTAGAGGGGGGACAAAGACATCCTCCCAGTTTAAAGCTTCGCTGTAACATAAACAGCCCTAAGAGCCGTTCCTTGGTTCTGGTGTATTATTTGCCGAACTAGCATTAATTTTGTTTGGTCTACTCCTTTTGTAGACTAAACAATAAATTGGGTTTTCTTGTTGCTATGTGAGGCTGATTCATACATACAGGTTCTTTGTACGTATGGCAATTCAATTATTTCATTCCCAATAGGCTATGTCGCCAATCCCGAGGCAATTTTGTATAGATATTTAATTCAATTAATTAATAATTTATATTTAATTATGAAATAAATGTACCACATATGATACCATGTTGTGAGTGCGTATAGTTTTTCCATATACTGGGGGGGGCCGGAGAAAAATTTGTATGTTATAGATCAAATTTTTTGATAAACTGTGTTTTAAACCATGTGAAATGGATTGAAAAATGAAGTAGAAATTTAGGGAGAGAGAGGTTACTCAAGACCTATTTAAATATTAAAGTTCAAGAGGCCAACTTCTCAAGTTTAGTTAAAGTTATGTCAATCAGTTTGACTCCCTTTAGGTATAGGAAATTTATGGGATTAAAGTAGTTATTAAGCATTTAACTTTGCTCAGTTTGTGTAAGTTTTATAAGTCACCAGTCTTAATTTTTTCTTGTAAAAGTTTTCTGGCTTTCAAAGCAGTCTTTCTTTGAGGCCTGTCTGGTTTAGTCTGAGTTACATCAGGCACATTGAGAGATTCCTCCCCAATAGTATCCTGATCCATCCTTTGGGGTAATGGTTCTAATTTAGCCCCACACTCCAAAGGATATAGTAATGTGATATCTCTGGTGGTCTCACCAGTTGCTGTTTTCAGTTTTACAACCCTGGTAACTTCGTCTTCACCAGTTTTGAGTTCCAAGACTTTTCCATTGACCAATGTTGTCTTGGTGTCTTGTCATGTATCAACACAATGTCCCCAATTTTGACTGAATCATTCCAACTTTGTTTTGTTAATTGTTTATGTCTTTCTCTGAGACTTGTTAAGTATTCTTCTCTCCATTGTTATAAATTGAGTCTTGATTTGTGTCAAATGTTGGTATTTTGTGTTGAGTTCTTTGTGTCCTATTTCCCAATCTGGATCCTCTGTACTGTTATGTTCAGATTCTGGTAACATGTTTACTGTTTCTCTCCCTTAATTAGGTGGTTTGGTGTGAGAGGTTCTGGCTCATTAATACCATCTCCCACATAAGTTAATGGTCTGTTGTTGACAACATTTTCAATTTCTGACAGAATAGTCATGAGTTCAAAAAGTTGTAGATGTTTTGTCCCAATAGTCTTTTAAGGCAGTTCTTTACAGTTTGTATGTTTCTTTCCCAAATTGAACCATACCATGGTGTATTAACAGGATGTACTTCCAGGTTATGTTGTGTTTGGTTAAATGAGTTTGTACTGTTTCACTGTCACAAATCTGATGAATAATTCTTTCACCAGATTTGAAGTATGTGGCATTGTCTGACCATATAGTTTTGGGTACAGAATTGTGTGCACAAAATCGTCTGAAAGCAGCAATAAAGCTTCTGCTGTCAGATCTTCTACTATGTCTAGACATATGGCACGTGTGGCAGCACAGGTGAAGAGTACAATGTACACTTTGTATTCCTTTGAATCCATTTTGTCTCCAAAACTCACATTTACCGCTCCAGTGTAGTCAATACCCGTGGTTTCAAATGGCCGAGTAAATGTTACTCGTTCCACAGGTAGGTCTGGAGGGTTTGGGTCTTAAAGGGTCGTGAATGGATACGTTTACAAGGAATGCATGTGTTTAAAATTTTCTTTGTTTCAGTTCTACCCTTTGGTAGCCAGTAAGTTTTTCTCAGCTCTGTCAGGGTTTGTGGGACTCCCATGTGGTGTATTTTGTTGTGGGTATCCCTGATGATGAGTTTTGTGAAGTGATTTCTCCTTGGAAGAAGAATTGGGTGCTTAGAGTTGTAAGTCAAAGTTGACTTGTTAAGCCTTCCTTTACACCTTATCAGACCCTCTGTATCCAGGTACAGATTTAGATCCATGACAAGTGAAGGAATACCTTTGTTTAATGTGCTACTGGACCTAAGATACTTCAACTCCTTGTCAAATTCTGAAGCTTGTATCTGTTTGAGCCAGTATTTTGTTGCAGTTTCTGTTAAGTTAGAAAAGGCTTTCTGAGGACAGTGTTTGAGAAGGTAGCTATTGACAAACTTGCAGCAATAGACTGTAATTCTCAAGAGTTTGTTTAGGTCTGAATAAAGGTGATAGTCAAATATAGGTTTGTCCTCAGTGATCTTTTCAGTTGTTGTAGAGTTGAGTGTGAGGTTAACTACTTTGGCTGGCCAAGATCCTCACATGTTAGCCATTCGGGCCCTTCATACCAGATTTTATTTGTTTTCAACAGCTTGTAAGAGAGCCCTCTTGTCAAAAAGTCTGCAGGATTCTCTTTTGTTTTTATGTACCTAAATTTGATACCAAGGTTTGTGTTTGCAGTTTTGATTTCTGTTAGTCTGTTTTTCACAAATATATTTTTGCAAGAAGTTGTATCTGTGTTGGTCACCCATGTTAGACAAATTTGACTGTCTGTCCTTAAGTAAATGTTTGTTATGTCAACTTCTTTATACACTTGTGAAAGAAAGTTTGCTGTTTTAACTCCCAATGAGACAGCTAATAATTCAAGTTGTGGTACAGTTTTCTTTTGGTTTAAGGGTGCCACTTTTGCCTTTGAATAAACCAAGTTACTTTCATTTTCACTTGTTAAATAGGCACAACACCCATAAGCTTGTGTGCTGGCATCTGTAAAAATGTGTAGTGTTTGCGATTTCAATCTGTAGCCAGCACATCTTGGTACGTAGATGTCTTGAACTTTGTTCAAGTCTGTGGCTAATTTTTTTCCAATGAAGTTGGTCTTCCACTGAAAGTGGTTCATCCCAATCAATTTTCTTTTTCCATAAGTCTTGCAAAAGGATTTTGGATCTTATGGTTGCTGGTAAATATAATCCAATGGGGTCGAAAATTTTGGATGATTCTGAAAGCACTTGTCCTTTTGTATCAGCATTTGGATTTAAGTTATAACTCTTCGTGCAAAGAGTGTCATCGTGTTCAGAATTCTGTTTTAAAAACCAAAGCATTCCAAGTGTTTTCGTGTAATTGTTTGGTTCAATGTTCCCATTGTTGTCTTTTGTTATTTGTTCATTTAATTTAGGAGAATTAGAAAGAGTTTGTACTGTATTCAAACCTCCTACCACTTCAGACTAGTCAATACCCGTAGCTTTAGTGGAGTAAATTTACTCCTCCACAGGTAGATCTGGAGGGCTTGGGGGTTCGAATCCTGTACTGGTTTTGTGTTGTTTGGCCTATGGCCAAGGGAGGCCACAAGACCCTTTTTGTTTGGTCTCTGGCCAAAGGAGGCCACAAGACCCTTGTTGTTTGGTCTCTGGCCAAGGGAGGCCACAAGACCAATGTTGTTTGGTCTCTGGCCAAGGGAGGCCACAAGACCCTTGTTGTTTGGTCTCTGGCCAAGGGAGGCCTCAAGACCCTCGATGAATATGTTGGGCTATGGCCAAGTGAGACCATCAGCCCCTTGATGAATATGTTGGGCTATGGCCAAGTGAGACCATCAGCCCCTTGATGAATATGTTGGGCTATGGCCAAGGTAGGCCAAGGCCCTTTGATGAATTTGTTGGGCTACGGCCAAGGGTAGGCCATCAGCCGTTTGATGAATTTGTTGGGCTATGGCCAAAGGTAGGCCAAGGCCCTTTGATGATTTGTTGGGCTATGGCCAAGGGTAGGCCATCAGCCCTTTGATGAATTTGTTGGGCTATGGCCAAGGGTAGGCCATCAACCCTTTGATGAATTTGTTGGGCTATGGCCAAGGTAGGCCATCAGCCCTTTGATGAATTTGTTGGGCTATGGCCAAGGGTAGGCCATCAGCCGTTTGATGAATTTGTTGGGCTATGGCCAAAGGTAGGCCAAGGCCCTTTGATGATTTGTTGGGCTATGGCCAAGGGTAGGCCATCAGCCCTTTGATGAATTTGTTGGGCTATGGCCAAGGGTAGGCCATCAACCCTTTGATGAATTTGTTGGGCTATGGCCAAGGTAGGCCATCAGCCCTTTGGAGTAGAGTAGTTTGTTTGTACGTGTCACTGTCTAACCATATAATTTTTGGCACAAAATTATGTGCACAGAATCAGAGCGCAGCAATAAAAGCTTTTACTCTCCGATCCTTGGTTATGTTTAGACAAGTTGTTGTGTTTGAGACACATGAAAGAGTAATGTGTGTGTGTGTGTGTATCATTCCTCCGAATCCAGTTGGTCTTCAAAACTTGGATTCACCACTCCAATGAAGTTAATACCCGTAGTTATGAATGAGTAAATGTTGTGTATACTACAGGTAGGTCTGGAAGGTTTTGGGTTTTGAAGGAATCCAATCTGTTTGCAAGGAATGTATGTGTCTGTTGATGAAATCTGTTGTGATTCTTCCTTTAAAAGAAGAATTGGATGTTTGGAGTCGTATGTATATATTTATATACTGTACCGTACGTGTGTGTGTGTATGTGTGTGTGTGTGTGTTTGGTGATGAAATCTGTTGTGATTCTTCTTTTAAAAGAAGAATTGGATGTTTGAAGTCGTATGTATATATTTATATACTGTACCGTACGTATGTGTGTAAATGTGTATTTTGTTATAGGGTTTTATTTTTGGGTTTTGGGTTTGGTTAATCAATTTGGCTGAGTAAAGATCCTCAAACGTTGCATTTGAGACCCTTATATCAAGCCTTGTCTGTTTTATGCCTATATGTCAAATTGGAATAGGTTGGGCCTATATTGGTCAAATAGGAATTGGAATAGGTTGGGCCTATATTGGTCAAATAGGACTTGGAATAGGTTGGGCCTATATGTCAAATAGGACTTAGAATAGGTTGGGCCTATATGTCAAATAGGACTTCGAATAGGTAATAGGTTGGGCCTATATGTCAAATAGGACTTCGAATAGGTAATAGGTTGGGCCTATATGTCAAATAGGACTTAGAATAGGTTGGGCCTATATGTCAAATAGGACTTCGAATAGGTAATAGGTTGGGCCTATATGTCAAATAGGACTTAGAATAGGTTGGGCCTATATGTCAAATAGGACTTGGAATAGGTTGGGCCTATATGTCAAATAGGACTTCGAATAGGTTGGGCCTATATGTCAAATAGGACTTCGAAATAGGTTGGGCCTATATGTCAAATAGGACTTGGTATGCCTATATGTCAAATAGGACTTCGGAATAGGTTGGAATAGGGTCACGAATAGGTGTTAGGTGGGTGTAGGTTTGAATTCGTGCAATTGCTTTAGGTCTTTGTGATGTTACAGTTCGAGTCGAATTTTGTGATGTTACAGTTCGAGTCGAATTTTGTGATGTTACACTTCGAGTCGAATTTTGTGATGTTACAGTTCGAGTCGAATTTTGTGATGTTACAGTTCGAGTCAAATTTTGTGATGTTACAGTTCGAGTCGAATTTTGTGATGTTACAGTTCGAGTCGAATTTTGTGATGTTACAGGTCTGAGTCGAATTTTGTGATGTTAATGAGTAAGTTAAATTGCTGAAATAAATTTTATAACCTACACCACAGGTTCAATTATAAATTTAGTGTTTTTAGTTAGGATAGGCCTTGAGTGTAAAGAGTAAGGCCTACTTTAAGAGGTAGGCCTATTATGTAAGGTAAAGTTAGGTGGGCCTACTAAATAGGCCTGTTTGTTGGGCCTACCGAGTAGGCTTATGTTTGGGCCTATTATTTTATAGGACCTCAAATGAGTTAAGCCTGTTAAATTAACAAGGCTTAGTTTTGAGTTTGTAGAGTAGGACCTATTAAATAGGCTTAATGTTGCGGGCCTATTTTTTTAGGACCTAAAATAAGTTATGCCTGTTAAATGAACAAGCCTTTGTTTTCGATTAGTGTAAAGGTAAAGGAATCGGTTCCCAGTTTTAGGCCACTATATGAAAAAACTATAGTGGGGTTATGGTTGAAATTAGGGTTAGGCCAATGAGGTAAGCCTAGCCACCGCGTGTGTCAGTGTAAATTGTAGAGGGGTTAGTTCCCCATACACAGGCCACCATGTGAAAAAACTATATAGGGCTATGGGTTGATTGCCTGTGCCCTCATCCGTTGGAAATTTCCAACAGACGTCAGTGGAGGGTTACCGACAAAAGCCCTATGCTTTTTCGTTAGAGAGTTAAAATATGTAGGTTGTATAAAGGACCGTTTTATATTTAAGTGATTACGGTAATTTTAGCGCCGGGATTATGACACCTTATGTTAATGAAAACTGAAATTGCCTCACCTTATTTTTGCTGGGTCCTTGGTTTGCTTCGATGTAGGGCGTTACGATCATTTTCGGTGTAGGGCCGCCACGATGGAGTTACGCGGCGAATTTACTTAAGGTAATTAATATAGGCAGTCACTATATAAACCCCTGAAGGAATAGGCCTATCCTTTTATAGTCACTAGGTTTTATATTATAAGGAATTCACTCAGAACTAGAGGGGGGACAAAGACATCCTCCCAGTTTAAAGCTTCGCTGTAACATAAACAGCCCTAAGAGCCGTTCCTTGGTTCTGGTGTATTATTTGCCGAACTAGCATTAATTTTGTTTGGTCTACTCCTTTTGTAGACTAAACAATAAATTGGGTTTTCTTGTTGCTATGTGAGGCTGATTCATACATACAGGTTCTTTGTACGTATGGCAATTCAATTATTTCATTCCCAATAGGCTATGTCGCCAATCCCGAGGCAATTTTGTATAGATATTTAATTCAATTAATTAATAATTTATATTTAATTATGAAATAAATGTACCACATATGATACCATGTTGTGAGTGCGTATAGTTTTTCCATAGTCCCATAAATGGAATATCATGCATGAACACGCACGATTTTGCATAATGCACCAGGGTTCGAACTCATGCATGTTCATGCATAATATTCGATTTATGGGACCCTAGCGTTGCACCAGATATTTTGAATGAAATGTTGGTCAGTACTAGAGGTCTGCACGGGCCTACTTTTTCAGTCCGGCCCAGGCCCGTATCCATGGGTTTTGAGTCCGTCCAGTTATTGTTTTTATTTTGAAGCCGGTGTCCAGCTCGGCCCGGCCCGTATTTTGACTGTCATTGACCTATAACTATGCCATCTACAGTATAGTATTATCGGTATGTGATTATCGAAATCGTGTATTATGACAACAGCAACTATAAAATTAATGTTAGTTAGCAGCATTTTTTTTTAATTTACAAATATTTGAAATTATTTTTTAATCATTCACTACACATTTGTAAAAAGTTGAAGCCCGTACCCGCCCAGACCCGTAGCCAAACACTACATTTTCAGCCTATACCCGGCCCGTGTCCGTCATGCTTTCAACAAGGCCGCCCATACCTGGCCCGTGGGTATGGCCAATCGTAAGGGCGTGTAGTTGACCTAACCGGGCATTCAATAATTTAGGAGGCAGATAATGGAAAGTACCCTAAAAACTTTTAGTAGAATATATATATATATATATATATATATATATATATATATATATATATATGGGGAGGGGGTGGGGGGTAATGGGGGAGGGGGTTATGCAACAAAGGGTGGGGGAACCCCCCAAATTGCATAAAGGGAGATGAGGGGGTTTCGGGGGGAGAGGGAGAATGACCTCCCCCCAAAGGGGTAACCCTAACGTGCCCTCGCCGTAGGCGAGTTTGCGAAGCTCAAGTCCCGCCCGTAGGGCAGGGAGCCGAAGGCTCTGCTTGTAACTTATATACTGTGTATATAACAGGTGTCCATAAATGTTTACCCTGAAAACAGTATGCTCTCATGTTTTAATGACGAATCTTACATCCGTTTTCTTTTTACAGGTGATCTCGTACACGTATAGAGTTTCTGTGCTGGTGTGTTTCGTCTACCGCATTCGCCGCTAGGAGCGCTGTAGTAGCTGTTCAGTGGTATGGTAGAGTCAGTAGACACAATGTGCATATTTGGGGATCGGAAAACCCACGTGCCGTAAGGGAGCATATTCGGGGCAGTCCGAAGATCAATGTCTGGTGTGGACTAATGCATGACCAGCTAATTGGTCCTTTCTTCGCTGAGAACACTGTTTCCGCAACTGTGTACCTGGATATGCTCACCAATTACGCCATCCCCCAGCTGCAGGACAGGCAGCCAACTGTCATCTTCCAACAAGATGGGGAACCCCCCTCATTGGGCGCATGTTGTTCGTGAAACTCTCGACGCAACATTTCCAAATCGATGGATTGGCAGGGACGGGCCAATCCCATGGCCCCCAAGATCACCAGACATTACCCCGCTGGATTTCTTTCTCTGGGGTCATGTTAAATATTTGGTTTATGCAACAGTTGTTCCAGATATCAGGACATTGCGAGAACGCATTACGGATGCAATTGCAACAGTTAACCCACAAATGTTGGAAAATGTGTGGCGTGAGTGTGAATACCGTTTAGACATTTTACGTGCCACTAGGGGTGCACATGTGGAAGCTTATTAAGTTCATTAACTACGTATCAAAACTTTGTATGTTTATCTACTTATGATTAAACCTGTGTTTGAATACGAGTGTTTATTTAAAGTTATAGCATGCTTTTAATCAGAGTAATCATTTATGGACACCCTATATATATATATATATATATATATATATATATATATATATGGGATGAATCTCACACTTAAACACGTGAAATGAATGGAATAAATGCTGCAAACTCATCATGGAATCCTTTTTTTTTTCTTGTGGGTTTGCATCATATACAGTATATACATACAGTATACCCTTCAAATGTTCGTGCGATGATTGCTGACTTCACGAAGGTCAAGCTTACTGCCCCTTCTCGGGGGAAAACCCAGTTTGCCACCTCCAAGACTACATGTGCCTCTTCCAAGAAATCTCTTGGTGATGCACTTGAATCAGGGGCGGAGCTAGCTAGGGGCAAGCGGGGCAGTGCCCCGGGGCCCGGACCTTTCTGGGGGGGGGGCAAACAAGAAAGCTAGAAATATTAACTTGGACGATTTAATTAATGAATTTGCTGAAAGAAAGGCAAGAAAAGTCAAGTTCTGATGTTGTCGTAAGTAAACTTTTATTTCACGGTATCCTTTTTAAAGCTCAATATTTTGCATGATGTTTTGCCTTCTATGCCTCCATGCGTACAAGTAGTATCATAATTCTTAAATATATGATAAATAAATAATGCAACGAAAAGCAATATAAATGTATAATAAAAATTTTGTTAGGGGGCCCGTAAATAAGTTTTGCCCCGGGGCCCGTGACACTTTTGCTCCGTTCCTGACTTGAATTCACATTAGGATTTCATCTTAGTTCTTAATTCCTAAAAAAAGACCAGATTCAACCAGGTTGTACAGATTTTTTGGGCTAAAAGTAATTCTATACAACACTTCAATGTTTTTCGCCCAAATCTTGCTTGCTGTTTTTGTCAGATTACCTATATATTTTCTGCAATAACTTCAATATAGGATGGTTCTTTTAAATTTTACTCTAGGTATGTATACGTTATAGACCATGATATTTGAGACTGCGAAAAGTCTGTCTTACTTCCCTGTCTAAAAATGTAATAAATGTTGTACTTAAATTTACTTTTGATGTTTGCCCCTCCCTCCAAAAGAAAATGTTAAAATGGCGCCCCTGGGCAAATCCACGAGGAAAAGAAAAAAATAATTCCAATCCCTTTCATGCATACTTAATTTTAGTGTGCAGTGATAACCAATTTGCGCAGTAATAATTTCAATTTGTGCAGTGATAAATTATAAAATCTGGTGCAGTGATACATTAGGTTCTATATCCGATATAGAACCTAATTTATCACTGCACAGATTTTCAATTTATCACTGCACAAATTGAAATTATTACTGTGCAAATTGGTTATCACTGCACACTAAAATTAGGTATGCTTTCGTGTATTCAACAGTACACCTCAGTACACTGTTGAATACACGAAAGACCTTGGAATAATTTTTTTCCTTGTGAGTTTGCATCATTCATTCATTTAACGTGTTTAAATGTGAAATTGATCCATATATATGTATATAATACAACTCAGAATGGGCCTCCGAATAAATGGTCCCCTGTATTACAGTATATATAGAGTGGACTGCACAAATACTTAGCGTTTGCTTGCGTTATGTGTTGATAATATAAGTTTTTAAATTATTGATTTCCTGTAGTGGCTTCCTTTTCAGGTAATTATTACTTGGAATCCAGTTTTAAGGAAACTTGTTTTTAAGTATTTTTTAGAATATTATTCTATAAAATATTATGTCAGTTTTAGTTGTAGACAGCACAGTAACATCCTTTGCGGATGACACAAAGATCAGTAGAAAAATAAGAAACTCAGAAGACAGGATCTCTACAAACCGACATAAACAGAATCTACAAGTGGACGGAAGACAACACTATGAAGTTTAACACCGAGAAATTTCAGCTATTATGGTACGGAAAAAGAGAAGACTTAAAATTTTTGAAACAAAATAAGATAGCAGTAAACAGAGCAAAGAGAATAACGGGACAGATATTGAGAACCTTTAAACGAAGGGATAGGAATGTAATGATTCCTCTACTGAAAACCCTGATCATACCCAAATTGGAATACTGCTAGGTCCTAACATCCCCATATAAAAAGGAAGACATTAGACAGCTGGAAGGGAACCAGAGAAGCTTCACAGCCAAGATCAATGGGTGCAAAGAACTAAATTACTGGGAAAGGTTACGCGAACTAGACCTATATTCACTGGAAAGGAGAAGAGAGAGATACACCATTATTTACGCTTGGAAAATATTGGAGAAACTAGTCCTTAATCTTACTCTGAACCCTATAACTCCCCAAACAACGGTGGAAAGTAGAAAAGGTAGACTGTGTCGTATTTCCAAACTGAAGGCGAGACAGGGAACATCCTTAACCCTGAAAGAAAATAGGGTACTTTTGCATTATCCTCCAACACTAATTTTTTTTTATAATGGAACTACGGCTAACGCCTGCGGCGGGCTGTTTTTAACCTAACCTAACCTAACCTAACCTAACCAAACCTAACCTAACCTAATCCCAACACTAATTTTTTTTATAATGGAAGGAAAATAAAGTACCATAACCAAAACCAAACCAACATTATATAAAAAAATTAGTGTTGGGAGGATAATGCAAAAGAACCGAAAATAGTTTTGTAGTGAGAGGACCAAAACTGTTTAATCAGTTGCCCAAAAAAGACCTAAGAAACACGAAGGGAGTTGCAGTGGACATCTTCAAAAGAAAACTAGACGCCTGGCTCAGAACAATCCCCGATGAGCCGGGCGTACCTGGCTATGTAAGGTGGAGAGCGCAAGAATCCAACTCACTACTTCACCAGGCCAACTCCAGAGGAGGGGCGACAAGCTTGACCTTCGTGAAATGAGAAATCATCGCGCGAAACCTTTGTAAGGTAAGGTAGTTGTAGTTATATCATATGGAATCACATTAACTATTATATATTCGTGATACGTGGCATAATTTGCAGTTATTAAATTATTACAATATTAGTTAACAGAAAATTGCATAATGAATGCTGGTATCGAAGTGACTGAAAGTTGTTAATAATAATTGACGGAACTAAAAAAGTACAATTTTTTACTATTCGGAGTCACTCTACGTTGCCTGTAAAAGAGGGAGGTTGTGTTTAACATCGTCTGCAGAATGCACTCGGTTGTTGCTATTTTGATTTGCTTATTCACTTTTGTAGTAGAGTCAACAGGTTAGTAAACAAATTAAAATAAGGATAGTTTTTTTTCTTGGTTAGTATAGGACTAAGATAGAATATACTTGGACTTTGGCCTATTTAAGCAATAGGCTATTGTAAAATGAGTGTACAGCCATTCATCGTGGAAGACCGGTCACGTATACCTGATTCGTTGATTCTGATCATTATTGACATGTAGCATAAGGCTATCTGTAAGATAGTTGTTTTTGTTAATATTAACGTTCTTTATAATTGTAAGGTACGGCAACGTCAACTTACGCTAATGAAAACAAAGATATCCTACTTTGAATTTTATTTGAATTATAAAAATTAACGTTTACTCAGGTTTACCATACCGCGTGGCACGTACGTGATAAATTGAAGACAAATTTGTAGGCTAAGAAACCGATAAAACCTTCCAGTTTAATGTTTACACTAGAAAATCAAGCAAATTTTCTGTAAATGAGTGGGTATTTTAATAAATACCCATTGTGCTACACCGACAATAGGCCTACGTATATCATGTAGGCTAAATTAAGTTCTATCTTCAGTATGTTTTTTTATGTTCCTACTATGTCTGAATTAAAATAAGGCCTATTTATAAAATTAGCTAGGCAAGGTAACAATATTTGCTATTTTTGAAATTTGATTGTATGGGAGCTGAGAGATCAATATTTTAAGGCCTTATTCGCGTCCGGTATCGTACACTGAAAAAACAAAATCTAATTTTTTGTATTTGCCTTGATAATTTAAAGAAAAGAATAGTTAAATATTTTGCCTAGTGTTAAGTTTCGGGGACACCAGATTTCGGTGATCTACCCTTTTAGTACTATGGATGAATCGGGATGACATTTGCAGCAAAGTTTACATTTCATTTGGAAAACATGAAGCCACTGGGGCCTATTGAGGTTATCAAAGTTATTTAAAGCTACATTAGGGTAGGTGGTCGTTTGAGGTTGGTTGGTTAGTTTGGCAAATATTAAGTTTCACGGAGACTAGTTTTTTTTTGTCAGAATTTGTTACAAAGATCTTGATTGGCCAAAATTGTTCACGTGGCAATAACTAATTTAAAATGACCGTGAAACCGTTAAATTATGTTTTACGTCACTAACTTTCAGCCAATGAGGTCCAAAATATCGATATTCCCCACTTGATATTCGACAGTATTTTTAAAATCTCGAAATATGTTGAATATTGAATACTTCCTGTGTGAATATTGTTTAAAAGTCGTGAAATGTAACTTTTTTCTCACTATAGGCTGATGCGATAACTCGTGGGCATAATAAAATGGGAAACAGCCTCGTAAACTTGATCCAAAGAAAATACTTTTTCAGTCATAGATTTTTGGAATGACTTGCCATATGATGGTAAACAGTAGTTCGTTAGTTAATTTTAATTAAAAGTTGGACGCTTTCATGTATGAAAGTCTGTAGATTGTAAATACTGTATAATCTTAGTTTAAATTTGTAGGCTACTTTGATAGTAGGAAATAGTTGTACATTAGTTAGCCGACTTGAGATTCATGTTTTGCAGGATTCTATTATTATTAGCTCATGACTTGGATAACCTCGATAGGCCCCAGTGGCTTCGTTTTCCAAATAAAATGCAATACAACATAATAGCTAATTAATGAAATTTTTAGTTTTTGCATGAGAGCTTCTTTTTAATGTATAAAAAATGGCGTAAAATTAAATCGTGATAGGCCTGTTTCATGACGAAGAACACGTCCTCATTTTTTATTGGCTAACCTTGGTTACCGCGAGACCTGAATGAATGTTCAGAATTCTAATTGTCTTGGCAATTTTATCCTTAAGATAGTCTTCATATAATAACTTTATACTGAATAAAACATTGGAAAAGCAAATATTGATTAGGAATTGGGCGGAATTTTTTTAAATGAAACCATTTTGAAATAGGCTTATTGTGTCTAAAAAGCACAATAACCGACGACTACAACACGCTTCACATGAAAAATGGTAAAAATCATATTTTAGCCTTTTAAGGGTTTGCATGTTTTCTAACATTTCTTAAATTATACAGGGTGTCCATAATTTTTTTTAAATTAAATTTAAAATGAATTTGTGAAGATTTTATGGACAACTCTGTATATAGACAAGGGAGTAGGTAGTAAAGCTTAAATTTGCGTATGATGCAAAAGTAGTTATCCACTTACAAATATTGAAAATGCTTATAAACTGCGAAAAGATGATGGATTAGTTTCCTGAGCGAGTAAATGGCAGATCGAATTTTTTGTTAAAAAATGGTCATCCGTTTTGGTAGAAATGAAAACGCTAGTCGAGATTCAAGGAAACTAGTTAGAGGATGCCATACGGGGAAAAAGATCTTTGTATTATAGTAGGGATCCAAAATTTTCTAAGCAATTCAGAGGCTAGAAATAAGGCAATAAATGCTAGGTATCATTAACAGGAATGTTAATTAAGAGTAGGAAGTTCTCTATAAATTATATAATTCTTGTTAAGCCTAAATACTGCATTAGAGCCTGGTCCTCTCACCATAGACATAGTGATATGTTTCAAGGTATGTAACGTAGGGCAACCAAGCTTCTCAAGTTTAAGATTGGAATAAGTGAAAGATTAAAGGAACTGGGTATGTTTAGTTTGGAGAAACATTGAGGGAAGGTGTGATACAGACTTTCAAAATG
Source organism: Bathynomus jamesi (assembly GCA_023014485.1). NCBI lineage: Eukaryota > Metazoa > Arthropoda > Malacostraca > Isopoda > Cirolanidae > Bathynomus > Bathynomus jamesi. Next base: position 453,259 of record JAJOZX010001810.1, read on the forward strand.
TTTTCAGGTTTGGACAATTTAGATGTAATTTTTTCTTGTTGGAGTCTGATGGAAAAACTTGAGGGCACAATAAGTAAATTAGAAAACACTTGTAAGCTGGATCTACGAAAATATCGAGTGATTCATAAGTTTGTTGCCACTGTAATGTGTATATATTTGTATTTGGGCAATTGTGTTTGACCCCATCCCTGCTACAAACCACAGTAACCTGTGATGTTTTTGTATTTGGTTATTTTTACACAATTACACATTGGAAATTAACGGTGGAAATTTTCTTTTTAAATCATTGACATTACAAGGTTTTGTTGCATATACCATACCCCATATTTTCACAAATCAACAATCTGAAACACAGAAAATATTTCACCATTACAGTGTAACAGACTTATGAATCACCCGATAATTTTTCATAGTAAATTTTTCGGATTACCTTAAGATCAGGGCCCCGAGCCTTCTTTAGTTAGCTTTATAAGGCTAACTAACGAAAATATCACGACCTAACCAATCGTCAAGGGCCTACAGTTGACATAACGATTTGTTGTTGTTGTTGTTGGTTAGCCGATCAGCCACTCTGATCGAGCAAGCCGGCGCGGCGCGCGGCACGCAGGTAACCGATCGCCGCCTCCGGAGTGGACCAGAGGTTCAGCGCACTAGTGATGTGTTGTGTTCTATGTTGTCCTAGAGCGGTACAGTCTGTCATAATGTGTTCAGTTGTTTGTGGTGTGTCCTGGCACAGGTGGCAGGTGTCGTCTGTGGAGTTGTCTAGTCTGTGTTTGTAAGTTGGGGTGATGTCCACATCGGAATCGTGCTAAGTTAACTCGATCTGCTCAGGCTGGTGTCTGACTTGCCAATGGGTGGCGGCTTCGCACCTACGACCGCATTCGGACCGGGTCGTGTGTGTGAGAGTGAGTGTGTGGGGGGGGGAGGGGCGTGGTATGGAATGGAGTATTTGGTTATAATATATCTGGTGTTACCTTAATGGTGCGAGGTGTTGGTGCATGATTGTACATGTAGTTGCAAGGTTATTGTGGCTTAGTTGTCACTGCTGCCATGAATTGTTCCCCTCGTGTCTAAATGTTTCCTAACTTTCAGTATGTTTGTGTGCGGGTGTTGTTCGAGTACATCCTGTAATGATACGAAGTGCGTTGTTTTGTATTGTCTGTAAGGTGTTTGTGTGTTTTTGAGATAATGGGTGCCCAGCATGGGCTAGCATAGTACATAACAGCGATTGTATTGTTTGTATGAGTGTTGTTTTCCTGCTGGTGTCCAAAGTTTGTGCCTGTTAGTACCCTAAGCGTATTAAGTCTTGACATACATTTGTTTTTAATGTCCTGAATGTGGTTTGCAAAAGATAATGTGTTGTATGTGACACCAAGTATTTTGGTCCTGTGAGTGTGTGGAATGTTGGTGGTGGTTAGTGTAATCTGTGGAGTTATCTGGTGTTCTTTTGTGTTGGTCAGTAGTTTTCTTGGCTGGCTGTCTGTCTGCGTGTTTCTGGTTGTTGTCTCTGTTTAAGTGACTTATCTTTGCGTGGTGATTAACTAAAATGTTGGCTTGTGTATATGTTGGGATATTATTTTGGCTGCGACAGATAGCCGCTGTTAGAGTGGGTAAATGCTGTTTATAGTCTTGTATATCCTGGATGTATCTGGAGCGGTTTAGTGTTATGAATTCCCTAAATGTTTGTTTTTAAGTTTATTTCTGTGTTGAGCTGTTGTATCTGCTGTTTTATGGCTTGTGTGTGTGATGTTTGTGTGTTATGTTTGAGTTTGTTACATTGCCTTATGAGGTGGGCTATTTCTCTAGTGTAATTTGGGTTGTATTTCCTAATGTTGCCCTTGGGTATGTGTTTGTTTATATTATTGATGATCTGATTAAATGTCTGAGTGTTGTATTGTTTATGATGGGTGTGCTGTTTGTGATGAATTGTTCCTCAGTCTGTATCTTTGAACTGTTCCCAATCCGCTTTCTTGTAATTTCTGTAAGTGTGCCTAAGGCTGTTGGGGCAGAGTGTAGAATGTGTTGTAATGATGATGGGCAGGTGGTCTGATGACAGTTGTTTTTCTGTTCTCGAGTGTGTGTGTGTGTTGCTAGTGAGGGGGAACAACGTTATGTCTGGGGAGGAGTTTGAGTATCCTGCTTGATGTGGTATGTGTGTATGTTCTTCTGTATTGTTAAGAACGAAGAGGCTGTTTAGTTGTGTGGCTATGTTAGCGCCTCTGGTGTTGCTTTGGTTGTGCAGGTACTAACGAGTGTCTTTAGCGTTGAAATCTCTTCCTAAGATGACATTAGTGAGAGGCCAGATTGTGTAACTGGATTATAATTGGCTGGCACATGAGGTGAACTATCTGGTGGGATGTAAGTGTTGATGAGTGTGGTGGTGTATTTCTATCGTGTTATCTGCTTGGATTGTGTTTGTAATGTTTTGGGTGGCATCAGTGTAACTAATGCTTTTGTGTATGTAAGTGATTAGTCCACCCCCGTGACCCCCAGTACGATCTTTACGATCGCCGTGAAGTCAGGTATGGGAGGTGTTTTGTGTGCACGTTTTAGTTTTGTTTTTTGTATAAGTGCTATGTGAATGTTTTGTTTTGTGTACGAATTCCCTAAGCTGCATGATTGTTTGTGAGGTCATCTACGTTGACTTATTGTCTGTCTTTGTGTATGGTGACATGTTGTAGTGGGGTCTGGATTAGTCTTAATGTCACGAAGAGTAATAGTAGTCCGGGGAGCACGCAATTTCTCCATGTAAATGAAAAAAATAGCACGCTGGTATAGGTCCGGCCCCGGGAGCCGATCGGCACTGTCACGCAAAGGCCGTCGACTGCCAGTTTGGCCAACCGTAGACCGCTCGCTGCACGGAGATTTGAGGAAGTTTGGCCACCAGCGCGTTGATGTTTCGGTTTGACGTCGCCTTTCGCGTTGACGTGTCCTGCGCTGGAGGATACAGCCACTGTTAGAAGCTTCCTCGTCGGCTGCTAACGATTAGTTAGGACTGTTAGGTTAAGTTAGGTCGTGATATTTTCGTTAGTTAGCCATATAAGGCTAACTAAAGGCTGGGGGCCCTAATCTTCAGGTGATCCAATTTTTGGAATGACTTTCCATATGATGTGATAAATAATAGCTCCTTAGCTTTAAGGAAGTTGGACGCTTTCATGAAAGTTTATAAATTATGTAAATAATGTATACTTTTAGCTTAAATTATGTAGGCTACTTTGGTAGCTCTGTAAATAATTTTAACTAGCTGACTTAAGACTGACATTTTGCAAAATTTGACTATAAAATACAGTTTGTGACTTGGATAAGCTCGCTAGGCCCAAGTAGCTGTGTTTTTCCAATATCTGTTCTAAGCAATGAACAAACTATACATTTAAGATTTGACTGAGTCCATCGTGTATGGGTTTTTTCTTTTTTTCCTGACGCTGTATATTATAGGTTGCATTTCATTATTAGTGCCATTGTGTTAAAAGTTAGTATTTGCTTATTTGCTTTTTTACTTTTAAACTTAAACAAAATAAAATATACCATACATAAATTGGAGACAAATGTTTGAAGTGATTTGTTTTGTTCTTTGTAATTTGAAAGAGGTAGACTATATAAACACCTAAGCTATTAATAAGTTACCTGCCATTGAAGTAAATGGTAGGTTAAAGCTACGGGATGGAGTAATTCTTGCCAATAGCCTGCAGTTTCAAAGTCGTAAGTGACTACAATAATTAATTTTCAGTACATTTTTTTCAAAATGCTTTCATATTTGGGTTATGCAGACTTGATTGCTACAGTAATTGTGGTCAATTGTTTAACGTAATTCGATAGTGTGAAACGTTTCAAGAAGTCTAGAGTTTTCCTTTAAAATATTTGAGTTTATGGATTGTAAGCTAGTTTCGAAAGAGATGAATGATGTGGCAAATAGGTCCCTGTTTACTGAAGGGCAAACATAAGATAAGAGAGAAATATTTAATTCCCATTATTTATTGCTCTCTAAATCTTCAGTTTTCATTGGAATGTATTTAGTTCTTATGGATATTGAGTATTAGCTAAATAATTTTCATTTTTATGGTTGGGGCTCAAGACTGCATTGAGTACAATGCAACGCACCGCACTGTGTTTAAGAATTGATTCACTTTTTTACTTTAGACATGCCACCCACATATGTGAAGGATACTGCGGACTGTTTATAAAAGTGACTGTTCTTTTCCAGATATTGCTGCAGTTTATAAGCATGGAATCATACTACTAAAAAATGCAGACCAAATCTCTTCTGAGCTACCTCGAGAAGCAGAAAGCTTAAAAGTTGAACTTCCTCATGATTTATTGTATCCAACATCTTTGGCTTATGAACCATTCACCAGAAAATTCTTTGTCAGCGATGCCAATGATGAAAATACAGCAATTTTCTCTCTATCTATCAAAGACAAAAATGTTACTATGGAGTCTCTCGTATCGAGTAAGTTTATCAGTATGGAATAATTGCCTGAAATTTTTTCTTGGCATTCTTATTAATGAAGTACATACACCTAGACCAAAGGAAATTGAAAATAATAATTTGTACATTTTGCAGAAGAGAGTGAATCTGTTGTAGATGCTATTACTTATGATCCATCAAATCGTCAGTTATTGTGGACTGACTCTGAAAAAAATGGAATTTATATTGCAAGCATCTCAAAATCGGATGATACCGTTCCCAACTTAATAATAAATAGGGATGTTAATCAGCCCAGAGGAATTACAGTTGACTACTGTCATGGGTAAGTCTATATCAGAGTAAAATTAGGCTCTGAAACTTAAACAAGTTTTATGAACTCGTATTAACATAATCTGAATGGTCATTTCTTGTCTGAACTTATTGGAAGAGAACCACTTATCAGGTTTTTAAATATCTAAAATCAGTTTGGTGTGTGAATGATTAATATCGCTTGAATTTACAGCTCTCTCATGTATTTACTTGTGGTTTAGGATGTTGTATTGGACAGAGAGAGAGGAACAAACCCCTACTATAGAGATGTATGATATGGAAAAGAAGTCTGTAGAAGCATTCAAAGAAGCTGAACACAATATTTACTATCAGGTAAAACCTCTTGCGATTGTTTGTGGGTGAAATATGTCGTCTCTTATTTGTAATTTCGGGTCATTGCATGGTATATATGGGGTGTCCACAATGTCTTGCCACCGCAGTAAGATGCTAGTCTCTTAGTTTTTCTTTCAAACCCATTTGAAATGTGTGATGGTAACTATACAACAACGCGCATTGGCTAGTACCTGGGTCCATGAGCGACCACGTAATGGCAAAAAACCATTGGAAATATTCGTGCAGACTTCCAGGACCGACTCAGTCGTGCAGCTCCTTTTTTGATTTGAACTGCACGATTGAATCGGTCCTGGAAGTCTGCACAAATATTTTCAATGATTTTGCCATTAACGTGGTCGCTCATGGACCCAGGAACTAGCACAATATGCGTTGTTAAATCGTATAGTTGCTATCTGCTATCATCACACACTTCAAATGGGTCTGAAAGAAAAATTAAAATGTTGGTATTTTACTGGGGGTAACAAAACATTGTGGACACTACTTAAATTTTGTTGAACTTAACTTTATTTTTGTTTAACCAGCCTATAATGAGTACTTTTAATTTTTTAAATTAATGTAATGAATTTTTGAAAAAAATTAATATAACATTGTACTTAAAATTACTTTTTGAAGTATTTTTTGTGCTTTTAAAAATTCTTAATCTGGAATATACCTCCTGTTAGCACACACTAATTCAGTTAATAAACTGGCTTTTTATCTTCATTTAAGGCTATTGACTACAACAGCTTCAACCAGGAACTCATTTGGGCAGAGACATTAGGAGATGATGAGAGCAATAGTTCTTGTAAAATTGTTGTTAGATCCTTGGAGAGTGGAGAAGAGGTAGTGTTGAGCTCCTTCGAGAACTGTTACCCATTTTCTTTAACATCCGATCGAGATCACATTTATTGGTCTGACTGGAGCAAACACGGTATTATGAGAGTGTCGAGGAAAGACCCCGTAAACAGTTTAGTGAAACTAGTGAAAACTCCTTACGTGTTGTCAAATCAAGGAGGCCATAATGGAGCTTTTGGTATTGTGAATTTGCAGAAGATTTCATTAGAGAAGAACTTCTGTTCTAAGGATATGGTTCATTTAACACATCCAAAAGTCCCTTCCCGTGATTACTCTTTGAACGATGAATTGCAGTTGCCAAGAGATGTAACTACAGACACACAAGTTTTCACTGAAACCAAAGATCAACTGCGAGAGGAAACTGTTCAGTTTACTTCAGTAAAGAGTTCAGCTTCTACCTTGAAAACTGGGTGAGTTTGATAGTTACAATTGGGCTTTTATTCAAAATTATTTTAAAGACTACGTAGAATTGCAATTTTTGTTTCGCTTGTAATTTCTATTTTTCTTTCCCAGAACCATATACCGTCATCTACGGCTAGTGATAATCATTTTGGCCTTAACTTGTTTGTTCTTTATGACAACCACAATCATCCTCTGCATTCGAAGTTTGGTTTTAGAACAACGTTGCTTTGGGATGTTCAAAGGACTTTTTGTAACCCTTCCTGTAGCTACCGTTTCGACCTCTCCCAAGAAATCCAAAGCGCATCGTAGGTTTGGCACCAAATCAAAATCTTTAGATGGGCAACTATGTCCAAGAAGCGCTGATGATGGAATTAAAATTGATATAGAAGATTGTTGTCAGATGACACTTTGCGATACGGTAAGTTTCAAGTAAATCCTGTCGAGTACTTATTTTGAGTGGTTTTTTCTTACTAGAAAAAAGTTTAATCGAAAAGGTTTGTTTGGACTTTGTTCGATGTTAAAAAACTTTGATAGTTATCAGCTTATCACACGAGACAAAATTAAAGGTTACTTATTAAAAAGTTGTTAACGAATTATGAACTAATAAGTTTTTCTCCGTTTTACAGCCTTGTTATACCAGTGTGAAGAAGGAAGGAAAGGGATATAAGAACTCTAAATCCCAAGCCAAATATGGAGACAAGGAGGAGTTGCTGAATGACTTGGAAAACTTATAATGATAGGTTCTTTGTTTCAAAAGATCTCAAGTTAAAATTATTTATGAAACACTGAGTATCCCACGGATATTATAACTTCGATGTCTATGAAGTTCGTAATATTACAAAATAAATTAATATAATTCATGCAGATTTGGTGGCTGTGAAAAAGGAAAAAGTAAAAAAAATAGGCAAACAAAACTTCAAGCTCTGTCATCTATTAAGATTGCCAGTTAGTTCATTGTGCCAATAAAATTAACGAATTTGCAGGCTGTCACCATGCATGAATGAAATATCTTAATTAAAACTGTAGGCCGATTTTTCGAAGTAGCAAAGATGGCAACTAAAAAAAAGAAATATATTTGGCCTACGAATCGCTTATGTATCTTACTTTAGATTCTAGACTGTGATACTACTGAGTTCAAGATGAACTAGTAGAACAAACTTAGGTATATTATAAGGTGCTTCTCCTCCGTAGAATTTATGGTAATTCTCGTTACGTTACTCGTCACTTTAATGCATTTTTTTTATTATTTCTAGTCATGTAAAGATGGTCCAATATTTCAATGTTTTTAACCTTTTTAGAGTTATTTCGAACATAAGTTCATTTTTTTTTTTACTTAAAATTACAATGACGAGTAACATTTAGTCAAGCTTATCACATGATCTTTTGTAGAAATCTCATTTTACCTTTTCACTCGTCTTAAGAATGGATAGTGAACAAGTACAAATATGCACAATTTTCTGTATTAAGAAAGCTAACTTAAGTTAGCCGTAGCTGCCTCAAATGTGTGTCAACTGAAGACTGGTTACACGCATTGAAAATACCGTTTATAGTCATATATACTAGCTTTATTCCTAATTCTTTAATACGATTGATATTAAAGTCGATAGAAAGATTTTAAAGGTTAAAATTTGTTTTGGTTTTTTGCATGGTTTTTATTAGGTTCAGGTTCAGTTTAAAATTCCCAGAAATGTGTTCTAATTTTTAAATTTTTTAATATGTTCGTTGTATTTTTTTTGATTAATTTTAAACATGCCTCGGAATTTGATAGTAGGGGTTATTTATTCTCTTAATTTAACATTTAAATAAAAATTTTAAAAGTTAGTGCTATTTAGATAACTTTATACTACTAATGAAATGTTGTTATTTTGTTCGTAAAGATTTTAATTTATTTTCAGTTAAATTTTTAATAAACAAAATTATACTTTGGTGATTTTCTTTCCTTTGCCGTACGTGTCATGCCTAGATTTCAGATTCGAAGTAGTTTTGATGCTCTCTACAAAACTGGCTTACATTTTGTCGGTATGATCAGAAAGGCCAGTAAAAGTTGTACATTTGAAGTAACTAGCTCTGAACATGGAAAGTGTTGAATATGGAAACTGTCTAGTTTTAGGAGTTACTTACATTGGCATAAAGTTTGGGAAAAGATTCTTTTCTGCACGAGTTTTTCCCTAAGATTCATAAAATCATCTGGCAATAGTCAATAAAAGTTGTTACCCATATTGTGTTAAAGGGTTAATCCATCAAAACTTGCTGACTACCTTCATTTCAAGGAGTGACTAGTCAAATTGGCATTTTAACACTGAAGGGCAGTGTAACTAATGATTTTGTTCTGGCTAATGCCAGTAGATTTTGTCTCAAAGGTCTCTGCAGTAAAGGATTGACCAAACGTCTCAACCCTTTACTGCAGAGGTCTTTCCGAGACTGAATAAAGTCGTCTGGCATTAGCCAGAACAAAAGCGGTAGTCACACTGCGCGATAAAGGGTTAAACGGACTTTGGTATCGCAGAGTGACCTCCCAAAGGAAAGGGCTCAGGAACTTTATAAAAAATTGTCCGACGAGGATTTGAAACTAAGTTACATCCTAAATGTCCAACAAAATCTCCAAATTAATTACGTGATCTGACTACTGCCAGCTACGTCGAACCAAACCATCCTTTATTTAAACTGGATGGATGAGCAGAGGTATTCATAAAACGGAATTTCTGACCAAAGCTGCTTCTACCCAATTGTTTAGAATAATTTTAAATTGCTAACGAACAGCTCTTCCCAACAGAAATTTTTATTTCTAATCCCTTTGCATAATCTGAATCACCCTTAAATCAACGAAACCCAAACCGCACATTTTGGATCTCTTCCTTTACTCAATATCATTCAGTTGGTTTCTGAAATCCCAGTGCTTGGTAAGCTTAAATTTGTTAACCAGTGCATTTTTTATTCTGAATCTCCATGACTTTCAGTATCTTGTAATGGTTTACAGATCTCGGTTTTAAGCTTTATACAAGTATTTTAATTTGCTTTTAGCCAAAGATGAAAATTTTGATTTTTGAAACGTGATCGACCTTAGAATAAATGAGTTTACCTCGATCCTTTTGTATATTACTATATTGGTTCCTTACGAACAGACCTCGATAGATATATATAAATACGTTTCATTTTTCAAGTTTTGATTTCACAATAGTCAATAAATAATTATAAATTTATTGAATCAATATATCAGGTTGTAACAAATTCTGCTCTATTAGAAAACGGACGATAGATAATAGAATAACCTAAAGATAATGCGATAGTTTTAGAAATGTTGCAAAATACACGCGGCGACAGGTTCGCACAGGTTTTATCACGATACAGAATGATACAGCATGACTTAGGCTAGTGTTGGATTAGGCTAATGAATATTTTCTGTTTCATAGTTAAAACGCCACCCCTACGATATTACAGTAATTGAAAAAAAACATGCAGCCCACGAAAGAGCATATTCGACATGTGATGCTGTATGAGTTCCATAAAGGATCTAACGCTAGTGAATCTGCAAAAAAAAAGTTATGGAAATAATAATGAGCGAATGGATGTGTAGGAGATGGTTTGAGAAGTTTAGAAATGGAGACCAGTCTGAGATATCGACGAACTGTCACGAACAAATGAGTTAGATGAAGAGTTGCTGAAAGCAACGGTGGAGGAAAACCCATAGGTAACTAAGAGAACTTGACCTGCAACTCGGCGTCATTTGAAGCTGTTAGGAAAAGTAGTGAAGGTTGGAAAATGGGTTCCGCATGTTTGTCACGAGCGAATCTTCAACATCGAATCGATATTTGCACATCACTGCATTCTTGGAAACTGCAGGCACCGTTTTTTAATCGGATCGTTACTGGGGATGAAAAATGGGTCCTCTATAACAATGTTAAGCGTCGACATCAATGGTTTAGCCGTGAAACAAAGCCTGAACCTCAGCCAAGGAATGGATCCCATCCAAAGAAAATTTTGCTATGCGTTTGGTGGGATATGCAAGGAATTTTTCATTTTGAGCTTTTGCCAGATAACCAAACAATCACAGCTGAAGTCTACTGCCAACTACTCCGACTGAAGATGGCATTACAAGAAAAACGTCCTGCATTAATTAATCGCAGAGGTGCTATTTCACCAGGATAACGCTCGCCCTCACACTGCTCGAATCACCACTGCCCAATTGGAGGCATTTGGTTGGGAAAAAATGCCGCCTCCACCTTATTCTCCGGACATCGCACCTTCAGACTACCACTTATTCAGAAGTCTGCAACCCCATCTAGATTGGACAAAAGTTTCAATCCAGGGAAGCGATCGAAAACGAAGTGATCGCTTTTTTTTAACTCGAAACCAAGAGATTTCTTAGAACGTGGCATAAACTTTTCTACAGGTGGGAGGAGGTTATAGGAAAAGAAGGGAATTATATTTGATTTTCTCATTGTCGTTTAATTTTTGTTGTGAATAAACTAAAAATTTGAGCAAATTTGTCCTTGTCACTTAATTTTTCTGAACTAAAAAAAAAAAAATCGAGCAGAATACATCTTATATTTGTAGTAGTATTGCTTTCTCCTTTGCATTAAAAGCAGACATGTTCTGGCATTCCAGTGATAATCTTTGGGCTGCAATACCTCAAGAACAAGTAGCATTCCTTTTTTAGGGCTCTAACGAGGCTTTCCTTGGCTGTAGGCTTGTGTCGCCACTCAATAACCTATTCAACATTTACCACACACGTTCTATTGGATTCATATCCGGGGACTGACTGACCTGGCCAGATGATCAATTCCATGGCTATCATGCCGCCTATACGAACGTAAACGGTATCAGCTGGGACACCATCTTCCATGGATGCCCCTTAGTGTGGAGATAATTTTAGCCAGGAAACTCATTGCCCCCCCATCAAAGGATGGCGGCTGCAGAATTTCACAAAAGACCAAGAAAAACCACAACCTGAGCAACGAACTGTCGGACATCTCCTTAAAAAAAACTCAAAGAAACGGGAAGCGTAGAAGACAGAAGTGGGACAAAATCAAGTACGAGAGGAAATGTCAAAGGTATTAGCAAGAGTAATAGAGTCCAAAACGTTCAAATAGGAAAGTTGCGCACGAATGGAACATTTCGCATGAAAGTGTCCTTAGAATACTTAAAAGGAACGAGTTCCATCCATACAAAGTCACCTTTGTGCAGGAACTGCACGGAGACGACTGCGACAGAAGACATTCTGCGAATGGTTTCAAGCAACACTTGCCACAAAGCCTACCTTAGCACAATCCATTTTCTTCAGTGATGAAGCTTCGTTCCACCTTAATGGACACGTCAACAGACATAACTGTGTATAGGGCAGATGAAAATCCACATCATGCAATTGAGTGCAAACGAATCCTCAACTAAACGTCTGATGCAGTATTCATGATTTCAAAGTCATAGGACCAATATTCATCGATGGGAACGTGACTGGAAATGCTTATTTGACTGTTACAGGACACAATCGATCCATACCTTGATAATTTAAGCTTGCTGAAACGAATGAACTTCACTTCCAGCATAATGGTGCTTCACCACATTTCGCTACAAATATTCGGAATTGGTTGAACGAGGACATACCTCATAGGCAGGGCCACCGAGAGGGCGGTGGGGAAGAAGGGTTAAATCCCCGGGGCCCGGAAAGAGGGGGGATAAAATCTAAAAATATTAATAAAGCAATTGATTAAATAAGAGGAAATATAATTAATGAACATACATTTCATAGAGATGATCATACTGTATGTTTTGAATAGTGACTTGGACATATAACACTGGTCAACACTCATTTTATTGCCAATCATATTAGAGTGATTTTGGGGTAACTTTGTGGTGCTGATTCCGAATATGACATCGGTTTTGCTAGATTGGCTCTAATTTATGAGATAATTGGTACCCCATTGAAACACGTAAAAATGCAAAAAATTAATGTTCAGGCGGAGCCTACTTACAAATCGCATTGAAATTGTCTCAAATCATACAAAAGTAAACACATGAAATACATAATGGCATTTTATTCGGTCTCACCATCTAGAATGTTCCGGTAGTTTCCCATATGCACGCGTTATGGTTACGTTTCCTATTAATTGAGGGTATTCATTATCTCAAGAACTAGAGCCAAATCGGAAAAACTACTTTCATTTTGGAATTCAGCAACACCAAAATACCCTAAATTCGTACGAATTTCCTTGGCAACGAAAAAAAAAAGTTTTTTTGTTGACCTGTGTAATCAGTTCGCTTGTTATGTACACAAAAAACATTCATAATAAAATACTGAGTAAACAAGGGAGCCCATATACCAATCCTTCCCCGGGGCCCGTGGCGCCTCTCGCCGGCCCTGCTCATAGGTAGAAGTGGTCCGATTGAATGGCCACCACGTTCTCCGAATTTAACTCAACAATACAGTGTACAAAAATAATTCAAGAACATAAGTACTCTATGCAACAACATTACTACAGAGTGTAGACACTATTGCAAATGTGCACAACAGCTTACGTACTCGCATTAGATTGTGCAGTGAGATGCAAGGATCAGTTTGAAAATCTCTAATTAAACTGTCAATTATCCATTAAAATGAGGCAGGACTTCTGGACCACCCTGTGATATATATACATATATATATATATACACAGTGTGTTTGAAAACTTTCTGTACAAATTGTAATGGGGGATAGGCAACACCAAGACAAACCCTTTTCGTCTATAAGTGTATGTCCGCTGACGTCACCATTCGGCGCGAGAGGGCGCCGCTGCAATTGGCTAAAAGGTGAAGTGGGCTAGAGTCGCGCTTGCCGCGGGCATTCTTAAATCGGACGTAGTACGCGTAACATGGAGCGCTTCACGACTGCTGAGATGGCTGACATGCATATGGTGTATGGGGCTGCCAATGGAAACGGAAGAGCTGCTGTGAGGTTGTACCGACAACGCTTCCCAAACAGACGTGTGCCAAACCACCAAACGTTTGCGCATTTGCATCGGCGACTGCGAGAAACTGGAACATTCCATGCAAACATGCATGACACTGGTCGGGAGAGAAACGTGCGCACTCCTGACATGGAAGAAAAAATCCTACGGCGATTTGAGGACAATCCAAGCGAAAGCACGCGAGGTGTTGCATGTATCCTCGGTGTAAACCACGAGCAGCAGTTACATCCGTTTCATCGTCAGAGTCCAGGCATTACAACCTCGGGATTACCCTCTTCGTGCGGAATTCGCACACTGGTTTCTGCAGCAGACAGCGGTGCAGCCTAATTTTCCGGCTTATGTGCTGTTCTCAGATGAGGCCTGTTTCACACGTGAGGGTGTGTTTAACATGCACAATTCTCACGTGTGGGCGCACGCAAATCCACATGCTACACGGGTGCATGCTCATCGCCGTCAATGTTTGGGCGGGTATCGTCCATGGCAAGTTGATTGGGCCGTACCTGCTGCCTGCCCGACTCGACGGGCGGGTTTATCGGATTTCTTGAAGAAACGTTGCCGGAACTGCTGGAAGATGTTCCCGTGGCTATTCGTAGACGAATGTGGTTTCAACACGTCCGATTTAAGAATGCCCGCGGCAAGCGCGAGTCTAGCCCACTTCACCTTTTAGCCAATTGCAGCGGCGCCCTCTCGCGCCGAATGGTGACGTCAGCGGACATACACTTATAGACGAAAAGGGTTTGTCTTGGTGTTGCCTATCCCCCATTACAATTTGTACAGAAAGTTTTCAAACACCCTGTATGTATATATATATATATATATATATATATATATATATATATATATATAACCCTATTACTTTCAGCTAATGGGCCTTTCTAAATTTATGCAAGCCATAATATCTTGAGAAATCATTATCAATGTTACTTTAAGTTTAATGATTTTCAGCATCATTAAATTTGCTAATTAATGCTCTGTACTATTTTACCTACAGCCAATGTATCCCCCGTTTCTTAAGGATCCTCCTCTTACACGATTTTTGTTGCCTTCCATTCGGGACCATTCCTCCCATTTTCCCCTCCTCATCATAAATTTCAGTTTTGGTGAAAATTAAATTATGAACAAAGAAAAGTATTTTAAAGATTTCATCTATCCACATACCCATTTTAGCTCGGAGAACCAGGTAAAGGTTCGGTAATTATTCGTTTTTTGACCCAGTCATCTTTTATAATGAGAGCAAACTTTTCTGGTCAATTTTGAGGTATTTTGCATGAATCTGCCATCCGTTTCCTGTGCAAATGCATAGTTTTCGAGATATCGTCATCTCGAAAACTACGCATTTGCACAGGAAACGGATGGCAGATTCATGCAAAACACGTCGAAATCGACCAGAAAAATTTGCATTCGTGCTAAACACAACCTAACCTAACCTAACTTAACCTAACCAATCACCTTATCACACACTTCACCACAAAAAGATTTCCAGTTAACAATGGACTCGCTACCTAGTTTTATAACTTTCTTGGCATAACGTTGTGAAAAATATTTTCGCAAATAAATATTTATGAACGGGAGGTTTTTATTCACTGAGAAGTTGCAATGTTCCAGCCATGTGCCCTTAAAGTTAGAAACAGTAAATCCACACACCCGCTTATTTTTTGGATTTTTTTTACGGCACCTAAACATCTTCAAGTCTTGTCTTAAAATACAGGCAGTATTACATTTAGGGCAAATCACGGATGTCAGAATTATGCCGTGATTGGAAAAAACATCTAAACTTTTATCTTCATCGAGGCCAACAAGGCGGATTAAGTCTTCAAAATCAAGTTCACAAGATTGACACGTCATAATCCTAGAACGAAAATCACCAAACTGACAAGTAACAGAAAGAAGTAGGCAAAATCAAGAAAAAGTAGCCAAAAAGGTAGCCAAAATAACCGAAATTTATATAAGCACACCGGACAAAAAATTAGTCACCCCTCTCAGAATGTACCTAATAACGTGTGACGGCGCCTCTGGCCTTGATAACCGCACGAATCCGGCGAGGCAGAGACTACGAGGTTGTGCATGTACTGAACATCGATTTGCTGCCACTCGTTCATCAGCCGGTCCCGAAGTTCCGCCAGAGTCCGTGGGTCCGTGCGCTTCACTTTCTGTTTCCAGCCTGAACACTACCTTCGACGCATTCAGGATTAAAGGCTTCATTGGACCTGCGATGTACTCGTCGCCTCCCATCATTGGAGAACAAACAAAAACGGGACTCATCGGACCAAATTACACGTTTTCAATCTGCCGCAGTCCAGTTTTTGTGCCTCTGAGCCCATTTATAACGTGCCAATTTGTGACTTGCTGTTAACAGCGGCCTCTTCTGTGGTACCCTGCTCCAGATGTCCATCGCATGCAGTTCTCGTCGCAATGTCCGTTCGGAAATTGGTCGCTGGAGAACCTCATTGGTTTCTTGGAGCAATTGTTCTCTGGTTTGAAAACGATTTGCAGTTACTAGACGAGAAACATGGCGGCGGCCCCTATTGTCGAGAATTGTTTTCCGGCCACAGTTACGCCGTCGATTTTCAGTTGATTGCGAACTACACCACTCTTTGTAAACTCGTGGACAGTACGCGTTGACACACCAACAAATTGGGCTACTTCAGACATTTTGTGTCCGTGGGCTCTGCCAAACACGATGGCTCCTTTTTGCCACTGAGTAACGTCTGCCTCACGACCCATTTTGCAGACTATATCCAACACACACTTTGTTCTTCACCACCTCACGAAACAGATCTGATCCTGTGTGGTACGTCACCGCTACTTGTCACTTACCAATGCTACATCAGCGCCCTCTGTGTGACCTTGAACTTCCTACTATCGGTGCTATTAGGGGTGACTAATTTTTTGTCCGGTGTGCTTACATACATATTAGAAAGTAGAAAATATTTTTTTTTATAAAAAAGTACATTTTATACAAATTTGCACAAGATAATATATATATTTTCTTATTCAGTTTTGATTGGTTATTCAATATATATTGCTGTTATAGCTGGGTGTGACTGGGTCAAAAAACGAATATTAACCAAAGGTTCTACTGTAGTAAAACTAGTTAAATTTTTTATTTTATTTGGAATGTGGTAATGTAAATAAGAATGTAAAATAAATAAATTAACTTCATATTATTTTTTGAAATGAAACAACCAATATTTCTGTTTTAATTTTCCACAAATGTTTTCATCAAACATAAATTCCAACCCAGAGAAGAAGGAAGACAATTCCAAATCCCATAAAAACAGATGCCACAAGAGCTATTAAAATTTCCTGCGAAGAAGAAAATAAAACTTTAGCTTTTTATATTCAATATTTAAAGATTGGAAAAGTTAATTTCACAATTCCGAGTATATTGAATTAGCCTAAAAAATTATGCTCACCTGCAGGGGGGGGGGGGGGGGGGGGGGGGAATCAGCAGCATTTTTTAATTCTTAAAGAATAAAATCCTAAAAAAGATGATCAGTAATTTTGGGGGTAGCTAGTTTTAAAATTATTCTTATTGTGTACTTTTTCCAAAACATTAACGCTTTAAATTTTAATGAGCCTATTGACTTACAAATCCATTTCTTCCCACACTTTTGTTTTAATGGCCTTCCAAAGTTATATGTTATGTATAATCTAGTCAATAACCTAGCTGAAACTTCTCATAAAACTGCTCAACTCATAATTACCATCATCATCATCATCAAATAGTTACTAAATGAACACCCTTATCATAGAAATTTTGAAGAAATAAATCATAGCACTACCTTGAAAATGTCTCTGGTGATTTTTGTCGAAGTGACTTCATACACGAAGAACCAAGCCGTAAAAAATATTCCAATAGTTAAAAGAACGAGAGTGAGGTGAGGATAAACAGCAGGATTCACTGGTGACACATATCTTGTCATAGACTCAATTCCCATCTGTTACAATAAAATTAAATTAACTAAACAGAACTGAAAATTTTATATACTAAAATTATCAATGCAACCTCATCCATATAGGCTAAGTATTCAACCCAAAGTACTTGTTAGATCCTAAGTGCTTAACAATTTTAACAAGAGTAATTGTAGTTTATGCTTTAAATGGAATAATATCAATCAAATGATGCATACAACAATATTAATTAATAAGTGGAATAATATCAATCAAATGATGCATACAACAATATTAATTAATTAATATAGGGTAATAACTTGGCCTAAATGTCACAGAAACCAATAACCTTTTTGCAGTTAAATCTGATTCAAACATTAATTTACCATGTAAAAACTTCAGTCAGCTTTTTGGACTAACAACTTGGACTGGATGTCACTGGACTAAATCCGTGAGGAGAGTCACACTGGCACAATGCTCAGGCCAGACTAATGAGGCCCAACTGGGAGTCGAATCCTCAGTGTCTTCATTTCACTTACAATATATGCTAGCAGTGTTACTCACCAGTCTAGACTGGACTGGACCGGACAAGACTGAACCTAACCTGACTTATCCAAATCAAGATTTAATAATAGCCTAACTGTACTATGTTGGGTGTGGGGCCTAAACAACTATACTTTAGGCCTATACTAAAATTTCTATGAAAGATTTACTAAGTATCCAAATAACTTAAGTTGATACCATACTTCTTATACCCTACTCATGTTGCTCTTAGAATCAAGAATGCCCTTCATGAGATTCCTGTTCCTTTAAAATTGGAATGCTATTAAAATTGAGTGTTCACATTGGTTTTGCTCACAAATGTAATGCTTAAGTCACAGCCGCCTCTTATAATATTTACAGCATTACTTCTTGTCAATAAAAATTGTTTTATTCATATTATAGAGACTTTTAATTACTACTTCTATGTTCCAAAGAACTATACCAGACAAGTCCATGGACCATCATCGCAGACTATCTTTCAAAAAGGTACATATAATTTTTCTAAAAAATACTCAGAATGAAATGAAACTTCCAAAAGCATTCACATCATTATATTACATTACATTTGATTTGGAAAACATGAAGCCACTGGGGCCTATCAAGGTTATCCAAGTCATCATGAGCTATATGTTATAATAAAAAAAATCTTGCAAAATGTTAATCTCAAGTCAGCTAACTAGCATACAACTATCCACTACCACCAAAGCAGCCTGTCATAAATCAAGCCAGGAACACGCAGCATTTACAATCTACAAACTAACTCACTCTCATTTATGAAAGCATCCAAATGTTTCTTAAAATTTACTAACAAGCTACCGTACTGTTTACCACATCATATGGCAAGTCATTCCAAACATCTACTACTCTATGACTGAAGAAGTATTTTCACAGATCAAGTCTACATTGTAGACTTTATCTGCAAAAATTAGAAGACAGACTTGTACACTCTACAAGTCTGTCTCCTAATTTTCTTATTATGCCCATGAGTTATTATCAGCCTCTAGTGAGAAAAAGTTATGTACATGCATATATTACTAAAACATGAACAATTTTAATTACTGGAATGAAATTATGCAGTGACACCCCTAGAAAATTTTAAGCAGGTTGGGGAGTACAGGAATACCTTGAAATTCATCATTAATTCATTCCAGAATAACATAAAATACAAAATGACGAAATTCAAGGTAGATTATAACATGTTTCAATGAGAAAATATTTTACTGTATGATGTTATTAAACAGATTACTTAATCAAATTCTATTAATTTTTCGGCAAAATATAATAATATAATATAATATTGTGTTGGTAAACATTTGAATTTCATCAATTTTGATTATTTTTTTTCACATTTTTTCAAAAAATGATGAATCTGCAAATATGGACAATGGATTGCAAAACTATAGGTAGTAAAAGATTGACGATGAATATGCGAAACAACGAAATTTGAAACTACGAATTTTGAAGTATTCCTGTATTAAAATTCCAACCTGATTAAGATTTGTTAAAGGCAAAAAATTAATGGGGAAGGAGAAAACTAGTAGGCCTCAACTGAAAAAATGGAGGTTGCATATGAAAAATACAAAAAGTATCTTTATATTTTACATATAAAAATTGACAAATTTCATTAGTAAAATATGACAGACAATAACTACCGTACTAGAATTGTAAATTTGCAGATGCTAAAAAAGTAGCTGTCTCAATCAGAAACAGAGAGAATTTTTATAAAGGGCAAGAAAAACTTGATAAATCAGTTGTCAAGGGTAATAAGTGGCAGATAAAATTCAATGTTTGAAAATGCAAAGTCCTCCATTTTGGCAGATACAGTAAAACCTTTGTTATCCAGCAAGCTCGGGGATTAGGCCATTCCAGTTGTCTAAATATTCCAGTTATCTGAGGGTACCATTAACCTAGAAAAACCAATGGACAATAATAGTAAAACTCAAATTTTGTTTATACTGCACTGTACACCAATGTAAACTATATTGTAATTAACAAACACTATGCTAAGTATGTATGGGACAATTGGAACAAGTAAAATTTAGTCTTATTTTATTAAAAATGTTAAGGATGTTCTAGATTTTTCTGGATGGCATCGGAAAGTTTCCCAGTTTCTGGAATGGTGAATTGTATTGGCCTAATATGAAATTTGCCAGTTTCTAAAGTTTTCCGGATAGTTGATTGCTGGATAGCGTAGGTTTTACTGTATAATGAAAACTTTAATTTTGAGATGCAAAGAAACTTGTTAAGAGTATGTCAGTCAAGAAAAAGATTTGGACATTATAGTTAGTAGTAGGTACCCTAAAATTCTTTAAGCAGTGCTTAGAGGCTAGGAATAAGAAAAATGTTAGTTATAAAAGTAAGGAAGTCATCTGTACATTGTATAGGCTAATTCTTATATTAGGCCTCGCAATATTGCATTCAAGCTTAGTCACCTCACAATAAGTAGGATATTGTAAGTCTTACCAAAAACAGACTTGCAGACTGGATCTACAAAAATACTTTTGTAGTTTATAGTAGTAGATTTTTTAAATGACTTACCAAATGATGAGATAAATAATAGCTCTTCAGATAGTTTTAATAAACAATTAGGCACTGGCCTAAGTTGGTGACATGGAAAATTACTAACCAACCTAGTTTATGCCTAATTCAGGTACAAAATTCACCCTGATTGGCTTGACATGAAATGGGCAAGACTTCAATCTTTTTTTACTTTCTCAAAGATATGATGGATAAGACGCTACATATTAACCATTTTAGCTTGGGTAAGATGAGTAATGTAGGTTACATCAGTAGTTTTGTAAATAGCTTAACCCTTTCACTGTGCACTTCAGATAGTATATCCAAACAAAACTATTCAGGAATATCCAAATGATGCAGCAAAGGGGTTAATGATGATTAGTTGACTTGACAATGATATTTTACAAAAATTTTATTATAAAACATAGCTTTAGACTGCTTATATGCTCCAGTGGCTTCATGTTGTCCAAATGTAATGCAATGTAAATGCTGTTCTGATGCATTCCAATCAATTCTGAGCACTGTATAGGGATGGCCAGTGGTTTTTTATATAGGGCCTACTCCACAAAAACACTGCAACCTACTCATGCACCACTACTCAAAAATTAGCCATAAAATCACTGTTCCCAATAATAGAAAAATCCTCAAAAACATACGGAAACTCTCGGCCGACCCACAACAACCACATCCATTTACACCCCAAGGCACAGCTGCAGCCATAAAATCCCTTAAAAACTCTCATGCCGAAGGCCCAGACCACATTTCAAACATACATCTCAAACACCTTGGTCCAATTGCTCTTGCAGCCCTCACAAACATATTCAATTACTCCTGGCTTCACAATATCATACCCTCTACCTGGAAGCTGGCACACATCATCCCGATACTGAAACCCAAAAACCCCCCAACCTACCTGCTTCATACCGGCCAATCTCCCTTCTCTCAACCATTTCCAAAGTCCTCGAAAAACTGATATTAAGACGCATACAACCACACATATATTTTCACAAACCCAACACGGCTTCAGGTCCGCCCACTCCACCACAACGCTTCTTACAAACCTAACCCAACACATCTTAGATGGCTTCAACCAACTATTCCCCCCTGCCCGCACAGTCCTTGTTGCCATCGACATCAACAAAGCTTTCGACACTGTCCCACGCCACATTCTGGCACGAAAGATTATTGATCTCGACATCCCCACCAATGACAAGAAATGGCTTACTAATCTCATTGCAGGCCGACTTGGTAAAGTCATACACAAACAACACTCATCCAAAACCTACAGACTATACAATGGCGTCCTACAGGGCTCCATACTCTCTCCAATCCTCTTCAACCTTTTCATGCACGACCTCCCACAACCTCTCTCCCCCCATGTCCACGTCTCCTCCTATGCAGATGACCTGACCATAACAGCACAACACCATAACCGTAACACCGCCACACGCCTGATCCAGCAGTACATTACCAATCTGGAACTCTGGCTGACTAATAATAGGATGTCAGCATCCCCTCAAAAATCCTCCATCACCCTCCTAACCTCAGACTGCCACGAATCCCAAGCACACCCGAGAGTCACCCTCATGGGACATCCCCTACCTCTAAACAAAACCCCAACAATCCTTGGCCTCACCCTAGACACACACATGTCCTTTTCCCCTCACATATCAAACATTTGCTCCAAAGCAACAAAAAAACTCAATGCTCTCAGAACACTCACCTCCACAACATTCGGTCAGCAGAAGGAATCCCTTAGTATCCTATACAAACAGTTTATACGTACTACCCTAACTTATGCCACCCCCGCCTGGTCCCCGTCCATCTCCCACACAAACCAGAAAAAGATACAGACCACACAAAACAGAGGTCTCAGAAGCATTACTGGCTGCCTCCGAACCACACCCATCCCACATCTGGGTCATTCTCTGTCAGATCAACCAGTGCCTAACACCCTCATCTCTCAGATTTTGCTGAAATTTGGTTTATAGGGAGTTTGTGGGCCCTGAATCCATTTCTGAAATTATAAGGTCAATCCGACAAACGGTTCAAGAGATATGACCTCGGGAAATTTGAGGTCACTTGCGAGGTCACTAACATTTGGCGACCCATAACTTGGGTAATAATGGTCACAATTATATAAAAGTATATATATTTAGAATCAGAAAATGACAAGGAATCCAAATATGCAAGTTTTAGAACTCTAGGTTGAAAAATAAAAAAGTTACACTGTAACCAAAATTTGAGGTCACAATTTGACCTCTGGGGTATCAAATGAGAATTTTTTTTTAAATGTAAAAAATGAAGGCATAGGCATTGGCTATTAGAATCAGCAAAAAAAAGTTTGTTTATGTTAGTATTTTTCATGTAACTAACATATAAGTGAACACCATATTCATAAGTTGTGCGTCAATTCTACCTATTTTTTCACACTTAAGCTCATAATTTGACTATAGAAATTAAAATTACATTTTTTTATAGATATAAAAACAAAGGCAAAAAATGTAAAATTGTATTTCACTGCTAATCTACACTGGCAATAATAGTTATAATAGTGAAAGGGGAAGACCTACTTAGAGGATTCATGTGCTAGCCTAATACAATTTTTGCATGCTCGATGCTCTCATCAATTTCTTTTTGTGGAAAAAATGTATTGAATTCTGCTGCCTCCTCTTAGGGTAGGACAACTCATTACAGTTAATATATGATGTCCTGGCACTGCACATGAATCCTTGTTTGATGGATAATAATATGCACTTGATCCTGATGACCCAGAGGGATGTAGAAAGTTCAGAGAATCATCAAACTCTTCACAATATTCCTCCACAATTCCATACCAAACTTGCATGTCATAAATGCAGCCAACATACTCTCCTGGTTTGACACATTTTAGGTTACCAAGCATTGCAGGTTCATTAGTAAAATGACTTTTCCTTATTCTTTTCTTTTCTCCAATGCCACTTGAAATGGGATACACCATCAGTTCTTCCTTGTTTAGGGGAACAAATCTATGATATTTCTGAGTTCCAGGAATAGCCCTACTATCCTTGAATCGATGTTCCAACCATTCTTCTGCATCTTTCAAATCAGCTGTAGTTACAAAGAAAAAATTTATCTTCTTGTTCAAGTTTTCTTCACAAAACTGAAACATGTGTTCTGGTGTAAGAATTTGCCTCTCTGTAGTTCTCTGCAAACTGGCACGAGCAGTAGCTCTTTTCACTGTTCCTCCAATCCCATCACATGCATTTTTGCCATGGGATGTAGCAAAGAAGTGCCATTCACAAGACAGACCAAAATCCTCTTCATGGTAACAGAGATTTGTGAAGTTGTATCTGTTCTTATATTGGCCAGCACATCCATCTGAGAAATAGTGCACCTTCTTCAATTGTGGGCATCTGAATTTAACATATGTCATAAGCTTCAATATGAATGAGTAAACCATTATAGTGTTGTGTTTTAGTGATGCAGATAAGAAACAGACACTAAAATGGCTAAGTTCCTGGTCTGCAGATGATCTATAATAGATGACAAAAGGGTGAACTGTACACTGTGAATTGTCCCAGTGAAACCCTTGGGCAGCATCCTGGACAATGAAAGAATAATTCTCAGAGAAATCACCTACTATAACTACCTCGCTCTGAGTGGTAGTGTTTCTTTCAACTGCTTGAAGTACTGTGATTGTTGCTGAGCAACAAAGTGATGACGAACCATGCGGGATATTTTCATGCTTAGGGATGATAAGTATTCATGAAGTGGCTCCACCTTATCAACCATTGTACAACGGTCAACAGTCACCCATTGCTTGTAAGATATTTCATTTGGAGCTGATTTCACACTGTCAAGTAACTCAAGAAAATCCAGGACACCCTCTTCTCTGGGCAATCATTGCAAAGTTGCATCATGCAAGTCTCTCTTTCTGTACTGCAGACACTGTAATCCATAAGATCCTTGTATGAAAGACCTCTTTCTCCCAATGCAGCCAGCTGCAATTTTGGATTTTGATGGTATGTGCAGACACAGACAGAATGAGTCCCACCACTACCGGCAAGCACACAATATGATGGCCGTAATTTTGCAAATGTGGAAAATCCTATTTTGGGATTCTTTTCATCATTTTTATATAGTTCAAACATCTCTCTTAAATTCCCGAGGCCCAATCGTTTTTGCACCTTCAGCACTGATAACTTTCACGCAATCCTTTGGCCAGGACACATACGACTAACCTCTTCTGACTCATAGAATCTTCTAACTATATCTTTGTGTTCTTCAGATATCACTTTTCCTTTGCTCATTAGTGGAATCTTCGGAAGGATTCCATGTTCTGATTTAAGTGAACGGCTTCTTTTCACCATGTATGTTGTAGTTTGAAAGAAACTAGCTGTTTTTTCAATTGTGTATGGTGAGAGTGTCAATATTTGTAGTTTGTGATGGTGACATTTGCTCTCCAGGAATGACTGTTTCAATTCATTCATTAATTTGTCTAGATGTTTTTCAGATTTAGTTTCAGGTTTTGAAGTATCACTTACCTCCTCGGTAATTTGAACACCATAACTGAGTTCTAGCCTCTCCTTCAGGTGTTTCTGAGCAGATGATAGCTTACCACGAGCCTTGCGCTTTTTCTGGCTTAATGACAGCCCTTCTGAAAAGAACAGAAAAAAGGTTTCACACACCTGAATATTAGTAATTAAATATTAATTATAGTACCTTAAATGCTATATAATTGGCTATATAGTAGATCAAACAGACCTTGTAGTAAAGTATAAGTTATTATATTTAATTTATTACTTACTTTTTTTAACTGGTGTTTGGTCCAGAAATGCTAGAACTGGTTCAACTGAAGTTGAAGGATTTTCCTTTATCAAGCAATCACTGTCATTGTCCAGATCTTGAATTGAAGAGATGTTACTCAAGCCACTGATAGTAGATGATTCATTTGAATCCTGCTCAGACTCGTTGTTTTCAGTGGTACTAAGTATAGTGGGGTTTTTCATTATCAGTGTCCAGCAGTTCACACACAACAATGAGTCTTTTTTCACTCTTCCAGCACATTTTTCAACAAGTACATCAGTCACTTTTTTAAGATTGATTGTTATGCGTTTCTTGTGTTTTTGAATAGGGTCCCTGGCAGTATTTCAAGTGCCGAACCATTGTATTTTGATCTGTAAAGATATAGGATTTACAATTAGGTAATATATATTTTTTAGAAAATATATAGCTATACACACTTAATATTTCAGGCCTTGATAGTCTCTGAGGCTCATTAAAACACCATACCCACCAGCCACCCACAGTGCTGGCTGGAACTGTACTAACCTGTAGACAAGGAATTTTGCAACTATCTGTGTTGATTCTGCACTTAGACAAGTAGCAACATGTTTCAACAGGTTTGTTTAGGCTACATGTGAGCTTAGTCTTCCCCTTTCACTATTATAACTATTATTGCCAGTGTAGATTAGCAGTGAAATACAATTTTTATTAAATTCTTGGAGCTTGAGGTCAAATTGATAGCTAAGATATAAAAATTCCTTGAAATGACAAGCAATTTATAAATATGGTGTTCACTTATAAGTTAGTTACATGAAAAGTACCAACATAAACAAACTTTTTATGATTGTTTCTATTAGTCAAGAACTCTGACTTTGTTTTTTATATCTATAAAAAATGTAATTTTAATTTCTATAGGTCAAATTATGAGCTTAAGTATGAAAAAATAGGTAGAATTGACACACAACTTATGAATATGGTGTTCACTTATATGTTAGTTACATGAAAAATACTAACAAAACAAACTTTTTTTTGCTGATTCTAATAGCCAATGCCTATGCCTTCATTTTTTACATTTAAAAAAAAAATTCTCATTTGATACCCCAGATGTCAAATCGTGACCTCAAATTTTGGTTACAGTATAACTTTTTTATTTTTCAACCTAGAGTTCTAAAACTTGCATATTTGGATTCCTTGTCATTTTCTGATTCTAAATATATATACTTTTATATAATTATGACAATTATTACCCAAGTTATGGCTCGCCAAATGTTAGTAACCTCGCGAGTGACCTCAAATTGCCCGAGGTCATATCTCTTGAACCGTTGGTCGGATTGACCTTATAATTTCAGAAATGGATTCAGGGCTCACAAACTCCCTATAAACCAAATTTCAGCAAAATATGAGAGATGAGGGTGTTAATTTCAATTTTTTTTGGTTGATCTGACAGAGAATGACCCATCTACATGCAGATACGAAAATACTCCCCATCGAACACCACATGAACATGACAGGGACTCAATTCTTCTCCAGAGCACTGGCCCCAGACCACCCCTGTCACCATCTCACATTACACAATCCCCCACCCCGCAACAAAAAACGTACTCCTGCTACTCACTATTCGCAGCTACTGAACAATATCCCCCCTCCCCCCCTAAACATCAACCCCATTAAACATCTCCACACAGAATTTACCCGGAAATACCTACTCGACCAACCACACAACACTGTCCTTCACGATACTCCCCCTGTAGTCCATCAGAGCGAACAAACCCTCCCAAGGAAAACAAGAGTTACTCTGGCCAGGCTCCGTTCAGGCCACCACCCCTCCCTCCAACAATACAGACACAGACTCCACCTAGCTGACACCTCCACCTGTCAAAAATGCTACCTCCACCCTGAGGACACAGAACACCTACTCTTACACTGCCACACTCTCTCTCAACAAAGACACAACTCCAACATTACCTCTCTACGAGACCTATGGACCCGTCCCACGGTGGTCGCGGGATACCTGAGTGCCGCCGGGTTCGCATAAGAGAACCCGGGGGCTATGAAGTCAGTCCATTTTTAAAATAAAAAATATATCACAACAACTACCAGTAACTTTAGTTTCAATATATATCACATTTCCATACACTTTATTACATTTCATTTATAAAACATGAAGCCACCAGGGCCTATCGAAGTTATCCAAGTCGTGAGCTATAAAAAAAAATCTACAAACTCTCTCTCTCACTCATGAAAGTGTCCAAATCCCTCTTAAAATGTACTAACGAGCTTCTGTTTACCACATCATATGGCAAGTCATTCCAAAAATCTACTACTTTATGACTGAAAAAGTGTTTTCATAGATCAAGTCTACAAGTATGTTTTTTAATTTATAAAAGGAAACAAGTCTAAACTAAGACACAAACAAATTTCTTTGCAAATTTTGACCTTCAACTGGGCTACATAAGTCAATGAAACCTTCATGTTCTGAGTGTGAGGGTAAAAGTATTCAAATTCCATACAATTCTATTTATGAATCATTCAGACTGCTACAGTATTTATTATTATTATTATAATTAATCAAAGTACATAATATGTAAGACTAAGTCTATACTTTATTCATCAAGTTGCAACAGAACAAAAATAAGGAAGAAAATGTTGCAGAAACATAAACCAATATTTATAACAGGTCATAAACAGAATGGAGAGAATGCAGCAATGGGATACACTATGATGATTCCTAGACTTAGAGCAAATCATTCACTGCCCATTTAGAAATGTTAAATTTATTCTCAATTGTAAAAAGTCATATTCATGGAGATTTAATCCAGTTGTTTAATTAAAATGATTAGAGGTTTTGATAATGTCAATGCTGAAAAATATTTCACCTTCAGAAATGCAGATAGAACTTATGGTAATGGTTTCAAATTAGTGAGTAAACATTTTAATTCTAACAAAGCTAAACAGTTTTCCTTCAATCACATAGTCAATTTGTGAAATGGATTCCTAGCCACAGTAAGTTCAAAGTAATTCAGTCAAGTCCTTCAAAAAGAGAATGCTTATCTTTCCTTAAACTCCCAGTTAGAAGTATTTGTTAGCACATAAAAGTATTGTAGAATTTTCATTCAGATTCCCTTCTCTTTACTTTAAAATTTTCATTTTATCTTTAAATTTCTTTCTTTCCTTCCTTTCAACCTCTCTTCTTTGCTTTGCTTTAAAACTTTCACTTGCATTAAAATTTTATGATCTTTTCCTTTATAGCAACCCCAATTTCTTCTTTCCCAGTTAGGTCAACTGTACACCCTAGACAATTGATTAGGTTGTCATGATATTTTTGTTAAAACTAACAAATATTTTAATGAAAATATCATGACTTAACCTAACCAATTGTCAAGGATGTACAGTCAACCTAACCAATTGTCAAGGATGTACAGTCAACCTAACCAATTGTCAAGGATGTACAGTCAACCTAACCAATTGTCAAGGATGTACAGTCAACCTAACCAATTGTCAAGGATGTACAGTCAACCTAACCAATTGTCAAGGATGTACAGTCAACCTAACCAATTGTCAAGGATGTACAGTCAACCTAACCAATTGTCAAGGATGTACAGTCAACCTAACCAATTGTCAAGGATGTACAGTCAACCTAACCAATTGTCAAGGATGTACAGTCAACCTAACCAATTGTCAAGGATGTACAGTCAACCTAACCAATTGTCAAGGATGTACAGTCAACCTAACCAATTGTCAAGGATGTACAGTCAACCTAACCAATTGTCAAGGATGTACAGTCAACCTAACCAATTGTCAAGGATGTACAGTCAACCTAACCAATTGTCAAGGATGTACAGTCAACCTAACCAATTGTCAAGGATGTACAGTCAACCTAACCAATTGTCAAGGATGTACAGTCAACCTAACCAATTGTCAAGGATGTACAGTCAACCTAACCAATTGTCAAGGATGTACAGTCAACCTAACCAATTGTCAAGGATGTACAGTCAACCTAACCAGGAAAGAAGAAATTGGGGATGCTATAAAGGAAATGAGCCAAATTTTCTTGCATCTATTAACCTTCCTTCTTAAACAGACAGCCTTGTAGGGACCAGTTGGTCTGTTGCTGTTTGGTGCCCTTTGTATAATATGAAATGGTACAAATGATAGCCTTCCCAATATATTTATTTGAAATTAATTAATTATAATTCTTTCATATCTTATGCCACAAGTTTAAAACCACTACATTAAATCAAAATATAAAGAATTTCTCAATATAAAATTAATAGGATAATTACAGAAGAGTGTACGGAATTTCTTAAATTATAATTTTGTTTTTAGAAAATACAGCCTATTTTTTAAAATTATCAAAAATTAATTTCATTTGGACAGTAAGGAGAAATATTTGGCACTCATCACAAAAATACTATACATAATTTAGTTTAGCAGTTATAATTTATGATAAAAAATAATAAATATTTATACTTTATTAATGAAATTTCCATTTACAACAAATCATTTATGAGAAATTACCCTATCAAATGGTACAGGGGAATTGTAATTTGAATGTCACAAAACCTACCTATATTTACTTAAAATCAACTACTAATTTGCTTTCTCCTTGTCCAAAATTCAAAATATTTTGGGGGATGAAATCAATGGAATACACAAAAAGATTAAAGGAACCGGGTATGTTTAGTTTTGAGAGACATTGTTTGAGGGGAGATACTGTATGATTCAGATGTTCAAAATGTCTTCAGGTTTAGACAACTTAGATGTATGGTAAGTAACTTTTTTAAATCAGAGTCTGATGGAAGAACTCAAGGGCATAATAAGAAAATTAGAAAACAGACTTGTAGACTAGATCTATGAAAATAACTTTTCAGAGATTAGTTAGTAAATTTTTGGAATGATTTGCCATATGATGTGGTAAATAGATAGTGGCTCCTTAGTTTTAAGAAAAACTTAGACTGTTTCATGAATGAGACCATTTGTAGATTGTAAGGTAACTCTTAAGGCAATGTCATCACCTACAATAACTTGCTTATAATGTATTTGCACAAAAAACAGTAGTACTCTTAAAAAAGTGTTAAGTCTATTTTGTTATATAGATTATGGCCATATAGTTATTTTTTTCAAAATTTAGGTGATGACATCTCGGCTAACAGAGAAAACCCCAGGGTAATGATTTTTTCATAAGAAGTGGTAACCAGTATTTCTAGAGGTGCTTTTGCTCCTGGATCCAGTTATGAAATTAATTTTTTGGGGAAATGGCTAGTTTTGAAATTATTCAATTTTTAATTTTACATCCAATGAAAAACTCTTACATTCTGCAGCCAATCTGCACATTTGTTTCTTGATAATTAGTCAGATGCACATCAATTGTTACTTCGTTTGTCATGGTGTGTGGAAGCTGCACTCTCTCATTTGTTCAAGCAGTTCAGAAGTATTTAGACAATGATGATTTGGCTATTAAACTATTCCAAGAATATGGGTTAGGTTAGGTTAGTTTTAGTGTGCTTATTACATTTTTTTTTTTTTGTGTGTGTTTACCCCTCAATTTCCCTCTTCTTCAAAGCTCTGACCACTTTCATGTGATCCAGATTGTTAGGGTAGAAATGGCCTATATCTCAAAAACTAGCCATTTCCCCAAGAATTGGATATCACTACCAGGGCTGGGAGTGGTTAACCAGTTATAACCAGTTAAAAATTTCCAACCAGTTAATTTCAGTTAAAATCAGTTATTTCAATAAATTCATATAAAATACATAAATTATGGAGAGAGAGATGCTAAAATATTCTCAGGAATATGGGTGTAAGTATCAATTTAATTGCATTTAAATGCCAAATACTTTTAATAGGAAGTAAATTTATTGTGTGAGAAGTTTATAAATAATTATGCAAAAAAACATATTGATTACCGATACATATGCACTGCATGCAACTCATTCATGGACCACACACTACTGATATATATAGTTAAAATTGGTTAATTTTGATTAATCTATATAATATATATATTAATCAAAATTAACTAATTTTAACCGGTTAAATGAAAATTTTAACTGTTCCTAGCCATGATCACCACTGGATTCAGGAGCAAAATTACCTCTAGAAATATCACTTATTAAAAAATCATTACCCTAGGGTTTTCTCTACATTTACCGACATCTTGTTTAACCAATTGGTAAATAGTGTAGGCCATATTCTTACCTTAAGTTATGTAGTGTACCTACTTTGGTAGCTCTGTAAAAGGTGCTTGTTAATTAGCTTACTTGAGATTTGCAGTTTGCACAATTTTATTATAAAATATAGTTCATGACTTGGCTAACCTCGATAGGCCCGAGGTGGCTTCATGTTTTCCAAATGAAATGTAAATGGAGCATACATAAATTTGGGAGAAATTATAAAATTATACGAGAGCAATTTGGAGCCAAATTATCCCACCCTGGTAATTTTACGTTAGTTTTTCATGTCCGACTCTAGGATATTTGGGGTCAGTCTAAAGTTAATTCACGTGTAAGCTGTAATTAAATTTTCCTGACTGTTAACTTCCATAAGCTATTGCAAAATTAAAACGAGTAAAACTAAGTTAAATGATTGGCCTGAAGTGTGTCTCTTACCATGTTAGACATTTTTATTTAGATATATATTTTCTTTAAGCAGCCCAATGATTAACAAATAAAAAGAAAATTGTACTTTATTCTATTTATGCGTTAAAACAACAATAATTCAAATGAACTTTAAAGTTTATACTTAAAAACTGTTAGTCTAGTCTCAAACCCTCATCTTCGGATCTTCGGAACTTCACCCGTTCCGAGTGGACAGATCATCATTGACGTAAATAAGAGTTTTAGAAATTTTCCGCCCATGAAACACGTTTAATCAGTAGTTCTGATTAAGGTTCATTCTAACTTTTATGTTTGTAAAAGTAGAGAGTAAGGAATATAATTTTTCTTAATATAACATTTTGAACGTGTTCAATATTTTTAAATTTAGTAAAATTTAAAAAAATAGTAACTTCTTATAAATTTTATTGTGTTAAATATATCACTATCCTATCTAATCGTGTATATTGGTTAAAATATTTTGACCAAAGTAAGCACATCTTGCATGCTTGAACCGAAATCAAAGTAGGCTTCAAGGTTGAGTTAATCATTAAATGCTACATTGTGGTGAAAGGTAAAGTAATTGATTAATAGGGTATTAATGATGGCTATAGATCCCTCCTTAACTGAGACTGACTTTTTTGATGAAATATTAAAGTATGGTCTATTCATCGGAGCAATTTTCCAAATTGTTTGCATTGGAGCAGTTGTATTTGTCCCAGGAAGGGATGATCGAAAGGTAGGCTTTATTGAAGTTAAGAACGAACATAACTTGGGGGTTTTGGTTTTGGCCAGACCTTATCCAAGAGAATGCTGCTGCTACAGAATAATAAGCAACCCTCCCTTTTTGTGTTTTAATATATGCCGCAGCAAATGTGTTAAAATTGTTAGAACTAGTAAGATGTCCAGGCCAGTTCTGGCAAAATACCAGAATCCAGACTATTACATTACATTTGGAAAATTAGGCCATAATGTTAAGTCAGGAGCAATGACAATACAAAAAGACTTAGAGTAACAGTCTGGGCAGATAAGTGGGAAATGAAATTTAATGGTGATAAGTGCAAGGTTATGCATATTGGGCCAAAAAATCCAGAATTTGAATATAATATGAATGGAATTTGGGAAGTTATTTATATTAAGGTCTCCACCAAGTTGACAATACTGGCTGTTATCAAATGTTTCAGCATAACTTTAGGAGTCTAATGGTATATGTTATTATTTGTGCAATTGCGTATTTATAATGTTATAGGCTTTTAAAGAAATTATTTTCTTAACTCCATTTTGGTCATAATTTTTTGAATGACGTCATCATAAGTGTATCTACTTGGGTGGAAAAATCACATTTGGCTACAAAAAATGAGGTATGTGGCTAGTGTTTTCCGTTTTCTTCATTAGTTGGTTTTCCAATATGGCGTGTGA
The DNA here is from genome assembly GCA_023014485.1 of Bathynomus jamesi. NCBI lineage: Eukaryota > Metazoa > Arthropoda > Malacostraca > Isopoda > Cirolanidae > Bathynomus > Bathynomus jamesi. The sequence continues at coordinate 486,258 of JAJOZX010001810.1, forward strand.
AGGATGTGAGATGTATTTCGAAGATGTAATTATAAATATTAACAATATTGATAATTTTGCTGTAGAGATTTTTGTCAAACATGGTGTGTTACAGTTGTCTTTTAAATGTAGAGAGTGTGGATCTGAGTGTTCCTACGATGAATCCTTTGATATTAGGGTTAGGTAAGTTAGGTTAGGTTAGGTTCTCTAGCAATTTGGACACTGGAATGCATTTTTCTAGTAGTATTTGATGTGCAATGTTAAAATCTGGCCTTCATTTTATGGGGAAATGAACCAAAATATGTTAAAATTTTGAAGTCTCATAACTTTTGATTGGTTCATTTCCGCATAAAATGAAGGCCAAATTCGAACAAAGCACATCATACACTACTAGGAAAATATATTTTGGCGTCAAAATTAGGTGGAAACCCTAATGTAAATATTTACCGGAATTTGGATTAAAAATGATGATAAAGAGAAAGACTTGGGTGTCACTGTGACTAATGAACTTGAACCCTCAAATCACTGTATGGTAATCAGAAATAAAGCAAATGCTAGACTCAATCTCATGCAGAGACACATTGAATACAAATCACCCAATATTATAAAGCAACTATACATTTCATATGAGAGAGCCCTCGAATACTGTATTCAATTTAATAGTCCCTATTTGATACAAGATATTGAAAAATTGGAAAAAGTATAGAAATGAGCAACAAGAATGATCCCATCTCTAAGACATTTGACATATAAGGAAAGACTGGCGTATCTAAACATGTTCTCATTAAAAAGGAGGAGGTTAAGAGGTGATATGATAAAAGGGTTGGATAAGATAGATTTTGAGTCTCTCTCTCCATTAAAGATCACAATAACCAGACTAGAGGTCATAGTATGAAATTATTTAAGCCAAGATGTAGAACAAATTTTTAGAAAACATAGTTTTACAAATAGAGTAATTAAGTTTTGGAACAGTCTGACAGAAGAAGTGGTGACTTCAGATACACTTGATTCTTTCAAAAGAAGGTTGGATAGTTTGATGTCTGCAAGGGACATCTGGTGATAGTGTTTAAGCCCATTTTTATTGCATAAATGGTACTAGTTTATTTCATATATATTATGTGCATTTAGGTGATAGATCCCACAGCTCAACACAAGTGTTGTGGGATATAGGCAGGCAGCATCTTGAGTTAAGGGATACTCTCTGTCCTTACACACCCCATTTAGAGAGATTCCTTTGCTGAGTGGTGCCCCCCCATAGTACTATGAGTTACTGAAAAACTCATGATCTTTACTTGCCCCACAAACACCTTTAAATGGGAGACCCAAAATGGGTGCACACACATTTCTACATTACTGTACAGTCTTTATAGCCACCCCTACACTTTTCCTCCTAAGTATATATATTGTAATGTATATGGTTGTAAGTTGTGACTTGGTCCGCAATTGATATGGACCATGACTTATTTTTGGTTGGCAAGGTACTGGTATTGATGGGTACTGTAATGAAATTGACTGGATTCTTTGGATCTGATATATTTGCTTGTCAGTTATAAATAGATATAGAGTGTAACATATTTGTGGATAGTAGCCTATTATGACTTTGATCCTCTGGATCCAGAGATTCTATCTTTAGTTTTAAATTGATAATTAATTAGTTTTGTAAAAATTGGTTATTGCCAATGTACAGGCAGTTTTTACATAGTGGAGCCACCTTGATGGGCCAAAGTGGCCCCTAGTATGCCCACTATCTTATGTTCTTATTACCTATCAATGTTATCTAAGCCACAAGCTATATGTTGTAATAATAATAAAATCTTGCAAAATGTCAATTTTGAGTCCGCTAATTAATATGTAATTTTTTACTACTATCAAGTAGCCTACATAACTCAAGCTTAGAAAATATACTCTTTACAATCTGTTTACTATTTAAAATTGGTAATTGTTACTTTTTAGCCCAGACTGCTATTTCCCATGAAATCTAGGTTTTTCTCATGGTTTTTGATGTGATTCATGCGAATCTGACCTTCATTTCTGTCGGAAATGACCAGTTGTTAAGATATACCCCATCAATATTGGGAAACCTATGGGGAATCATTTTTTCGGGGGTGAAAAACTCGTCATTTCCAATGAAAATGAAGGTAAGAATGTTGTGAAACACATCAAAAACCATGAGAAAAACCTAGGTTTCATGGAAAACCTAACCTAACCTAATGCCATTGCCACCAATTTGTTCTTGATTGTTGAACCAATATTCAGACACTTCACAGCAAAAACTGCGCCAGTCTATACTTGTTCATTTTGATATTTGCAAATTACGTACAATGCTCTCATAATTAAATCTCTTTTCAACCCAAAAATACACAAAACACACACTTTGCCAAGATTGTAAATGGATTCCTTCAAGAAATGTGCCATGATAGTCTGAAACACAGCAATTACAATTATGGCATTTCTTAAACATAGCTACCAGTACACCGCCACTGATGTCTGTCTTTTCGCAGAATACACTCACAGCTACAGGTTGGACACACTACATTTAAAGGGAGAACACCATGTGAGCGAAGAAAATTGAGGCTTGCTTCGTTATTTTCAAAACAAAGTGTGAAAATGCGAGCTGGAATGGGACAGCACTGGTTACACTGGATAGCCATGTTGATTCTGAATTTGAACTGAAAACAGGAGGTGAAGGAGGAAGCAGATTGGTTGGTGATTTGCTGGATTAGGTCACATGATGAAATAGAGGCCTGTGATTGGCTACCTCAAAAATGTTTACATAGTTCGTCGCTAGATGGTGCCACCTCCTGTTATGGCGGTGATAGAATGCCCTTTGAAAAAAATTTTTTTTTCAACAAAATAACTATCTCGTAAACTAAACATTCGCAACGGAAATGTTATTGATAAATGTTTTGTACCTGTTGAGACATTAATGTAGAACCCCTCAAAATTGTCGGGAAATATTCTGGGCTGAAAAGTAACTAATACCTTAAAATCTTGCAAAACATTAATCTCAAATCAGCTAATTAGCATACAACTATTTACTACTACCAAAGTAGCCTATAGCTATAACTTAAGCTAAGAATATACACTATTTACAATCCATAAACTACTGTATCTGACAAGCTACTGTTTACCACATCACATGGCAAGTCATTCCAAAAATTGGTGTTTTTTCATTATTTACTCGCATATTCTTTTTCATTATTTACCCACGTAAATAGTGAAAAAGAACATATTTTTTTAGGGAATAATAAGTAGCCCATGCTTCTTGAGCCAATCAATAGTGTCCTTTGTAGTAGCCCTCAAATGATGTAGTTCTCATAAATTTAACGGCATACATTTAGAACCAGTCATGATATTTTCGTTAAGACTAATGAAAATATCAATTAACCTAACCAATTGTCAAGGGCATACAGTTGACCTAACAGGAAAGCACCAGTTTTTCTGTTGTTGTTAACAACATAATTTAAAGTCATTATGGACATACAAGAAATATGGTTAGGTCAACTCTATGCCCTTGACAATTGGTTGGGTTAAGTTGTGATATTTTCAGCAAAAAGTATGCAGGTAACTAACGAAAAAGTGCCCAAAAATTTATTACTCTATGACTGAAAAAGTATTTTTGTAGATAAAGTCTACAAGTCTTTTTTTTGGTTTTCTTATTATGCCCTTAAGTTATTCCATCAGCCTCTAGTGAGAAAAAGTTATGTACAGTACATCTAAATTGTCCAAACCTGAAAACATTTTGAACATCTGTATCATGTCTCCTCTCTCACAAAACTAAACATACCTAGTTCCTTTAATCTTTCCCAGTATTCCAGTTTCCTTAGATTAGGGATAAGCTTGGTTGCCCTACATTGCATACCTTCAAGCATATCAATATCATGTCTAAGGTGAGGGGACCAAGCTTGAATGCAGAATTCTAAGTGAGGCCTAACTCATAAGAATTTAATTTATGGATGACTTCCTTACTCTTAAACTAATATTCCTCTTAATAATATCCAACATTTTATTTGCTTTATTTCTAGCCTGAAAACACTGCTTAGAAAATCACTACTAACTATGATAACAAGATCTTTTTCTTGTCTAGTCTCTTCTAACCAGTTTCCTTGCATCTTGTAACTGAAGTTTTCATTATTTCTACCAAAATGGATGACTGCATTTTTGAACATTGAATTCCATCTGCCATTTTTTGCAGTTTATAAGAATTTTCTATATTTGTAACTGGGGCAACTATTTTTGTATCATCAGCAAATTTAGAAACTTTCCTATATACTCCCTTCTCTAAATCATTTGGATATAAAATAAAGAATAATAGACTGATCCCTGTTGTACCTCACCTTTTACTTTCTGCCACCCAGATTCACCCATTTAGAATTACTCTCTGTTCTCTGTCTTCTAACCATTTTTCTACCCAATTTATAACTGACCCCACTATCCCATGAGCTTTTTAATTTATATAGAAATCTCCTATGTGCAGCCTTGTCAAATGCTTTACTAAAATCCAAAGAAATAACATCTACATCATTTCCATTATCTACCTGATCAGTTACAAATGCTAAAACGTCTAAGAGATAAGACAGACAAGACCTTTCTGATCTAAATCCATGTTGTGAACTTGAAATAAGATTTTCCAAATGATCTTGAATATTATTCTTTATAATTCTTTCTAGTATCTTTCCTACCAATGATGTCAAACTAACAGGCCTATAATTTCCTACCTCCTCCTTACTGCCCTTTTTGTAAATGGGTACTACAGTTGCTTTTTTCCATTCATCTGGTACTTCTGCATAATTAACAGATCTAGCAAACAAAATAGTTAATGCCTTAGATAAGCTTTCCTCCCCTTCTCTGAGAATCTTAGCATATATATTGTCAGGTCCAGCAGTTTTATTTGACTCCACTCTATGAATTACTTGCCTAACATCATTCTTCCTAATATGAATATGATCAAGAATGCCTGAATTTACAGAATCTACAGAATTAAAGTCAAAGTTATTTAAATTTTCTTCAGTAAAAACAGGTAAAATAATCATAAAAATACCAGCAATATCCTGATCTTTTTCAAATATCCTAGCATCATGTTCTATTGGGCCAATCCTATAGCACTTTTTATTATTATATTTGTAAAAACAAGAATTTCTTTGAATCTTTATTGCTATTTCTAGCTAGATTTATTTCACTTGCCTTTAGTCTTCCTAATCAGACTGTTTAGTAGCTTATTTCTTAACTACTAATAATTATCCAACTCCAAATTATTATCGCTGCCTTTAAATTTCTTGAATGCTCTTTTTTTTAATTTTTAATTATTTTAGCTATTTCCCTATTCCACCACAAAGGTTTCCTAATCCTATCAGACATGGAGTAATGGTAATAGACTATTACAAGATTTTTCAAGTAATAGTAATACAGGGTGTCCCATAAGTCCAGCATCATAGGAAAAATAATAAAAAAAGGCAAAACAAAAGCTTTTATTTACATAACGTGCTCAATATGTCCACCATTGTTTTCAGTACACAAATTCAGATGTGATACCCAGTCAGCAAGCACATGGTGAATGATGTCAGGAGTAATGGTGTTACATGCCCCAATAATATGCTGCTGCAAATGTTCAGCACTCCTAATTTTCTCTGCTTATACCAGCGCTTTCAAGTGGCCCCAGAGATAAAAATCTAGTGGCATGAGATCCAGGCTTCTAGCTGGCCATTCCACAGGCCCTTGACATCCTATCCAATGACCAGGGAATTGTTGGTACAGGTATTCCCTTACTTGGGTGCTGTAATGTGCAGGAGTGCCATCTTGCTGGAACCATGTTGGGAAATTTCCTTCTTCATTCAAGACACTGGGAAATGCTTCTTCCTTGAGCATACGTAGGTAGGTGCCTCCAGTGACATGTTCATCGAAAAAGAGGGGGCCTATGGTGCAATCCTTCCAAATGCCACACCATACCATCACCCGAGATGCACCTTGTTCCTTTGAAGAGGTATACCAGTGAGGGTTGTTTTGAGACCAGTAGCGGGTGTTCTGTCGATTTACCTCACCATTTCCATAAAAAACAGCCTCGTCACTGAACAGACAGAATGGTGGATGGGAAATTGGCATCCCGAGCATATTGTTCCGTAGCCCATTCACAAAATTCCATCCGCCAGTTGGGATCATCGCTTAATTTCTGTAGGATCTGAAGTTTATATGGATGCCATTTGTGAGCCTGAAGAATGCGATGGATGCTACTTTTCGACACTCCTGTCTTGGCGGACAATCACCGAAGAGACTTATTGGGACTTCTGTTAAAATGAGCCAGGATAGCAGTCACTGTATCATCATCATCAGTGGACCTCCTTGAAGGTCCACTGCGTGGTTTATCTTCTGTGGATCCTGTTTCCTTAAACTTTGCAACAAGTCTGCTAACACAACTCTGTGTTATTGGCTCATGGTCTGGATGCAGTCTGTTAAATTCAGCAGTGGCCTCTCTTTGACTCCGATTTCCTATGAGTAGAATTATCTGGATTCGTTCTTCCTTGCTCACAGACATTATGGCCTGTAGAAAGAGAGAGATATGAATTATGGTTTGTAGAAATAGAAAAATATTAATTTCTCCTATGATGTCCGACTTATGGGACACCCTGTAGATCATAATTTTTTGGCTGTAATAGTAATAGAAGGCAAAATAATAGATAAGAGTCTATTACTTTTCTATTACAATGGCAATGGACATAGCTATTGTGTGAACAAAGAACTGAAAAATGAACTAAATCTACTCAAAACTAAAATAAACATGTATGTGAACTAATATTGTGGCAAATGTTTCCTTCAATAAAGTAAAATTTATCAAGACCTTCAGTCTCTGAAATTGTAATGATTTAGTTGAAATATATTTGTTATTTGGCTGCCTCTCGGCCTCATCCTGGATCCATCCACGAGTGCAGAGCCATCTGCCTCTTGGCCTCATCCTGGATCCATCCACGAGTGCAGAGCCATCTGCCTCTCGGCCTCATCCTGGATCCATCCACGAGTGTAGAGCCATCTGCCTCTCGGCCTCATCCTGGATCCATCCACGAGTGCAGAGCCATCTGCCTCTCGGCCTCATCCTGGATCCATCCACGAGTGCAGAGCCATCTGCCTCTCGGCCTCATCCTGGATCCATCCACGAGTGCAGAGCCATCTGCCTCTCGGCCTCATCCTGGATCCATCCATGAGTGCAGAGCCATCTGCCTCTCGGCCTCATCCTGGATCCATCCACGAGTGCAGAGCCATCTGCCTCTCGGCCTCATCCTGGATCCATCCACGAGTGCAGAGCCATCTGCCTCTCAGCCTCATCCTGGATCCATCCACGAGTGCAGAGCCATCTGCCTCTCGGCCTCATCCTGGATCCATCCACGAGTGCAGAGCCATCTGCCTCTCGGCCTCATCCTGGATCCATCCCACGAGTGCAGAGCCATCTGCCTCTCGGCCTCATCCTGGATCCATCCACGAGTGCAGAGCCATCTGCCTCTCGGCCTCATCCTGGATCCATCCACGAGTGCAGAGCCATCTGCCTCTCGGCCTCATCCTGGATCCATCCACGAGTGCAGAGCCATCTGCCTCTCGGCCTCATCTTGGATCCATCCATGGGTGCAGAGCCATCTGCCTCTCGGCCTCATCCTGGATCCATCCATGGGTGCAGAGCCATCTGCCTCTCGGCCTCATCCTGGATCCATCCACGAGTGCAGAGCCATCTGCCTCTCGGCCTCATCCTGGATCCATCCACGAGTGCAGAGCCATCTGCCTCTCGGCCTCATCCTGGATCCCTGAATCCAGACACTGCTACATCACCAGCTCAATACCATCTCACACAGGGTACCCCCCAAAGGAACTTGGTGAATCAGGATGCTGGGAATGCAGTTGAGGGTCATGATGAGGAGGCATCTTCGACAATGGTGGTAAGGAGGGGCTGGAAGTGAGTGACCCCTCCAAGAACTGCAACCACTGCAGTAGCTAATGGTGGTGGTCTCTCAAGGGGGTCTGGTCCCACTCATGCATTGGCTAGAGGGAGTCAACCTGTGACAAAGGCTGGCAGAGAATGGCAGGGTATGATAGTGGCTGCCAAAACAGATCATATGATGGCTGTACCAACAAAGATGGCAAACATTTTTGTCTCAAGATGTTGACCTGATCTTATGGCTGAGGAGCTGTAGGCATTTGTGGAAGATAAAGTGAACCTTCAGGTTACATGGAAAATTGACTTCAGATGGACTACGTACAGTTCCTTTCAAGTTACAGCAGTCTGTGATGATCCAGGGGTATTTATGGATCTAGTAGTATGGCCAGAATGGGTATATGTATAGTGGTTCTGTGAGAAGAGAAGAAAAACGCCTGCAGCCCCACTCGCAAGTGCTGGAGAGGGTAATTACGGAGACATCATGTATTGTACTGTGGAGGAAAATCCAGCCGGGTCTAATGCTGTAACTGCTGTGCCTGGTATAAGTGGAATTCAACATGTAGAGATGGCTGGCAGAACTCCTGCATCTTCCTAATTGCAACATTCAAGCTAATCTCTTATAACTGTAGAGGCCTAAGCTTAGGCAATAACAGCAAACATAGGCGGATCATAATTGATAAGCTGTTAGAGGATGCTGATATTCTCTGTCTACAGAAAACCTGGCTATGGAAACAGGACTTAAAGGACCTGAAAGCCTATCCAATAACTTTCATGGGATAGGGGAGGCCACCAGAGATAAACAAGATGGTCTCCTTGCAGGCCACCCACCTGGTGGGATAGCTATTCTATAGGGGTTGGGGTATGGGAAATATATTAGTGAATTAAAACTTGGTTTGAATTGGCTAACTGGAATAGAAATTTGTGTAGACAATAAAAATTTGTAATTCTGTGTATCTATATGCCTTTTCAGGCAGTTGATAATGAAGATGATTACCTCATTAAATTGGGGCAGGTCAGCAGTATTATTGATGAGTTGGATACGACATGTGTAGCTATTATTGGTGACTTTAATGCTGATGTGCTTAATGATAATTGTTTAGCAACCACTTAAAAGCCTTCTGTGAAGATGACAAATTAACCCTTTCATCCATGTGTAGTCTTCCTGGTGAGAGCTTTACTTATGTTAGTGATAGTTGGCACACCACCTCATGGTTGGATCATTGTATTTGTATGTTCATTATACACAGTGATTCACTGGCCTACTTAGTCAGTGCTCCAGACAACTATCTTTTAATCTTCTATGGACCTCTTATATAATGTTTGTACCTGTTGAGTCTGAAATAAAGTGTTTGTTAACGCACTGCCTCTAATTTCATTCAAATAGACAAAGATCCTTTTCAAATGAGTGAAGTACCCAGCATACAAAAGTAATAGTAATAGATGAAAATTAAAGTAATAGTAATAGAAACCCAGTAATTGACCCTATGTTGATTTACTATTACTTGAAAAATCCTGTAATAGTCTATTACTATTATCTGTTACTATTACCCCATGTCTGGAATGAGCTAATGGGAGACCTAAGCTAGTCAACTAAAAAAAGTGGGCTTGCACTAAGTTAAATTAGCCCTTTTGCTCCAGGTATGGCATATAAACTACACATCCAATTTGCACTCAGACCTGGGTGTGGTAAATAAACCAACTCCTAATCTTTTCTGAACTCTGGGTGTAGTTTATAAACCAAGAGTATATCCCTCTCTTTCCACCCCCTGAGGTTGAAAATGGGGGGATATATATATTATAATTCAAATTCATATAATTCACTTCAAAGCTATGCCCATAGTGAAAGGGTTAAGCTTAAAGCTTATAGCAATAGGGTTATTTGTACTTTAATAATCCCAGTAAAGTAAAATCTACAGAATTAATAATTTAGTTGTTTGGGGTTTTGAAAGATAACTTTAGATCAACAGAGGGCATGGAGCATCAGGGTATAGGTGAAGTAAATACTGTTAATCTTAAATACAGATTATGTAAGAAATAGGCATATCGGCTATCTAGCCAAAGATAGGGAACTAGTTAAAACTGAGGGGTTAGTGTTTTAATAGAAATGCACTGTCTTAAGAATAAGAAAAATTAATTAGTATTTAGTTGTATGATGATCAGTAAAAATCTGGATATATTCTGCATTAGTGAGGCAGCATTCAATGACACTAGAGCAGAGTATGATTTAAATCAGGGGTCACCAACCTTTTTTTTTGTTCACTGCCCACTTTTACAATTTTTTGAAAATTAAAAAAGCTTATTGCCCACCTTAGATCAAAAAGAATAAATCAACATAATCGATAAAATAAATAATGAAATAAATGTTTAATTACCTTTTAATGTGAGCCCACTAGTGGGCGCTACCAACCAGGTTGGTGACCCCTGATTTAAATAGTTATAAAATGTATATTTATCAGAGAATGGATAGGGAGGTGGGTGGTTTGGTCTTATACATTAAAAATGATTTAACATCAGTTCAGAATGATAGTATTAAATTAGACAATAGAGTTGAATCATTTTGGGTTGATATTTGTGCTTTAGGCAAAGAGTACCATATATTCAGATAGGTGCATTTTACAGACCTCCAAACCAAATGCAGGAAGTTGATGACAGTATGGTTGAAGAAATAAATAAAGGTTGTAGTGCTAGAACATTAATTATGGGAGATTTCAACTTGCCTCATATAGACTGGAGCATTTTAGAAGGAAATAATAAGGAAGGTAATTTCTTCATTGACTGCTATAATGATTGTTTTCTAATGCAATTTGTAGACAAACCAATAAGGGATAAAGCAATTTTAGATCAGGTTCTTTCCAATGATCATGAGCTTCTTGGGAATTTGCAGTAGGAGAGTCATTAGGGAATAGTGACTGTTTGGACATACATTTTAAGATAGAATTAAATAGGGATCTAGTCAACAATGACCATCTAGTCCCTTGCTTCTCAAAGGGTGACTATAGTGAATTTAGGGAGTTGTTAGGGTCAATAAAGTGGGATAATGAATTTGCCAATCAAAATGCTATTGAGATGTGGTCTAGATTAGGGATTGTCATTTTGAGTCATTTTGTTTATCCCGGGATTCCGGGATAAAATCTGTCTTTGTCCCGGGATCCCGGGATTTCCTGGGATTTTTATTTTATATGTATTTAAATTTTTTATACTTTTAAAAAGGAATTAATATAAAAATTATAAAGATTTCATCATTTATTTATTTAAACATATTCCATTAGGTAACTATGAGTGTGAAATAACTAGCTTAAAAGACAGTTGAGTGCAACAAGACAGCTATTTGTAAGAAAATCAACACTTGTAAAGAATAAGCATTTTTGATTGCACCCTCCAATTTCTGAGAGAGTGTCTGGTGACTCTGGCTGTCAGCTCCTCCTTCTTCCTCAGATTGTGATGAATCAGACGAAGAAAATCCATGCTTTGTATCAACAAGGCGTGTTATTATTCGTTTTGCTGTTACTAATAAGACAGACTTGTTTGGTAATGCTTGCAACTCGGTCTCTACGGTTGGTTTACTCACTTTACTATGCTTTTTTTCCAGTTTTTATATACCTCAATAATCCAATCAATGGTTTTTGCCTCCTCTCATTTAGTCTTGAAATTAACGCTTCCTTAACTTTTCTTGAAAAACCAGAATCTTGCTCAGAAAGTTCTTGTATGATGAAAGAAAAAACTCCTTCAGCACTAAGAAGTGTCGCATCGCGGCTGCAAAGTTTTTCTGATCCAATTTCGACAGGTTTCAAAGCACGCACAATGGCATTGAGTGCAACATACTCTGCTTCACATATTGGATTATTCATTTTGTAGTCAATCAATGTTTTTTCTATTGGCGATTTTATCTCCAAGAATCGTTCCCGATATCCCGGGATGAACGAAAAAATCCCGGGATATATCCCACACATAAAATCAACCGGGATCTCGGGATCCCGGGAAACAATCCCTAGTCTAGATTCAAAGAAATTTTAGATGTACAATGTAGGTGTATTTCTTCCAGAACTCTTGAGAATAACAAGAGTAGGAAACCTTTGTGATGAAATAAGGGAATAGCTAAAGTGATTAAACATAGTATAATAAAATTTTGTGGTTACTAGATTTTTTAGTTGAAAACTACTTATTTCATATGTTGGGTTAATCAGGTTGAATTTGATGCCCAGGTTAGGCGGTAGGCAAGTACAATATTGGCTAGCAGTGTTCCACATTACTGACTTTCAGCTAATCAGAGATCATGGACATTGCCAAAAACTAGCTGGCCCTCAAGACTACATTAGGGTTTTATTTATGACTTTTTACGTTACTTGGAGTGCATTGTCATTCCAGTGTTGATGTACTTTCAAGTTGTACCCGAGTCTTCATGCAAGTGCAAACTAGTTGAGGCCTAATTAGTTAGACACTATATAAAAAGTTTGGTGACTGTCGTGTCCAGATCCAAATATTTACCAAAATGTATGAGAAAGATTGGTGTTGTGGGTCCCACATTGAAAAGTGTGCCAGCACTTTGGCACTGATACTATTAGACCATTGGCTAGTACCCTGTTTTACAACTATATATAAATCTAGAGATTGGAATGTTAGGTCTCATAAGTGACACTACAACTAAATCAATCTGAAAACTGATGTATTTAACTTGGATATGGTGTTATACCCTACATTTGAAACTTTTATATTATTATTATTATGCAAATTTATGGTGCCTAGATATATTTAATTTCCTCCAAAGTTCACATACTGGGAGAGATTTTGGGGAGTAATTTCGATTGGTATTAAACCACAAATGAGTAATATAGTTTTTCTGTTTAAAGCCTGTACAGTAATTAATTTCACAGTAACCAAACTCTGCAGTGTAATAGACAGATTGATAAATCTACAGTCGCCCCTCGCCTTTCACAGATTTTGCTTATCAATGGTTGACCATTTGTGACCCTTTTTGCAGTTTGCAGGTGCAAATTTTGCATATCTGCGGATTAGTGTGATTGGATAAAATTTCATGCATGTGGCTACAGAGGTGTGAAACGGCAAATAATCTCACTCAGCTGACCATTTATGGACTTCTTAAGCACCTTAGGGCCCACCACCTTCTGCCATTATTGAAATTATGTACAATGTCTGGGTCTAAAATACTATTTTCATTATTTCTTTCCCAGTACTGTTCAGTAGTTAAACACTATACACTCAGCCATAGGCCGGGCTGAAACTCAAGATAGAATTAATCAGTCATTAACAGTTGGCTTTTGATATAAAAATAAGATTCCTGAAAAAAATAATTGGTGGCCACCAACGTGTGTCCGGCCACCCCCATTTTTGTAAAAACATCTAATGCTGCACTAGCAAAATCAGGAAAATGGCAATATCTCTTCTTCTGAACATGCTAGAGAGAGGGTTTGCATACCAAAAGATGCAGAATTTGATTTAGAACAGATTATTAAGAGTGGTATTTTTTCATAAAACCCTTAGTTTTTTAGTTATTTTAGAAAAACTAATTTTTGGGGCCCATAGACCCCCTTTCGACGGACCTTAGTGACAAAAGAAATTCTAAAATAAGCATGATTTGGCTTTTTGATTACTAACATTGCCCTAAAAGGATGTTGACATGGACATAGTGATCACATGATATGACTTTTCCTTATCTTGCATCCATTATGCTTGATTAAAGAATAGAGGGTAGGGCTGCTTCATGAACTTTTTTTAAACGTAATAAATTGAAAACTTGTTTTTTTTTTCAGGTGCCTTTGTTATAAGTTTCCAACTGCAATTTGTCATTGAATTCAACATTTGCAATATAAAGTATGACTTCTACAAGGAAAACAGTTGCTAAAGTACTTGGTGATGTACGTTTTATGCCAGCAGAACAGTTTCATTTAGGGAAATTGCCTACGTTGAAGCAAGTTATTGAAAGGTGTTTGTGTTTCGGAGACTATAAAACAGATGCTGTACTGAGAGCTACTTCTGAGGAATTGCATAAATTGTGGGTCACATATATGTTTATCCAATATCAGTAAATGCCATACAGAGCCGACTGAAAACCCAAATAAAGGAATTCAACCGCCTTCTGAAGTATGACAAAAAGAAAAGGGGACCTAAATATCATCAAGATCTGGATGATTTTCTGAAAACTGTAAACGTTTTATTTTACATATATCAACATGATCACAAACTGTTGGCAGATACAGAGAAAAAGCACTTACTAAAAATGAGTGAATCTGATTACCAGTTTTATGAGGTAGGTCTGTTGATTGAATTTAAAGTTGTAAATTATAATTAATATTAATTAATTATCAATTATTAATATTATTATTATTATTATTAATTTGCTACAATTTTTAAAGTGCATTTAATAAGTTAGTAATATCAATAATGCACTATTAATGATGTTAATGATAAGTAATATTTTAGTATTTTCTCATTTTTGTAAGAATTTCAATTTATATATAGAGACCCATAGATAAAAGATACATTATATTGTAATGAAATATAATCACTTTGTAGGACCAGAAAACAACTAGGCATGGTTACTGTACCCTGAAAGAAGTCCCAGAAACAGCCACTGACTTAAAATTCAAATCACGGGTTATTCAATCTCAAAAAGCAAAAGAATCAGTTCCTCCTCCTCATCCTCCTGAACCTATGGACATTCCTGAGTTGACAGATAGCGACAGTTGTAATGATTCATTTGATGCAGACTATGTTCCAGAAGTCTCAACATTACAGAACAGAACTAGATTACGCTCATTAGCTGAAGCATGTGACAGGTATAGTACTGAAAGATAAATCTTTTAATACAGCTTAAAGTGAAATCATTGTGACTAAGAGATTAAGATTACCAATAAATTATTCATTGACAGTAGATCTGTAAATCTACTTTAAATATCCTAACAGATATCAAGTAAGTGATAGAGCAGGAGCGGCTATTGGTTCTGCTACATTGGTGGACTTTGGAGTAATCACCCCAGATAACATACAAAATGTTATTGATAAGTATGTTTTTAATCACTCTAGATATTACATTTCTTAGCTTCTGCTATAAGTTCTAAATCACCAGATTTACTATTATTTTTAATTAGCGTCAAAATTTCTATTTTGTATTTATATTAATTAGTTTCAAACAGGACACTGACATTTGTATTTTGTATATTTGTATAATGCTAATGCAGTAATGCATGGCCAATACTTTTCAGAAACAAGTTGAGAAGGGAGAGAGCTAAATTGAGAGCTGAAAGGAAGGAAGAAGTGATATTTGAAAAAGTGACTGGCATTGGCTTTGACGGTAGAAAGGATGCTACACTTGCTGTTAACAAAGTAAATGAAAAGTATTATACATCCACAATCCTAGAGGAACATTATGTCATTACTGGAGAGCCAGGTAAATGGAAATGATTGTCATACAGTTATAGGCATTATGCTGTTATATTACTGTACTATAAAGTAATATTTCAATTACTTAAAAAATTTTCTTTTTAAGTGACAACTGTCCAGTTAACTTTATTCCTTCCTTTTTCATTTAATTGTAAAATTAATTAAATTTATTTTCAGATGATTTCTACCTCAACCATTTTACCCCGGAGAGTGGCAAAGGCATTGACATTGCTCATGGCATTTATAAGATCATTAAAGGTACAGAACTTGAGGCCAAATTAAACTTGGTTAAAGCAGATGGGACAAATACTAACACAGGACATATGCATGGGTCAATCAGATATTTGGAAATGTTTTTAGGGCAACCTCTTCAGTGGGATATTTGTCTTCTGCATCTAAATGAATTGCCACTTAGACACATCTTCATAACTTTAGATGGGACAACAAAAAGTCCAGACAAATTTTCTGGCCCTATTGGTTCTCAGCTCAATGGGGATGTGTCAGAATGGAATGTTGTGGACTTCAAATCTATACCTTATCCTGCATTTGTGCTTCTACCAAATGAGGTGGTCAATAATTTATCAACAGACCAATACTATGGATACTGCATCTGCTGGGCAATTATTACTGGTGAAGTGGATGAAGACCTTGCACTCTTAGAAGTTGGCCTGCTAAATCACTCTCGATGGCTCACCTTAGCCTGTAGAATTCTTCGCTTTTATGTTTCACAAAAAAGACCCAGTAAGAACCTCAAAATCATAGTAGAATTCATCATCAAAGTATACTTTCACAGTTGGTTCAATATCAAGACTAATAAGAGGCTAAGTGATGGGTCAAGAAACCTATTCAATATGATCCAAAGAGTAAATAAATTCCCTGACAGGAAAATTAGAGAAATTTGTTATGACGTATTAAACAATAACAGCTATTTTGCTCATGGTCAGTGGCGGTTCCTCATATGGGCAATATGGGCAGCCGCACAGGGCGGCATTTGTGGAGGGGCGGCATGAGCGCCTGCAAAAAAAATAAGAATAAATAAATAAAGAAATAAATAAAATAAAATAAATAATAAAAGATCAATGACTTTGCATCAAGGAAGGTAAGAAGAGTCAGGCTTTAGATGGCAGTTGTGCTGTGGTGCAATTTATTTTGTTTCTTGTTCAAAGTGTAGCATAATAATTACCCTCTCTTAAGTGTCTTATTCTATTTATGTGATAGAGCATTTGTACAATTTAGAAATTTGATTCTCTAGTTTATTTATGGCAGTTGTGCAATTTAATTTGTATTTTTCCTGTTCATAGTATCATAATTACATTCTCTTAAGTGAGTTATTCTATTTACGTGATGAAGGATGTGTAAAATTCAGAAATTTGAGTCTTTGTTTTGGTTCTGAAGTTCCAACAATTAGTCCAATAAAAAGTTATTTTGTGAAAGAGTTATGTCTGTCCTTTATTTTGGGGGGATTCGAATGTGTGTGTGTTGGCGAACGGGGGGGGGGGGGGGGGCGGCTGAAGGTGAGGTTCGCCCAGGGCGTCATGTAAGCTAGGACCGCCACTGCTCATGGTGAAAATATTTTAGTTGGAATGCTGGCTGATGAAGATGAAGAGGTGTGCTGTCAATAAAGTTCTGTGTCTGAGGGGAGTTATAGAGGATTTTGATGATGAATCTGGTAGTAGCAATGATTTTGCAGGTGGAATAATTGAAAGTGATGATGAGAATGAAGAGGATCATGAAGGTGGTACTGATGAATATCCTGCTATAGATGAGAATGTTAGGGTCTTTAGAAAGCCAATCATCAATTTCAAAGCTTCTGCATACCACAAGCTGTCTGCTATGTCCCAATGGGAAACTGTTCCACCTGTATTAAAAGAATTCAGTAATGATGAACTGCGTGATATCATTAATACCGCATTGAAATGGATCACGAGTGCCACAGTCAGAATGTTGAAAGGTACATCAAGCTTGTCACTGAAGCATCCTTGGATGTTGTAGGTCATGAGCGTAGAGATGGTCTTATTAGAAACAAAATTAGATCACGTAAATTAATGAAAGATTTTGTGTCTAAAAAATATTTTAAGTTCTAGATTATTATTTATCATGCTAAAATATGACAAAATGACAATTTGTTAATTGTATAATTTAATGTTTGGCGTTTTGGAATGTCAAAAAGCATTTTCAATGAATTTAAAATGGCTGATTTTGATTGCTGATTGAAAACCACTAATACATGTCAATTTGCAGCTTGAGAAGGTTTTATTGTGTTGACATTCAGTCGAAAGGGGGTCTATGGGCCCAAAAAATGTGTTTTTCTAAAATAACTCAAAAACTAAAGGTTTTATGAAAAAATACCACACTTAATAATTTGTTCTAAATCGGATTCTGCATCTTTTGGTATGCAAACTATCTCTCTAGCATGTTCAGAAGAAGAGATATTGCCATTTTCCTGATTTTGCTAGTGCGGCATTAGATGTTTTTACAAAAACGGGGGTGGCCGGACCCACGTTGGTGGCCACCAATTATTTTTTTCAGGAATCTTATTTTTATATCAAAAGCCAACTGTTAGTCACTGTGATAAATTAAAATCAAACAAAAATTATAGTTTCAGCCCGGCCTACCGGCATATACAGTGATCCCGCAACCTGCACAAGGGTTCTGTTTCTGAAAAAGTGCCTGCAGTGTGAAATCATTTAGGTTGGAACTATCTCCCCTTAATATAAATGGGGTTAGGGGCAGAGGTGGGGAGTCGGAGTCAGGGCTTTTTTGAAGAGTCGGGAGTCGGTAAAAATGACTGACTCCCGACTCTGATTCAATTTCTATATGCCAACAATTTACCAGAATACTACTCTGCCCTAAATAAATATCTTCCTGAACTAATTCTAGATTCACATTTCCACATTTGATTTATTGTTCTGGTAAATCTTAGCAAATGAATTTCATATTTCTATTTTAGGATACTAGGTACCATATAAAAATTAGCAATATATTAATTATTAATCCCCATCCCCACGGGCGGTCTTTCTGGGGTGGATCGCCCGCGGGCTCCTGCCTCCATGTGGCGAGGGGGGTCAGCCGTGGCTGGGGGCCCTGCCGGGTCCCCCGCCCGGTTGCGAAGTGGACTTTTAGCATACCCTGCTATCCTACAGCCCCCTCTTTCCTGTCTTCCCCTCTTTACCCTCTTCCTTGCCCCCTCTGTTTTTTCTGCTTTCTCTGTTCACTTCGTGGGCTGCCGGGGCTGGTCGCTGGGGGTCTCGCTCCCATGGCCGGGGCCGGACTAAGTTGGCTGGTAGGGTGCCCAGGCCTGGGACCCTGGGGGGCCTTGGTCTTTGCTGCTGGCGGGGGAGAACTTTCGACGCTGCAAGGGCCCCTTTTGAAACGGGGGTACCTACATGGGACGAGGCACCCATCCCCCGCCGGCGTGCGCTTGGTCCCCTTGGGCCCCGGGTAATCGGTTCCCCGCGGCCCCGGGCGCGAAACAACAATAAAAATTTTCTATGGAAACACTTACAAATCTAATGGACCTCGTTGACGACCCGGCTTGTGCATCTGACCTCCCTCTGACTACCTCTTTGGACCTTGGGTCTGGTAAGGGCAGTCGGCAGCCCTCGCCCACCCCGTCTGCTCTTCTTGCCGACACCTCCTCTCCCTCTCTTCCCCAGGCTCGTGGCGCCGCTGCCCGACCCCCGCCAGTGGCGGATGGACCTGCAGTGGACCCCCGACCCCTGGATCCCCCCATATTCCACGTCCCGATAGGGACCCACCTGCTTTTTCGCCCTCAGGTGGGAAGCCCGCGGCCCCGGTCGCCTCCCACTCCGGTCGGGCCTCATCGCCCCCGGCCCCCTCGGCCCCTGGGGGACGTGGGACCCGACGTCGCCGTCCGCCTTTCTCGTCTCCCCGTCCCCTCGAAGTACCGGTGGTGTTTGGCCCGACGTCTTCGCTCGGCCTTAGGACGGTGGACAAGTTCCTCGTCCTCTCGCCCCTCCTCCTCCAAGCCCCTCCTCCTCCAAGCCCCTCCTCCTCCAAGCCCCTCCTCCTCCAAGCCCCTCCCCACTAACCATGAACGCCTCTTTCGAGCGATCCATGGGGTGACGGGGACGGCTCGTTTTGACCTTCGGCCTCAGAGGGATGGCTCCATTCTGATAAGGTCGCGTTCCTCTGTCGAAACCTCCTCTCTGCTCGCTATCCCCAATGTCCTGGGCTGGGATTACGGTGTCCCCCCACCCCCGCCTCAATCAGTGCCAGGGCACAATTTACGCTGCTCGTCTTCTACCCATCCCGGTGGAAGACCTCCAGATTGACCTCGCCTCCCAGGGTGTTGTGAGGGTGTACCGCTTTCCCGACAGATCGCGATCCCCAACCGCCCCTTCTCCTCGCCTGCTCCTCACTTTCGACTCACTGGTGCCCCCCGTTTCGGTATTCTGGGGCTTTGGTGAGAGACGAGCGTGCGAATTCTCAGTACGACCATACGTGCCAGATCCTACGCGCTGTTTTCAGTGCAATAGGTTTGGCCACGTGAGCAGCTCCTGCCGTCAGCCGGCCCCGTTGTGTGTCCGCTGCGGCGGCCCTCCCCACCCCTTGCCCTGTACTGCTCCGCCTTCCTGCACCAACTGCCATGGACCACACCCTGCTTCATCCCGCTCTTGCCCGTCCTTCCTCTTTGAAAGGGAGGTTCGGGCCCTCTGTTCATCAGAGTTTCTCAGCGCTCGGGAGGCGCGGGACCGGTTGCGTGGCTGCGAGGCCCGGCGTGGTGCCTCGTACGCCGAGGCTCTCCGTTCCCGGACCCCGTCCTCACCGGCGGTTCCCAACGCGCCTCCACCCACCGTGTCCGCTACTCCCAGTCCATCCTCTGCCGCCCAGCGGACTCCTACCGCGGCTCCCCGTACTACCAGCGCGTCCCCACGTGCTCCCTCCGCGAACGCCGATGCTTCGTCGGCAACCCCCCCCCTGCCCCTTCTACGCCCTCTCCACCGGCGCCTTCGGCCACCCCCATTCCGGATCGTGACCCGCCGTCACCCATGCGGGCCGCACGACGGAGGGTAGGGGCCGCAAGCGCCGCGCCAGTGGTGACCCGAAAGGTTCGAAGCCATAAGCCTCGCATCACCTTCCTCTCCCAAACACAAACGCCCCCTTCGCCCTACCGCCCCGGTGTCCTCACCGTCCCCACTGCGCAACCGTTATGCACGCTCCCCCCTGGGGTCCCCGACGGCCCTCGTGGTGGGGGCTGAGATACACCCCTCTCCGGCCCGGTCGATGGACCCACTGGAGGGGGAACTCGCCCGCCTGGTCGGCGTGGGTGGGACGTGCACGCCCCCGCGCTTGACCCGCCCCATCTCTCCTCGACCTGCCAATGCCTCTGGGTGAGGTATTATTTTCCACTCCCCCTCGTAGTCCTGCCTCCCCCGCACCTCCGGTGAAGGGAGGGGCATTCTGGATACCTCTCACATCCCCTTCTCTGCATCGCTCTCCCCCGGACGTCCGGGAGACTCCTCTTCTGGAGGACTTGCCGGCGTCTGGTTCCACATCGCCCCCTCGTCGGGGTGACCCTCGCCTTCGCCCTCGTTCGGCGTCCCTCGCTGAACTCCGGGGCTTTCCGATTCCCTCTTTAATCTCGGGCCGCCCGATCGGCCCACCCACCCCATAACCATCCTTTACGCTGACTTTCCTACCCCTCCCTATACCTCGCTCCTGCAGTGGAACATCCGCGGGCTCCTGGTAGGCCTCGAGAGTCTCTCCTCTCTCCTGGCCTCCAGGTGTCCGGCGTGTTTCTGCCTTCAGGAGACGATTCTGGGACCCGTTCCCTCCCTCGAGTGTCCGGTTACTGCGGGCTCCCTTCCCCGCCTCTCGATGGGGCGGGGAGGGGGGGCGCCGCGGTCTTCGTGCACCGCTCCGTCCCTTTCCGCCCCCTCCCGCTCCGTACAGTCCTGCAAGCTGTGGCCGTGCGCCTTTCCTTGGGGCGCCAGCTCACGGTCTGCTCTCTTTACCTCTCCCCTAACGTACGCCCTCCACCCGATTCTCTCCGTGACCTAATTCTTCAGCTTCCCGCCCTTTCCTGATTCTCGGGGACTTCAACAGTCGGGACCCGGCCTGGGGGGACGTTTGCTCCACCTTTCTCTCCGGGACCCTTCTCTCCCTTATGGACGAGCTCGAGTTCACCTTTCTGAACGATGGCTCCCCAACCTGCCTTCACTCGGCCCACGACAGTTTCACCTGTATCGACCTTTCCCTGGTTTCCCTCGAAATCGTGACGGAGTTCACCTGGGAGGTCCTGCCGGATTCTTCCGGCAGTGACCATTTCCCAGTGTGTCTTACCCCGACCCGTCTCCTCCCCCCCACCTCTGTCGCGCTGTTCGCCCGAGCAGACTGGGCCTCATACGCGAGGGGCACGGCGATCTCGCCATCAATTCCTGCCTTTCCCTCCGTCAGTGAGGCCCTCGCCTTCCTCGAGAGTAAGATCCTCTCGGCTGCCGCCAGTTGCATCCCCCGTACCTCTGGCTCCCCCAGGCCGCGAAGCGTCCCATGGTGGACCCCAGAGTGCTCCCATGCCGTTCAGGAGCGGCGCCGTGCCGGCCGCCGCTTCTACCGGACCCGCCAGCTGGAGCACAAGATAGAGTTTCAGCGCCTGAAGGCAGTGGCCCGTCGGGTCCTGAAACTGGCCCGGCGTACCTCCTGGCGGAGTTACGTGTCCGGATCTCTCCTCGACTCCTCGACTGTTTGGCGCAAGGTGCGTAGCTTTGAGGGGACCCGTGTCCCCCCTCGACCCCCGGTGCTTCGGGTCGGGGACGACGAGTTCGTCTCCGATCCGGAGGCCGTCGCGAACGCACTCGCGGCGCACTTGCAGCCATCTCCAGTTCCGATTCCCCCCATTCCCGCCGCGACCCACCGGATTTCCACCTCATAGGGATGACCCCTATAATCACCTCTTCCGCATGACGGAGCTTCGGGAGGCCCTCCGCCCCCGACGCTCCGCCCCGGCCCCGATAATATCCCCTATGACTTGTTACGGCACCTCCACCCCTCTGCTCTCAGCTTTGTACTGGACCTCTATAACGGATTTGGTTGGAGGGTTCATTCCGGACCGTGGCGTGAGTCCATCGTCGTCCCCATCCCGAAGCCCGATAAAGACCCCTCACTCCCGTCGAACTATCGCCCCATTTCCCTGACATGCTGCGCCTGCAAGGTATGGAGGCGATGGTCGCCTCGCGGCTGTCCTTACTCTGGAGGCGAGTGACCATACCCTGCTACCCAGGCTGGTTTCCGGCGCTTCCGGTCTACCACCGACCCCCTCCTCCTCCTTAGCCACGACGTGCAGGAGGCTTTCTCCCGGCGTCACTTTGTACTCGCCGTCTTTTTCGACCTCCAGAAGGCCTACGATACTACCGGCGGAGCGCGGTCTTGACTGCTTACGCTCCCTGGGTTTCGTAGGCTTTCCCCCTCCTTTATTTATAACTTCTTGTCCGCCCGTTCTTTCCGCGTCCGCATCGGTTCTGCCCTCTCTGACCGCTTTCCGTTGGAGGAGGGTGTCCCTCAGGGTAGTGTCCTTAGCGTCTGTGTTTCTCACTCGTGATGAACACAGTCGCTACGGTCCTGCCTACTTCCTTCGTAGCTCCCTCTATGCCGATGACTGGCTCTATTGCTCTGGCCGCCTCCCGTCTTTGGCTGAACGTCGACTCCAGCTAGCCATCAACGCGGTGGTTCGCTGGGCGTCCTCGGTTGGCTATGCTTATCACCTCTAAGTCTTCCAGTATGCTTTTCCGTCCTCGGCGCCTCCGTCTGTTGCATACCTTCGCCCTTACCCTTGCCGGCACTCCTCTTCCCCTCGTCCCATCCGTTCGATTCCTGGGTATGACCCTCGACGAATTTTTCGGTTGGGTTCCACACTTAGGCGGTTGCGGCAATCATCTCACCGCACCCTCTCCCTTTTGAGTCACCTGTCCCACATGACCTGGGGGGCGGACAGGCGTACTCTGCTGCGCCTGTACACCTCCCTGGTGCAATCCCGCATCGACTACGGCTTGTGGTCTACAGCTCCGCCTCCTCTCCGGCACTCCATAAGCTGGATCCTCTTCTCCACCGTGGCCTTCGCCTGGCGTCGGGTGCCTTCCGCTCGTCCCCTGTCGCTAGTCTTCAGGTGGACTGCGGCCACCCCCTGCCCTTCGCCGGGGCCTTCTCATGCGAAGTGTTACCTTCGCATCTGCCGCCTCCCGAGGTCCCTACTCTTCTCCGCGATCTCCCAGGCGCTACCCCGGCCTGACACGTGGCATTTCGCTGCTCCCTGGCCGCGTTTTTTCGTCCCTGGGGATCCCCCCACCCTCTATTCTGCCGTTCTCCTTCGACCTGTCACCCCCCTGGCTGACCACCCCTATCTGCCGCTGCCAGGCGCTCCGTGGCCTGCGTAAGGAGTCTCCTCCTACCGTCCTCCGGTCTTCTTTTCTGGCCCATCTTCCCGTACACTCGGACGATGTTCCCGTCTACACCGACGGCTCGCGGTCGCCGTCTTCTCTCCGTCGCTGTCACCTACCTCCCGGGGTATCCCCCTGCCGGTTCAGGCCTCCATCTTTTCCGCGGAGCTCTTTGCCCTTCTGGAAGCCCTCCGTCTGGTATCGGGTTTTTCGCGGTCTTCCTGTACCATCTTTTCGGACTCGCTGATCGCCCTTCAAGCGCTCGAGCGCTATGATTCCCCGTACCCCCTCGTACGCATTATTCAACAGGAGTACCATGTCCTGCACACCATTCACCGGATCCGGGTCACCTTCTGTTTGGTTCCTGCCCATGTCGGTGTTTCCGGTAATGAGGCGGCTGACCGCACAGCCCGGTCCGCCGCCTCGATGCCTCCCCTCCCCCGCCCGCTCCCCTTCTCTGACTATGTGCAGGTCTTTCGGTCCCTCTACGACCGTATATGGCAGCAGTCCTGGGACGATGCCACCGGAAATAAACTCTGGTCCATCCGCCCCCGCCTGTCATATTGGGCGTCCTCTTTCCACCGCTCCCGACACAAAGAGGTCGTCCTTGCGCGGCTTCGCATCGGCCATACGCGCCTCACGCACGGCTATCTTATGTCCCGGCAGGAGGTTCCTTGTTGCGCCTCCTGCCAGTCGCCCCTCACCGTCTTTCACATCCTTGTGGAATGCCCCACCCTGTCGTCAGTACGTCGTCGCGCCTTCCCGTTCCTCTCTGATTTCCCCCTCCCCGATCGTTTACTTCTTATGCTCGCTGAGAGCCCTCTCTTCTCGCTTGACCGTCTTTTCCTTTTCCTCTCCCAATCTCGCCTCTTCTCTGAGCTTTAGGTGACTTCTCACCCGTCGTCCGCGGTCCTCCCACTTCTAGTGCCTTTCCCCCGTCTCCGTTTCTCTTTCTCATATTCTGCTTCGCCATGATATCCGCTAGCGTATAGCGGGAAATGGCGGTAAATGCCCCAATACAAAAAAAAATTAATTAATTATTAATTTAATTAACCCCTATTAGTAATGAGTCGTGGGCCTAGTAGAAAATCAGCAGTCTTTCAATATTTTAAGCTAAATGAGGATGAAAGTATTTTTATTTGTCAAGTAGAAAAGGATGGTAAAGAGTGTAATGCAAAAATTAGTGCTTACACTGGGAAACATGCTAATGCTCCAACTAGAGCCTCAAACTTGAAACGCCATCTACGAAACAAACATCCCAATATTTATAAGGTTGTAGATCAGCATGATAAGGAAAGAGTCGGGAGTCGGTTTTTAAAAATACCGACTCAGGAGTCGAGAGTCAGTTGTTTTTGGCCGACTCCCCATCCCTGGTTAGGGGGATAAAAGTTTAAAAAATCATGTATAAAGTAATTTTTACCTCAATAAAAGCTTTTAAAGCATTGTACAATAAGTGTATAATAATAATAATACTTGTAAAAGAACAAAATTTCAAAAACATCTCTAAAAATGTAATAATCCAGAGGAATGTGAGAAAAAAGACACTATATAAACAAACTGGTCATACAAAAGAGATGCTACTGGACATGTTGCTGCAAATGCTAAAGTATCGTGTCGTATCGTATGATACGCATGTGTTGTATTGTGTCATACACATGAGTATCATATATATGCGTAAGTATTGTACTACATATGTGAAAAAGTGCTAATAAATAATTTTTTAGTATTTACTACAATTTTTAAAAACTTGTGGTGATCTATCTTTGAATCTTAGCTCATGCAGATCGAAAAAGGGGTGGAGGTCAGACCTCGTGCAGGTCAGGGGATCACTAGCAGGCACAGGTATATTCCTCACAACAAAATAAGACTAATATATCAGAGCAATGCCAAAACTTTACAGCCACAATTGGGAGCAAGTCCTGTACTGTCCCTGATCACTTAACATGTTTCCAGTTTGAGGGTGCTCTTGCTACAGTACCTTGTGTCATCCCTCGCAAACCCTCTGGTGGTACATTTTCTCTAATACAGTATTGGTAGAAAACCATTTTCTAATGCTATTTACCCTCATAACCAAAGTGGTTTTGAAGATAGTCTGTGCACTAAAATAAATTATATTAATGTTTTTATTGCCTCCAAAAATTAGTATTCATATTTTAGGGTGAGTGTCTGGGGGTCTCCAGGCACATAACCCCAACTTTTCCCATTGAACCTTTGTATTGTGGTTTGTGAATTTTGTGCTTTGTGGGGTCTCCACAGAACAAAATACCCATGAACAGCAAGAAGCGAATGTATCTGCAAAATTTGGCAAAGAACTCTTAGATCTGGATGTAAATAAGACCTCTTGGATGCAAAATACCATTACTTTTAGTAGACTTAAAAAGGTTTGGTTCTTAATTTTAAATTTGTTGTATGTTCAAATTGATGTGGGGTAAATTTTGGTGCACCTTCCACCAAATTCTACTAGTGGCTGGTTAAGGGAGCTTAGTTTAAATTTCATTGAAACTATTAATTTTAGTGGGTCACACTCTAGTATTCAGTATGGTGTACAAGTATAGTTTTCTCTATTATGCAATATTTCATAACCTTTAAATTAACACTTCTAGGATGGTGATTCAAGCGACGAAGATGGTTCAGAGCATGGGTCTCCTCATATGTCTGCTCCTCATAGGAACCACAACCCTTACCATAGAAGAAAACAAGACAAAAAGAAGAGACGTTAAACTTATTTAGATCTATACAAATAATTTTTAAAATTTATATTTTTAAGGTTAATTTTACTTGAATATGAAACATGCTTGTGATCAGATAACTTAAATTCTGTAGCTACCTTTTAAATTGGTTGGTTGTATATGCTCTTAAATTAATTAATTAAATAAATTCTCTAAAAGAGTTTATACAAATCATTATTAATCAAATGCAAGAATATTTTATTTGACAGAAGTAAATTGTGTAGTTACTAGACCCATAGAAATTTCTCCGAAGGTTCTTGCCTCTCAGAATAAATTAGTATCCAGTTTATACTAAAGTTAAATTAATCAAGCCCAATTTTGATGCATGGATTGGTGATTTCATGGTTTAAGTGGAGGAGTATGGTATTAGCAAATATGGCAACTAGTATATTTTCCCCTACATCAGTTAAGAGAAGAGAAACCCTTAGCAAATGAACCAACAGAACTTGAATGAGAGTTTGTGCGCATGCGTGCATTTAATATTGAATTGAAGGTTGGCTTGTGAACCATGACAATATTTGGGATTAGAGAATAGTTTTAGGTAGTGAATGGATGGATGAGAAGGGAATTTAAGTTTTATAATCAGGCCAAACTGTATAAAGTGCAGTAATTAATTCAGCTGAATCATCTTTAGTCTGTTATTCATTTTATTAGATTATTTTAAGTACTCTGTCAAAATATATCGTATATTAAAACTTTATTTTATTATGACTTAGCCAACTATTTTCAACAATACTGAGTTCACACCTACTCATAAATGTGATATAAATTTAAAATGGAGTATTGTACTAGTGTTTGTGTATTGAGTACACAATAATTTGTTATTTCTTCTAATTGTAAATGATTAAATTTTTAAATTTTAATTAGCCTCTTCTAACCATACTGAGTTCATTGGCTTACATATCAAACTGTAACTGCTTAGGTCTTGTTATATAGGTTTAGTTTAAGTATGGTATGGTCATGAATACTGAATGCACTGTATGTTAATTCTTCATATTTGTTGTTGTTTTGGAGTCTCATTTTATTTTGTAGATTTGACATACCCTTATTATAGTCACTGGTATGAAATTTGATCTGATACAAAGTAGCTACTAACATTAGTATGAACATTCTCATCTTTAATTTCACGCGGGAAAGTGTCTTAAAAATGTTGAGAATAGTCTTTTGGAAGTTGATTTATCTTCTGTAAAATTAGGGTACATTTTGAAAAAATATTCTTGTATACTGTAGAGAGTGTTGCTTAAATCTTTTAAAAAAATACATTCCTTAATTTTGCTTGTAATCTATATTTAGAAGCTTTGCTCTTTAGTTTTAGCATTAGGAAAATATACATTAAAAAAACATTGGATTAGGACATTTACTGTAATTGGAAGTACTTAAAATGTATGTAGAGGAATTACTGTAAACTATATTTTCATGGGACCTTTCAAAATTAAAAGTGTAGGTATGACTTCTGTGGACAATGTATTTCAGACTACTGCGGCTACTTTTTACTGTTATTACCCATCAGTCATAACTGAACTCTGTATATTATAAAACACTGATTTTCAAAATTTTATGGAGCAAAATTGAAATATTTACTTCATGTGGCACCCAAAAATGAAGTTGCAATTTTTCCTTCTCACCCCCTTGCGTGATGCATAACATTGAAAAACGGAAATAAGCAGTTTTATATCGATCGAACAATATTTAGGGGTTGCGCATTACCAAAGAAGACCTTGCTAACGACAACTACGAAGCAGCTCGTCGTGAATCGTGCAAACTATCAGCTTCTGGCTCCTTTCAGTTCTTCCTGATTAGCTTCAGCAGCGTGCCTATTTTTGGCATCAACGAACGGCCGTCGATGGTCCTCCACAACCTGCAGGAGGAACTGTTTGTTCCTCTTGGTTTGTCAGGATGACGTTCCGCGACTTCTTTAGGTCTTGCCACACAAAGTGCATGTTCTCCCGCTGAGCAGTTGCATGATGCTCTTGGACAAAAACGGCTCCACTTCCTGGAGGACATGGGTAGCACTCTTCCGGACAGTCGCCTTCTGCTTTGAGTGAAGGAAAAAGAAACGCTCCAACACCCGCCTGTTGGAAAGCAACTTCTCTCCTACGATGAACGAATCATCAGCCACTATTCTCAGAAGTCTGAAGAACAGTAGCGATTAGTGAGAGATCGTCATCCTGTGCAACCTTTAAATATTGTTTAAAAAAAAGTTCAAATTTTCACCGATTCGTTACTTTAGCAAACGGCATAAAATGCATGATGAGAAACAAACGAACGCCTATAAATTTTTAATCCAAGTTTCGATACCACCTTTATATATATACCGGTATATTTTTTTTTTTAAGAGAATATTGTAATTTTGGATTTTCATTTTTTTCAACTTCATTACAGTTTGTAGTTGGTTTTATTTGTTTGTAGTTATATAGCCATTTCATTGTAGGGCGTAGCCTCTGCAGTAGTTTAAATCTTTGTTGACGGTTGATTCAAACTGGTTTTTGCCAAACAAGTGTAGGACCCTATGTCAGTTTAAGTTCAGGCTGCCCTTTACATGACAGTTGTATACTTGGTTGCTTCAAATAGACTAGTTAGTTAATTTTATAGGTACCTTATATCAGTGGTTCTTAACTCTTGGGTTGCGACCCAAAATTGGGTCGCCAAGCCATTTTGATTGGGTCATTAAATTATTTATGTATGTTATCCCTAATCATTTTACCATTAATTACACAGGCCTGCGAATGAGAACTTTGTAAGAGTTGTTTTCTTACTAATAACTGATTTTATATAATTCAACTACGCTCATTTCGAATAAGGTGTCCATTTTTTTTCTATCACGTAAGGATTTTGCAAACTGGAAGGGAAAAAACAACATAAATAAATATTATTTATTTCAATTTACATTAGGTACCTATTTCGCTTTGTTATACTAATTACAAATGCGAACACCTTTAAAAAGAAAGAAGACTATTAACGTCAATTACATATTCATCTTTATTTATCCCGCATTTTCTTGCGAGATCTATGCCTTTTAGTCTCGAATGTACGCTCTGTTCCTTTTCTTTTATGTAATAATGCTGGAGTATCCCGTTTCAACATCCAGCAGTAATCAGCCATCATGCTCATGTCCTACCTTCCCTGATATCTCTTCTCCGTTTCTTTGATGTCTTGGTGGTGAAACCAAGTATTTATAGGCAGTAGTTTTTAATAAAAATTTAATTGAGTCGATTTTGATGAAAATTACGTACGTAATTATGTAATATGAAATAACTGACATTTTGTGAAAATTACGTGATGGCGAAAAGTGATTATTTTGGGAATCAGCGTGCAAAAATTACTATATAGTGATAAAATATTTCGGACAAAAAAACCATCGCAGGCCTGTGTTATTTATTATGTATTACAAGTGAACTATTTGAAGGCATGGGTCGCCGAGCTAGCCCTAGGACTACACGAGATAAGGACGCGGAACGATAAAGTGCTCGGTGCAGTAGAAGGGCCTTTTTCTATATTAGGCTAAGTAAGGACGCGGAACGGAAAACATCAATTACAATAAACCAGTCAAATAGATGTTATTCACAAATTACTATGCAGCTTTTTCTGTTGTTTTTTTCCGGGTGCAACATCAATATTACCTAAACCAATTAATTAAAACATCAGTTACGATAATCCAGTTGGAGAGATATTTGTCACTTTGCAGCTTTTTCTGTTTCTTTACGGGAGCAACATCATTTACAATAAACCAGTTGGAGATATTTGTCACTTTGCACTACTTTAAAAACGGTTTTCCGGTGGTTGAGATGGAGATGTACAGGGTGTACATAAAGTCAGGATCTATTTTTGTGAAGCACTTGGAAATTATATGGAATTCACTCATAAAATGATAAAGTGGTAACATTTAAATAATTAAGAGTAGGATTCGACGTGACGCCCATCAGTATCCCTGCACAGCTCAAATCGTTCCGCAGCATTTCTAAACACATTCTGGAGCATTTGCGGGGTTATGTTATCTGCAGCAGTTCGTGTACGTAAGTTTTCAAGACTCGTAATCTTCGTCTGATAGACGTGCGATTTGATAAAGCCCCATGCAAAGAAATCTAAAGGGGTTAAATCTGGTGATCTCGCTGGCCAAGGTCTGTTGCTTCCGCGTCCGATCCAGCGATTTGGAAAACGTCCATTTAGATAATCCTGAACAATTTTGGCATAGTGACAAGGAGCACCATCATGTTGATAGACGACGGTACTAACAATCCTATCCCCGTCGTCTATCAACATGATGGTGCTCCTTGTCACTATGCCAAAATTGTTCAGGATTATCTAAATGGACGTTTTCCAAATCGCTGGATCGGACGCGGAAGCAACAGACCTTGGCCAGCGAGATCACCAGATTTAACCCTTTTAGATTTCTTTGCATGGGGCTTTATCAAATCGCACGTCTATCAGACGAAGATTACGAGTCTTGAAAACTTACGTAGACGTATACGAACTGCTGCAGATAACATAACCCCGCAAATGCTCCAGAATGTGTTTAGAAATGCTGCGGAACGATTTGAGCCGTACAGGGATAGTGATGTGCGTCACGTCGAATCCTACTCTTAATTATTTAATAAATGTTACCACTTTATCATTTTATGATTGAATTCCATATAATTTCCAAGTGCTTCACAAAAATAGATCGACTTTATGTACACCCTGTATAACAACTAATTTTCTTTCTTTATTTTGAGTATACCTGCTGGTAGCATCGTTTCGTCCAGTTTTGTCTGTAGCTCTTCCAGAGAGGTAAATTGGTCTCTCTATCTGCCTCCATTTCGGCTTGATGATAGCCTTCTTCTGTCGAGCCTCACCTGATTCTGAACTGGTCGGGCGAGGCGGTGGTCGCTCCTTTGTAAGATGTGCTGGCAGATTTGGCCAGATGTTTGGGACAACATCAAGCGAGTTTCTTCCTCTGTCGCAACTTTCCTTCACTGGCTGTTTTCCGATATTTGTCGTGATGTTCAATTTCGAAGTCTGATGCCTCAAAGTGCCTCTCGCGGAGGTACAGGTATTTTTGTTGTTGTGGCTCCCAGTTGTCACGGGGGGTATTTTTTTACCCATATCTTTCTTTTGTCTTCATCTGTTGGGAATTTGAACATTGATGGAGCCGGCACATTTTGATTTCGCGTTTATCTCAAAACGCTAGCCTGTTTTACAGCCAGGTGCACAGCATGTTTGCGACATCTTGCAATTTCTGGCCTGAAATAAAAAAAATAGTTGATTGTAAGTATGTAGGCTGTGTTGCTTATAAAACACAATATTCACTGAATATTTATCAGTTCAGTAAAACAATGTGTGTGTGTGTAAAGAAACTAAGTAAAGGAGTAAATAGTAACTATAATATTAAAAGTTAATTAATTAAAATAGTAAGTAAATATCGTAGTAGAAGTAAATAAAGGAGTAAATAGAAATAATACATAAACGATAAATAAAATTAATATAAAACGCGCCAAACAAATGTATAAGGAAAAATCACAAATTCTGCACATAAACATTAGTATCTGCAGAAATGAACTCCACGTTGAAAAACCAAATCGGCTACTGTCACTACTCCTGACGTGACCTTGAATATATATATACGGAAGCGGCAGCAATACGCGACCAGGTAGTAGACGTGTTTGGTACTGACTGACAGACTGGACACAGACGGACGGCCCTTTTACTGCACCGCGCGACAGTCGTTTTCTCTGCGTTCCGCGTCCTTATCTCGTGTAGTCCTGGGCTAGCCCCGCGACCTGAATTTGGGTCGCAGGCTAAAAAGGTTAAGAACCACTGCTTTCTATTAAAGCGCATGTTGGCAGCGGGCATTAAGGAATTTCATTTGGATTTTTCCTTAAGGTTTACTTTTAACATTCGACTGTGTATTCGATCTTCACGCATTATTTTTTATAATTTTGTAATATAATATTGAAAAAAAAAATGTTTTTATATTCCTATTGCTAGAGTAGAAATTCCTTACGAGTAAAATTCTAGAGGGTGGAGTTGTATCAATGTTTTAGAATGGAAGTCTCCAACATATAGCCCACAACCACTTTTATACAACTTCTCGAATAATTTAACCCACGAAAAAGTTATTATTAGTTAAAATGGGCAGTGCAGTTATCCACTCATTTATGGTATAAGAGTGTTTAAAGTTCTCGAAAAGAAGTGGATATCCAATAATGGATCACATTAAAGTGATCCCAGTCATTGCCCCAGCCCCTTGTAGGTAAAACATTTTGATTGATCCCCTTTTCAAAAAATTTGTGAAAACCCCGATGTAGAATATGAAGTAGGAAGGAAGTAAGAAAGGAATAGCGGTGTTTCGACTGCCGGGGTCATTCCCCGCTGAGACAGGTAGAGAGGCTGCACGAGGAGATGGGAAGAAGACAAGATGTGATAGGGGGACAGTTAAAGAGAAGACTGGAGCAAAGGGGAAAAAGGCACGAGGAACGAGAAAAGCAAGAGATCGAACCCAACTAAAAGGAAGGCAGGAGACCAGTTCGACGGAGAAAGAAGTGTGTCATTCGGTACAGGCGTGGAGTCACCCAGCAAAAGAGGAAGAGTGAGAGTAGAGCCGGGAGGGCAAAAAGCGAGGAGTCGGGACAAGCCAGCAGAAGATGAGATGGAGAGAGAAATGCCGCGAGGGTATAAGGAATCCGTGCGCGAAGCGTGTGTCCAATACATAGGCGTACCAGAGCTGTTTCGGAACGTCAGTCACGCTGGTAGGAGGAAGGTCACAAGCGAACTTGTTCAAGGGTTTGAGGATACTGAGAATTTCTAAATTATGCAAAACTAAGAAATGCACTTCTCTGTCCTGAATGACCTACAGCAGATTTGTACAGCAGCCTACTTGTATCCCTAATCACCTTGGATATAAACCCAACGTTCTGGAATTATTTTTTTAACCACTCGTCCTTCTTTGTCGAACTATTTTCTCTGTTTGGCTCCTCCGACCACAATCTTATATCTGTTTCCTGTCTTATTGCACCAGTTCGGACTTTGGCACTTTGGCGCCGCCAATTGAGAGGCCCTTAGGCAGTACGTCTTTGATTTCCCATGAAATGATTACTGCTTCCGTAGCCGGGGTCCCCTTCCGAGTCCGCTGAGCGCATCACGGAGGTGATTCTGGCATGGAAGCGTACATTCCACATTCTTTTCCTACTACTAATGCAAAAACATCCTAGTTTAACTTTGTTTTAATGCTATCTGCAACAGAGGAGGCTTTCAGAAGGTATCGTCGCCATCCAACTCCTTACTGTTTATATTTCTCCCCGAAATCGTGTAACATCTGTTCTTCGATTCGCCAAAAATTCCTTCATCAGACAAAAATGTGAAAACCTAATTTTAATTCTTCTTGCTCCTCCTGGCACCCAGTCAAAAACCTCTCCTGCAACTTTACTACTACTACTTTCCTTCTTCGTTTTCCATTCTGACGGCACAGAAGTATAAACTATAAACTCTGCAAATAAAGCTGAACTCTTTGCTCAAAATTTCGCCCCCAACTCAACTCTGGAGAAGTCCGTGGTTTCTGCAATTCTTTCCCCCATCTGACTTAGAGTAAAGTCAACCATACCAGACCCTTAAAAAACGGACTCTCCGAATAACAACACAAAAATTACGGCCCTATAGAGACCTTTCATCGAACGGATCCATCAATTAGAGACAGTCCGATAAATAATAGTAAGATAAATGTCTCCTAATACCGACTAAGTTCGATACTTAGGGACCCGCGCTAGACTGAGGTTGGCCGCCAGCGCCCTGCGGAAGGCCACGCTGATTGGTGCTCTTAATTGAGTCTGAGCGTGTGGATGGGCTGTGATTGGCCAGCAAGCTGCTTGCTCTTCCTTTTTTTCCTTTCATCTAAACACGTAAGACGCTATCCCAGCCTGTCCGCGAATCTCAGAGTAAACAAGCGAACTCCGCGACACTAAGTTCTGCTCTCGTGTCCCCTTACTGAACGATAATCATACCTAAGGCAGTGCTGAAAAAGGACTCTGGCAAGGCGGAACTTAAGCGTAAGTGCCTTACAGTGAAGAAAAAGCTGGAAATTTTTTATATGGTGGGTAATAATGCGTCCATTTGGCAGCTCCCGCTGCCAATACCGGGAATGCAGACACGAGTAGCAGGGCTGGATCTGCTACCGCCCATTCGAGATGTTCTGGGCCTCTGCCTGATTCTCTTTTCATTAATTTATGCAACATTCGTGGCCTTTCCTCAAATTTTTTATGTATTGAACACTACCTCTCCTCCTCTAAATCTCATCTTCTTTTCCTC
Organism: Bathynomus jamesi; assembly: GCA_023014485.1. Classification (NCBI taxonomy): domain Eukaryota; kingdom Metazoa; phylum Arthropoda; class Malacostraca; order Isopoda; family Cirolanidae; genus Bathynomus; species Bathynomus jamesi. Next base: position 520,952 of record JAJOZX010001810.1, read on the forward strand.
ACTGAAACTCGGGTGTCTGGGACGACTGACAGCAACCCCTTTTCTGTACCCTCTTGTTTTCTCTGTACTTAATTTCATTCCAAAGGTGGATGTTATGTATATGTATACAATGACCTAACTTGTTCTCTTATTCCCGAACTCTAATCTTCCAAATTCTATACTTTCTGGCTACGTCTTACATGCCAATCTCAAACTAAATACATCTGCCCTGTTTACCTTTCTCCTAATTCTACTGACTATCCAAAATTCTTTGACAACCTCGCTTCCAAAGTGGAATACATTCTATCCCGCTCTCCCTTTGCTGAAATTTCATTTTAGAATATTTCACTGTTCACCATCACCTTTGGCTTTCCTCCCATTTCACTAATATCCATAGTGAACTAGCTTACAACTTTATCCTGAATGATCGAGAGCAAATTATACAGCATTCTACTCGTATCCTCGATTGCCTTGGAGATAGGCCCAAGATTCTGGATTTATTTCTTACCTCATCCTTCTTATTACTGTGTGAAACTTTTTTCTCCGTTTGGCTCCTCCGACCACAATTTTATATCTGTTTCCTGTCCTATCGCTTCAATCCGGCCTTTGGGACTTTGGCTCCGCTGATTAGGAGGCTCTTAGGCAGTACTTCTGTGATTTCCCATGAAATGATTACTGTTTCCGGGTCCGGAGCCCTTCTGGATGTGCTGAGCGCATCACGCAGGTGATTTTCGTGGGCATGGAGGCATACATTCCATATTCTATTCCTACTACCAGTGTTGGAAGTTACGGCGTTATGTAACGCCGTTACTTATTTTGTAATGGTAACGCCGTTATTTTACTTATTTTGTAACAAAATTGGTAACCCCATTACTTTTCATTCCATTTTCAGTCATTATTCGTTAATTTCTTTTAAGATTTCTATTTTTTCTTATGTGAATAATTGATTAATCCTTTAGGCATTTTGTAATTTTTTATTCACGATTTATTTTAGTGGATTCTCTTCAATAATTTTCTGTTTTTGTAATAATTTAAGTGCAAAGAGCAATTTAATTTTATTTTACATTTTTAGTTTTTTACTTAAGATCTATTGATCGCTATTATTATTATTATTTCAAATGGTAAAATTGTATTGCTTATTATTTAAGTATAAGACTAAAATCGACGACGATGAAGGTGGCGCTGAGTGAGGAGCCCCTAAGATTAAGTTGTCCGGACGGGACTTTGGCCTTCATCTTCCAGTCCAAGAACGGCACCGAGTTCTACTACGCCGCCTTGAGGGAGATGAGATCACAACCTGTGAATGCAACCTAGGGACTAGGAACGAAGCAAGCCGAAGCAGAGGAGGATAGAGGACGACTTTCTCCCAGTTGGTCGTGCCCCTCGATCCCGACGGAAGAGGACAGCTTCCGCTGACGTGCCTCTTCCATCTCCAATCCCTGCCTGGCCAGGGAAGGTAAATCAAACAAAAATACAAATGTACTCAAAACAACCTTTTATTGCAAACATAAGTTCCATACAATATGCGTATTGAAAAATCTTTATCGGACTGTCTTTGATTATCAACCCCTGAATTAGTCCCGTACTGGGAGACTTTACTGTATGTCTGAAGTTAGAATCTCTTCCAAATAGGGCCTTAAGGGGGTTGAAATTTTGTATTCTTATTCTACACACTGCTCGGAGTTTCCTTTGGGCCCCTAAACAATATACTGTAATTACACCGCTATGCGCCCCCCCTACCCGTTGCATATGCCCCCCCCTTTTTTTAAATTGAAATGAAATTGAAACCAATTCTTTGAATAAAAAAATCCTGATAAATGACAGATTAAAGTAAATAATGATATAAGTAAAGTTAAAGTAAGTTATGTATATATATAATAAGAAATCTTTCTCTGTATATTACTTAAAGAATCAATCGAAGCATATTAAAACCAAAATATTCACCTTAAGAAATTTAAAATCGTAAATTACTGACACCACTGGCCTTTCCATTGGAACACAGGTAGCTTTTTTCTTGACTCCAGTACATTCAAAATAAATTTGTCTGTTTTCGTAACCAATTCTATCTTGTGATGCTTCTGTTATAGGCTGACCATACGTATCGTTTTGAACGGGACAGTACCGTTTGTTTTATATTTCCTGGCCGTCCCTGTCACTGAAGAATAATTGTAAGCTCAATATGTTTATGTACTTACTTTTTCATGAATACAGAATATTACATAACCCCCGTCCCTTTTTTGCCATCCCAATGTCCCGTTTTTGTCTCAAGGAAATATGGTCAGCCTATTCTGTTACCACATTTACAGCATGTTCTACTCCCTGGCTGTGACAGGGAAAAGGAATAAGCTGAAGTGGTTCATTTCGAACTTTAAGAAGATCATCATTTGCCAAATTCTGTAAAATAGGTGGAGGGGTGTTGGTTTCGTTGTCCCAGTCGATCATGTTAGGATAATCGTCTGCTTCAAAGTTCAGTGTTTTTGGCAGCTCAAAATTTCTCGCATTGGTGCTCCTAGTTCTTGCTCGAATGATGTGCTGAAGAGCCAGCTCTCTGACCTCTCTTCTTGGGTCTGTTATCATTGAGAGTAAGATATTCTCTGGGTGGGCAAAACAGGCGTTATTTCTGAGGACACGCTCCATAATCATCCGATGCTTTTTATCTAAGCCTTTAAGCAAGTGCATGATATACCAAAAATTAGATGCTCCCTCATTTGCCTTTGATGAAACTTTATCCAAAACCAGCCTGGAGCGTAAACCAGCATTATAATTTTTACTAGGTCTTGGATGTTTTTGTCTGGATTCCGTGTAGAGACATATAAGCGCAGGATCCTGTTTGCTCGTGTTAGCCATCTTGCATGATGGAGGGCACCTGGGGATCTGGTGGCTAACGCGTGTGAGATGCGTCCGGATTGTATACTAATGCACATTTCATACATATATTTTTGGTCACTGCTGAAACTTTTAACAATATCGGCCGAAACTTCTTTAATGTTGCCCTCTACAGGGGTATAATCAACTATATCCAGTTTGGTCAAATCCTCTCGGAGTTTATTTCCAAGAGAACCTTTGAAAGTGTTTGGTCCCAAAGTTTTTCCATCAATTGCTTCAAATACGTGCCTGAAGGACAGTTCGTTTGCATGCAAAAGGCAAATCAGTCATTGTACCGGCCTGTCCAGATATAATTCAATCAAATTTAGCACTCCGTCAATCCTGCCAGTGTTCACTGGGGTGCCATCGCATAGCAAAGCTTTGAGGGATTCTTTGCTATTAGAATCAACTATAAAAGTTATTATTTCATCTGCAATACGACAAGCAGTTCCGTTATCTGGAGCTATATGATCCATGTAAACATCACCATGTTCTTTGACTATTACATAATGTTCTTCGTACTCCATTCCCTTTTTTGTCTTAGTTTGATCTTTTCTACCATCAAATCCGATGCCTTCAATCTGTGTTCTCTGATTTCACTTTGATTACGTTCTTTTTACCCACACGTATTCTTTCTCTTTCCACTTTTTTCCTATCCAACATATTGGTTTCGTCTAATATTCCCATATCCCTCAAAGCTGCATTTACTATAGCTGCAGTATCTCTGTGACTTACACGGTATCTATCTGCTGTTATTATTAAGTTATAAATAATTCTGTTCTGATGGTTTTCTCTCAGCTCAAAATCCGGAACAAAGTCAATATCGTCGCTGTCATCATCAATTTCCATGCTCTCATCTTCCATAATATGTAAAGGGTCCAGTTTGCTGGTTGAGGCGACATTCATATCTAGACTTATCTTGGCTCTTCTTTCTAATCCTTTAACTCTATCGTGAGTCCTTTTTCTTGCGGAAGTCGTTACTCTGTCGATTGGTCCTAGTTGTTTTTTCTTTGTTTCTGCCCCACAAAAGACTCCCACTCAATCATTGGAACTCTAATATCAAATCTGCAATCCGTTCGACTGATTTTTTTATCGTAACAAGTACAAGTGCAAATATCAAACATTTCATCGAATGTCTCCACCTTCTGCTGAAAACTGTTGTTTCTTTGTTTTAATGGTATTTTATTTAGCTTTGCTGCAGATTCTATCAATCGTTCAACTTTTATAGCTATTCCTTCAAATCCTATATGTCGAAAGGAAAACTTCTCCCAAATGGCTTCCACACCTTTAGTGACAATTCTGTAACATTCTTTTGCCGTTCTAGAACCTTTCGAAATCAGTTCTTCTCGTTTTCTTACCAATAAATAATGCCTAAATACGTCAGCTTTTGAAGGAGTCATTGAAGGTGGAAATTCTGCAGGGTGACCAAATGTTGAATTGTGCGTTTTGCTTCTTGTCGCCATGATTTCACTTATTTAGGCCTAGTAGCATTAATAACAAGAAACTAATTGTAAAATTCTAGCAATTGAATCAGTCAATCTGAATTTAATATAACTCATTCGGAATTAAATCATAACTCATTCAATCATAAACAATCTGAAACTAAACAAAAAAACGTGACTAAATAATTTATATAATTCATCTAATCTACCTAAATTAATCTATGTAATCCTATTCAATCTATCTAAAACTCTATCTAAATAATCTATCCAAATTAATCTAATCTACTTAATAAGACTTAATATAATGCATGATTGTCACATTTGGGGTTTATATTTGTGGAGAGAGTAAAATGGGGGGATGCTATGGAAGGGGTAAGGGGGGTCGCATATACTCATTTTTTTTTACATGATGGTGAGATCATTTCCAACTACATGCATACTGTGGAATTGGAGAAACTCTATTTTTTATGTTTCGACCCCCCTATAGGGGCTATGTTCTTTTCTGTCATATCTGGCCTCAACTCTAGGAAGGTTACGGTCCCTCCTGTTTTTCTAAAGAACTGTACTTCTGTGCTGACACCCTGCTTAAGCAAATTCTCTTGTCTTTCATCTGGTATTTTTCTTTCCTGCTGGAAGTTCGCTCTCATTCAGTCAATTCCAAAGAAGGGTGGCCGCTCTCAGCCTTTTAACTATAGTCTAATTGCTTTGATTTCCTGCCTTTCTAAAGTTTTTGAATCTGTCCTTAATAGTAAGATTCTTAAACACCTTTTCTCTCACTCTCCTTTCAGATCATCAGTATGGGTTCCGCAAGAGACGCTTGACTGGCGATCTTGCATCTCTCTCTCCGACTCTTAGTCATCCTCCTTTCAGGATTTCGGTGGACGCGTTGCTATTGACTAGATATATCAAAAGCTCTTGATAGAGTTTGACACAAATCTTTAATTTCGAAACTTCTATCCTTCTCTCTGTGCTTTCGTCTCTAGTTTCTTTTCTGGTCAACCTATAGCTGCAGTTTTAGATGGCCACTGTTCTTCTTCTAAAGCTATTAATAGGGGTGTTCCTCAGGGTTCTATCCTATCACCCATTCTTCCTTTCATTTATTAATGATTTTTAATTCGCACTTCCTATCCACTCCTTTGCTGATGATTCCACCCTTTACTACTCCACCCGCTTCACAAAGCGCCCCTCTCAAGTCACTCCATGCTTCACGTGAGACGGCTATGGCGAACCTGACCTCAGATCTTTCCACTACTATATATCTGATTGGGGCAAAGAATAAAAACCTCGTGGTTTTCAATACCTCCAAAACACAGTTCCTCCATCTATCTACTCTTCACAATCTTTAACAGTATACAACTCGATTCCTCCTCTTTTAACATTCTTGGCGTTTCTTTTTCTAGTAATCTTCCCTGGAAAGATCACATATACTGTCTTTCTAAACCAATTTCGAAGAGGTCAGGTGTACTACACCGAGTCTGCAGTCTCTGTACAGGGGTCTTGTCCGCCCCTTTATGGAGTACGCTTCTCGTGTGCAGGGTGGCTCAACCCACACAGCTCTACTGGTGTCCGGATAACTCGGTACTGGAAAACTCGGTACCGGACAACTCGGTACCGGAAAACTCGGTACTAGGTCAACTCGGTACTAGGACAACTCGGTACTACTACTTTTGTAGCGCAGATTATTCTGTGCTCCGCCCAGATATATAAATGGGTTAGTTTAAATATTGTGACACTGAAGTTTGTAAAAACTATTTGATAAATAGTTATGATAAAATAGTTAATAATTGATTGGTTTATTTGTTTTTGTTGTTATTATTGTTAGTTTAAATATTATGACACTGAAGTTTGTATAAACCATTTGATAAATAGTTAATAGTTGATTGGTTAAAAGGAACTACTTTTGTTGCGCGGATTATTCTTTGGTCCGCCCAGATATATTAATGGAGGCAACATTGTTGTCTTTTTTGCGTTCGCGCATTCACTTTCGTTGTGTAGACAGATTGGAAGCGATCAGTTTATTTGTTTTGTATAGTTATTATCGTTAGTTTAATTTCACGCCTGGAGTTTAAATTTAAGTTCATATCCCTCATTCATAATGTCGAGCAAAATTATTTTATCACAAAGAGGTGAGAAGAAGTTGGTGGATGATCTTAATTATATATACGACAAACATAAGCAAAATTTGGATGGTTCAAAACAATACTGGAGGTGTGAGATTCGTTCTTGCAATGACCGTGTGCATACAACTGGTGAAGAATGTGAAATACTTAAGAAAGTTGGAGACCATACCCATAGCTCAACTGCTGGAATAGTGACATCTAAGGCTGTTGTGACAACCATTAAAAAGAAGTCAGCTTCGACCCGAGATACTCCTCGAACACTCATCGGAACTGAAGTAACTAATTTGAATGAATGTGCAGTAGCAGAGCTTCCTCCACTTACAAACATTGCACGTAACATCAGACGTTGGAGACAAAATGAAACAAATTACCCTCGCATCCCTCAAACGAATGTCGAGTTCGCTATCCCTCCTGAATATTCCCACCTAGAATGTGGTGCGAAATTTCTACAGTTTGACAGTGGATGTGCTGATCAGAAACGAATTTTAATATTTGGAACCGACCAAGCTCTTGAGGACATGAAAACTTTCGAGAATTGGGCAGCGGATGGCACATTCAAGAGTTGTCCAAGTATATTTCATCAACTGTACGTGTTGCATATTCAGAGCGGTAATTTCAGTGTACCCCGAATGTTTGCGTTACTTTCAGATAAAAGCGAAAACACATACAGCATGCTTTTTGGCAAAGTGAAGGAACTACTGCAAAACCGGAAACTATCATAATGGATTTTGAAAAAGCTGCTCAAAATAGTGTTTTGCATATATTTCCTAATACAAACTTATCAGGCTGTTTGTTCCATCTTGGACAAAATGTTTATAGACGGGTCGTACAAGAAGGATTTAAAGTTAGATACCATGAAGACGACGAATTCAGTTTGAAAATTCGGTGCTTTCTTGCCCTTGCTTTTCTGCCCGTTAATGACGTTATCGCAGGATTTGAAGAACTTGTTGATGACGATGACATACCCCAGGAACTGGTCTCTTATTTTGAAAACAACTACATTGGAGCAGAAAGAGGTCGTGGTCAACGAAGACGACGATTGGAGCCCCCTTTTCCTACTCCCCTATGGAATGTTTTAGAAAGAACCAAAGCATCCATGGCTCGTACAACGAATAACTTAGAAGCATTTCATTCTGCATTAAACAAAGACGGCTACAATCACCCCAACATTTGGAACCTTGTTAATACCCTGAAACGAGGAAGTGATTGCTAGAACGAAAATGATTCACTTGATGCCGGGTGATGGGTCAGACCAGAAAAAAAGTACAAAGATTGCCATCGTCGGGTGTTAAATACAATAGAAACATATGATCCTAATAGAAAGCTCCATTTTATTAGAAGTCTTGCTCATAATTTAAAATTATAATCATCAATATTTATATTTTCATTGATTTTATGTGCTTGGAATTTTTTTTAATATTTTAACTTTTATCTGAAAATAAATTTGTAACTTGTATTACTTGTATTTATTTCTACTTTTGGTCTACTGGTATAACCGACATATCAACATGCATACAGTTGTCCTAGTACCGAGTTGACCGGTACCGAGTTTACCTAGCGCCAGCTCTACTTGAGCGGGTGGAATCAAAGGCTTTTCATCTTTCATTTCCCTACCTCTTACTCTCTTCTCCTATCTCTTCGCCACAATGTTGCCTCGCTCTCTTTACCATCGTTAATATAACGGACACTGCTCTTCCGAACTCTGTAACTGCATGCCTCCTCCTCGAAAGAGCATGCAGTATCAGACTTTCGACACCGTCATCAATTTTGTCAACTCTCTAATGCAAGGGTTAATCGATATTTTCAATCTTTTATATACTCAATCGGTCAACTCTGCAACAACCCTCCTCAATCCATGTTTCCCTCTGTCTATGACTTCCAATATTTCAAACGGTGTTCAGGCATCTTAAAATCTTTGAACCTTGATTTAGGTTTTCCTCCTCCATATAGTTGGATGAGGGGTCCTACAAAATGTATGGGAAGCAATAACACAACAAGAAGGAAAAAATATCAAATATTTATTTATATTTTGAGGCACCTTATATTCAGTATTTACAAACTTAAAACCATTCTTTATCGAACTTAGGATAAAAGTAATATTGCGAGGAAACTAGACATTTCATATATATTCTCTACCTCTGGAGGCAAATTATATAACGTTAAAAAGTGCTTGGATGTCCTGCAAAGTGAGTTTATTAGATAGACTTCTCTTCGCCCCAGTAAGAACAGCATCTGCCAGCTCTATCTTTTTCTGTTGTAACTCGAGGATTTTCTCTTCCACAGTGTTCTCCACAACAAACCTAAGAAAAGGAAAAGTTTTTCGAAAAGATTTATACCGGCTGGAGCGCTATTTAAAAAATATAATGTGTTCGGGTTGAGTAGAGGTTTGGTAAACCGTATGATTGTATTGTATGAAGTTAAAGTGGGTGGTGTTCACTATCAAAGGGAGAGAGTGGGCAGCCACAGAAATAATTAAATTAGAAAGCACTTTCCAATCTAACTCAATTTTCTACCCTAATTGAGTGAAATTTAATATAAATATGGGCCTACACCTATAGCTAAGTGGGCGACCTCATTTCTCTGGAAGCGAAGTGAGGAGACGAGTTCGGGGGTTCGACTCCCGATGGTGCTGGTAATAATAATCCGAGAGTTAACGCAATGGGCCGCATTAGTTGGCCTGAGCGCTGTGCCAGTTTTTAGCCTTCCTCACTCATTATACTTTTACTGGAATAAGTCCCTTAAAGTTTTCTAATTACAATTTTAACATCTATAAGAACTTTACCAGCGGAATAAGAGTTCTAAATAACGTGAACCCTATCTTAGTTTAAAATTTGCAGTTTCTATTGTATAATAATAACGGATTTATTGTAGTCACATTCCTTTAAAATACAATTACGATGTTTTGTTTACCTGTGGATTTTCACAGGCCGCTTCTGTCCGACCCGGTAAATGCGATCACAGGCCTGCGACTCTAACTGAGGATTCCAATGCATATCGAGGAGGAAGAGATGATTTGCCCCAACTAAATTAAGACCAACACCTCCGGCAGCCAAAGATAATAAAAGAACCTGATGTAAAAAAACACCGTATTGTAATTTCAATGAAATAAAGAGTTTAATTATACATGGAAGAAAAAAAAAACCAAAAAAAATTTTCTGAAGTTTTTTTATTTTAATATTTCAACTCGGACTGTGAACATCATCGAATAAAGAATTACTGAGGTAGCATGAAGAATTAAGTAAATTCAAAGAAAACTAAAGACTTTAATGACTAGTCAAGACGGTTTTGTTTTGAAATTGAGATAAAAGGTGTTGAGAAAAACATGGATCGAGGATTGACTTGATAAAGTTTGGCGAACTAGATGCGACACGGAAGTTCTCGTTCATACTCGCCTATTATATACAATACTGAGGAAAGGCAATAATATAACTGGACATTGTGTGTTATGTGAATATTCTTAACTACGAGAACTTTGTGATTAGCGAACACAGTTAACTCAGAGTTCACGCCTAGACATTCCCCACCTTTATGGTGGGAAATGGGGTTCCCGATGTTACCTCTCACTTGACGTGCTACACTTTTTATTTAATAATATTTCAAAAATTAATTACATATTTTAACCAATAGCGAAATTGAACTTGGATAATTTCTTTACCAAAATCAAACAAAAATGGTTACTTTTTAACTCCCTCCCCAACCTCTAACTTTTATACCAAAGCATGATATTAAGAAAACGTAATCCCTTACTCTGGGTCCTTTTCCTTCGGCGTTGAATTCCTCGACGATGGAGGCTCTATCTTTAACGGGAACTTGGCCCGTGATTGCAGTGGCCTCGAACCCATTCTTCTTGAGGTGTTTGTAAACGATTTCCAGCATCGACGTCCACTGAGAGACGATCACAGCCTTCTCGTACGACTCTCTCTCCTCGAGGTGACTCAATTGTTCGATCACTTTTGCAATCTGCGAAGAGAAACGTGAATACGAACCGCCTCAAAATTCATCTGATTGAAAATTAATTACGAGCCTTAAACAAACACAGTATTAAATGTGAAAAGTTTTCAATGACTTCAAAAGAAGAATTATGATGAGCAGAATTTGCTTTTGACAGAGGCATCATTTTGGTCTGATGGTGTCAAGGTGACACAAGCCAAATTAAAACATGGTTTTAAACCCAAAGTTGCAATCTATAAGAAAAATTATGTAAATGACCACACTACCGACAGATTGGCAGGATAACTGATTACTGTTATAAGAGAGAGGGGAGGAGAGGTGGGAGAGAGAAATCCACAGATAACTGCAACGGCAAATCTCCGCAAAAACGAAGTACCGACTTTTTTTTTAAATCTATACACCTAACAAACTAACAACTAATTTAACCTAAGCTTGGCGCTATCAAACCGGGAAGGGTGTGATAAATGTTTCGGACGCAATTGAGGACTTTAAGGTGGTTTTCTGTGGTCTGTCATTAAACAGTGAGATACACGCTAACCTAGCCGAACCTGAACTAACAAAACCTAACCAGGAAACTAAATGCATCTTTTTTCTAACAGTAAAAATGTTTCTAGATTTTTCTTGACTCTTTTTAATGTTCTCTCAAAAAAAAACTTGCTTCACTGCATCTGTGAAGTATTATATACTACCTCATTTATGCCCAATCGTCTGCGGCACGGGCACACATACACAAATAACGTACCTTCGAACTTTTGGCCTTTTTCTTGAAAATAGGATTATCGCCGTTGAGTATTTGATCCCTGACTCTGTTATCTATTTCCTCATTCTCAACTCCTTCCCGCAGACTCATCTCATTCATCTGAGTGATCAAATCCATTTCCAAATCATCCTTAAGCGGCTGAGCATTCAATCCATCCGCGGCTTTCGTTTCCTCGTCTATTATCTGTTTCCAGATGGTCGTTTCAAAATGAAAGAAAAACCACTTTTATACTACAAAAGTAAAGTGCAAAATTAAAATTATAGAATAAAATATCGTACTTTTAGTTAAAGAAATTTTTCAGATTTAGTGCTAACCTCGACTCATATCATTATTTCTCGGTCACACACCGACCGTAAAATTAAAATGATCGGGAACCTCTCTCACCCCACGATAGCGGCTGAATGTTTAAACAACTAAAAATATGAACACACTTACTGAGAATATTAACATTGACGTGAATGTTAACAAAAAGGGGTTAAATTAATCCTACAACCAATATAACTGCCAAAATAAAAGACAAACGAAACGAGGGTCTTGTTCTCACGGATCGAATGAGCGCAGGATGGCAACAAATTTGCCTCAGTCGCAAAAGCAACACCAACATGTGATGAGCTTTCAGTTCTTCCGCCTTCAAAATATCTCCTCGCAGTGTTGGTGTGTATTTATTACCTATAATAGTATTTAAAATGAAACCTTAAAATAAATGAACAAATAGCTAAGAAACCCTAAAATAATCGTAAGAACAATAAAATAATTAGTTATGATGACGCTATATCCTTCTAAAACTAACAGAATAAGTTGCCTTGAGAACAAGACACGAGAAAACTCAGAATTTGAGGTACCTACAAAAATAGGATCACCCGAAGATCAGGGCCCCCAGCCTCAATTACCAAATGATATATCTCTTAAAACTAACGAAAATATCACTACTTAACCAATCGTCAAGGGCGTACAGTTGACCTAACCGGGCATTCAATTTAATTTATTATATTTGGTATTGTAAAACAAAAAACAAGAATACATGGGGGCATTGGGGGCCCTGATCTTCAGGTGATCCCAAAAACATTTACTGAACCTAAAGAAACGTGAAATATTCAAAGCACACACTTCTCATTTAAAATCAGCGTAATAAATCCCTCAGGCAAATTTCTGGCCAGCAATTTATTAAAAGCTGATGGCATTTCTTTAAATAAACGTATCGTTGGTAGTACCCTAATTAAGTAACTGACAAGATTAGAAGCACTACATATTTGAAAATTCTTTCCCCTGATGTAAATGGGAAAGAACCTTTGTAACACTTGAATGAGACGGCGAACAAGAGAGATTTCATCGTAAATATACCCACTATGTAATACATACCAGTATCTCTCTTATTAGAAACAGCAAGAGGCTTGCTAAAACAGAGAAAAACGCATTTCAAAATATTCGTTCTTGGAAACTTGTTCAGAGTACACTGGAATTCATGCAGTAATCATCCTCATCTGTTCTCTTTGCAGTAAGTGTTGCTGTTGCTTAGTAACTAATAAAGCATTAATTGTTTTCACCCCACACACACACACACACACACACACACACACACACACACACACACGTATGATCACGAGTAAATTTTATTTACCGACACTTAATATTTTGTAATAATTACAGCTTACGGGGATATGGATTACTCAGCAATAATGTACACTCGACTTCAAATATAGCTTCACAATTTTATTTCCATAACGAAATAAAATGAAAGCCGTTTTCTTGAAACCGACTGTAGTTTCAATTCTCCGAAATCTGTAAAAAATTTACTTAGTAATTTGTTTCTTATTGTTTTCGGTGAACCATTTCCCGCAACTGTACTTTCAACCTAATTAAACATAAAATAAACGATCTGGATTTAATAAAAGTCCTACCTTCCACAGTGGAGGCAAACGCGTATTGCGGTTTAAATGTCTGACCGAGTTTTTCTGCCTTCTCTCTCTCTTTCTCTTCCTGGCTCTTCATGTACTGGATAAGACTCGATCTGTATAACATCAAGAAATTTATAAGCGTTCATTATTATTAGCGGCTCATGCTCTAATGCAGGGGTCCCCAACCTTTTTGTGCCGAAGAGCACATTCAAGACTACCGGTAGTGCGGCGGGCAACATTTACTTTTTTAAGGCATATAGTTTGACTTAATAACGAACATAATACACAAAAAACACATTTAATTCCTATGTAAAATAATGAACATAATACACACAAAAAAAAAGGATGGGCTAACTAAGAATCTTAGAAAAATTATCAAAACGATAACTTAATTTATTTATAAAGAAATAATTATTTTCAAATAAATGAGCATCTGTTTCTGTAATTAACTACTAAAATTTAATAAAATGTTAAGTATGTTACATATTTTAAATATTTAGTAACTAAATATTTAAAATATGTAACATACTTAACATTTTATTAAAAATTTAAATAAAAACTTATCAATCGTAGTCAGTCAGTGGCAGGCACACGCAAAAGGGTCGGCGGGCACCATGGTGCTCGCGGGCACAGGGTTGGGGACCCCTGCTCTAATGTAACAGGATTAGCATCATCATGATAAAATTATTTATGCCAGCTTAAAAAAAAAAAAAAAAAAAAAAAAAAAAAAAAAAAAAACTAACTAACTAACTTAAGATGTAAATCGTAGCGTAAACTAACCCACTTTTTGTTATACTCTTCATACTTTTTTTTTTTTCTTAGTGTCTGTAGTTTGACAGTGTTTGCATGGTTTGTAAGCGTTCTTATTAAATGCTTCTTTTCATCTTTCACCCCTTTCCTATTCTCTTCGACTATTTTTCCGACTTGTCGGCAGTGGCCGGTGGATGATGATGGTGAGTTTCTTTCTCTTTTTCTGAATGAATGTTAACCCACGAATGATAGGTTTGCTACTTGCTTAACCCCTTATTCTCTTCTTTTAACCCGCTACTCTCTCCTTTCTCTCGGGCTAACCTTAGAGTGGATCTTAAGGTCTTTGTTAGCCTTAGCTTCTGTAGATCACCATCATCGAGGCCAGCCACTTCTCTCAAAAGTTGACTATATTTTTTTCTTTTAGGTAGGGGATGGCTGCGAAATTAACAATAGGTGAGAGGGTGAGCTTGGTTTTAATGTATGGAATACCAGGTAAGATTCGATCAATCGGTACAGAATTTAAATTCTGTACCGATTGATCGAATCGTAGTACCTGGTATTCCATACATTAAAACCAAGCTCACCCTCTCACCTATTGTTAATTTCGCAGCCATCCCCTACCTAAAAGAAAAAAAAATTATTAGTCAACACTAAAAAATCCTATGATGCGCGATTTTTGTGCGACCCTGTGTATATGTGTATATATATTATATATATATATTATATTATATATATATATATATATATATATATATACAGGGTGGGCGGAAAGTAGCTCCCTATTTTGGATTGGTAAAAAAACATGTATATTATCCATTTATTTCAGAAGAAATAATATGAAAAAGTAGGCATACATGGTAGGTTTTCTCTAAATTCAATGTGGGCTCCAACTCTTTCCACCAGCTTCTGGAGCCGCCCAGGAATGGCGTCCACTGACTTTAGCAGGAACTCCGGTGGGATGGAGGACATGACTTCCCGAATTCGGTCTTCCAGTTCTTCCAATGTCCTCGGTTTGGTGCGGTAGACTTCTTCCTTTACCCACCCCCAAAGATCTGATATTTATGCAAGATGGCGCCCCCCGCACTTCGCTCTTGTTGTCCGTGAGTGGCTGGATGCCCACTTCCCTGGGCGTTGGATGGGTCGTCGTGGTCCACATCAATGGCCAGCCAGGAGCCCCGACTTGAGTACCGTGCGACTTCTCTCTTTGGGGGTGGGTAAAGGAAGAAGTCTACCGCACCAAACTGAGGACATTGGAAGAACTGGAGGACCGAATTCGGGAAGTCATGTCCTCCATCCCGCCGGAGTTCCTGCTAAAGTCAGTGGACGCCATTCCTGGGCGGCTCCAGAAGCTGGTGGAAAGAGTTGGAGCCCACATTGAATTTTAGAGAAAACCTACCATGTATGCCTACCTTTTCATATTATTTCTTCTGAAATAAATGGATAATATACGTATTTTTTTACCAATCCAAAATAGGGAGCTACTTTCCGCCCACCCTGTATATATATATATACAGGGCGTCCCAAAAAAATGTATACACGCTTTAAATAATTATAAAGGCAGTGTTTATTAAAATACATTTCATTTTCAAAATGTAATAGAATCTACAGACATTATTTAATTGTTTTGTCAACGCCTGTTTTCAAACTGACGTCCGTTCTGGTCCAGGCACTGCTGATAACGCGAAGCAATGGAATCGCAAACATCACGAAACATTTCGTTTGGTATTTGTGTGCATTCTCGTTCAATGGCTGCTCTCAATTCAGCGACTGTTGCAGGTTTTATAGCGTAGACTTTGTCTTTTAAGTATCCCCATAAAAAAAGTTTAGTGGTGTGAGGTCTGGTGAACGCGGAGGGTATTCTACTACGAAACCCCTTCGTCCAATCCACATCCACATCGTGCCAAGTACCACTCGCAATACTCCACTCTTCGGTCCGGATCATCTTCATTAATAGCATGGACTAATCTTGGAATGTAACTTTTCCATTGACAGCGCTTCAAAATGCGTTGGACAGACGATTCTGAAATTCCTACCTCACGACTCGCTTGCCGCACAGATTTTCTTGGACTTTGGTGATACGTTTCCAGTACTCTTTCTTGCTTTGTGGGGCTTGTCGATGTCCGTGGTCTTCCGGAACGCTTCTTGTGGACATTCTGAACAGTTCCATCGGCTTCAAACTTATCTCTAATTCGAGCGATGGTAAGTCGCGTTGGTGGATCTGTTTGAAACTCCCTCCTAAACTGTCTTTGCACTTCAACTGCGTTTTCACACTTCCAGTAGCATTTTAGAATGAATTTCCTTTGTTCAAAGCTTAGTCTGACTGCCATTATTAATTCTAATGGGTTTAACTTGGAAAGAAAGAAACATCAATTGAGCTATCAGCTGTTAAAGTGTGTATACATTTTTTTGGGACGCCCTGTATATATATATATATGTGGGAATGAACTCAGAATGGTTCCCTGAGTTTTTTATGATACACACAGACCGTGCATGGAACACGGAACTCTTCTGGGATAATTAAATCCACTATAGTCCGAATAAGTAATGGTAAATGACAAATACCATAGTTTTTCTTTTTCATGATGCAAGCCCGACGTGGGTAACGGGTCTCTCGCAAAGAGGTCCCATAAATATAGCTTCCCTCACCAGCTATCTGCAAAGCAGACAGCATCCAGCTTTGGGACATGGATCTAGGGTTTAAAGCAGCCTAGCCCCACTACATTTAGAACTTCAATATAAGTAAAAGACTCGTTGCATTCACGTCGGATTGAATAAATCAAAGAAAAAGGGGTAACTATTATATTTTTAGCCAAAACCAAAACTTAAACCTCAACTGGCAGAATTGAGCGTCCACTTTTCAAGGCACATAACATGTCCGTTTCATGATGGGAATGAACTCAGAATGGTTCCCTGAGTTTTTTATGATACACACAGACCGTGCATGGAACAAGGAACTCTTCTGGGATAATTAAATCCACTATAGTCCGAATAAGTAATGGTAAATGACAAATACTATACTATACTATGTAGTGGGGCTAGGCTGCTTTAAACCCTAGATCCATGTCCCAAAGCTGGATCCTGTCTGCTTTGCAGATAGCTGGTGAGGGAAGCTATATTTATGGGACCTCTTTGCGAGAGACCCGTTGCCCACGTCGGGCTTGCATCATGAAAAAGAAAAACTATGGTATTTGTCATTTACCATTACTTATTCGGACTATAGTGGATTTAATTATCCCAGAAGTTCCTTGTTCCATGCACGGTCTGTGTGTATCATATATATATATATATATATATATATATGTATCCCCGCAAGGGGGTTCTAAGCTCGTGCTCTTGAGTGCTCTTTGTGCTCGTTTGTACGTGCTTGTTCCTGGAGGTTTCACGTGCGCCCTCCCGGCCCTAGCACCCAAGGATGATGGGGCTCGACCCTGCAGTCCTTGTCATCCTTGGTCTTTTTCCACTTCGACTGTCCCCTCCACCCTTTCTTTTTCCTCTGTCTTTCCTCCACTTTTTTCTTTGTTTTTCCGCTGAGATATGCCCTTTAAATAGAGGCGAATCGGTTCTTCCCGAACTAAAATATATATATAATATATTATATATATATATATATATATGTCGGTCTATAAATCTGATATATAATAATTTGAAATCGGTGAATTTTCTCTAAAAATCCACATAAAAAAAAATAAAAAAATAAAAAATAAACTACTTTGATTTTTGCCCTTAATATATGCCGTATAATTTTAGGTGGAACAAATAATCGAAATTCGTCCTTTTCAACCTATCGTTTTCACAATTACATGTGGACGTAGAACAAAAATAGAATTATATATTTGAAATCAGTCTTTTTTTCCTCTAAAAATTCACAAGAAAAAATAGTAATTAAACAACTTTTATTTTCCTCGTTTTTTGAGCATGGAGAAGTGGGAGGGGGTGGGGGGGTGGGGGTGTGGGTGTTCCACACGGGAAGACTGCGCACTAAAAAGGTTAAAAATAGGCAGAGAAGGGCAAACAGATGCATAAAAACGGAGAACCGACCTTGAGAAAGCGAAGACTCTGTCATAAACCTCTCTTTCGTCTTGCTGAAGCGAGAATTTATGTTGAACAACTTCTTTCGGAGGTAAATGGACGATGGCTTCTCCCGTATTTTGGTCCACCTGACGAACAATTACATTATTTACTCCGAGCAAATTTAAAAGTTCCTCAACAGAATAAACCTAAACATTTACTAGATTCGTTTACAGACAGATAGATAGATAGAGAACCATTGGATGCGTACCGACATTCATATTGGACCAAAACACTAACAAAATCCATAACATTTACAGCTAACAAACATCCTTTCAGATTTTTAGACCGACCAATTGCGGGAAAACAAACAAAACTGAAAACAAAAAAAATCCAAAGGTGGAAGACAGTTTTCCAAACCCTTTGCATTGGGCTCCCAAAAATACCCATGAGAAGATCAAACCAGAAAATCTTTTGAAGGGGGCTTCGGCGTACGCTGAAGCATTAATGAGTGAAGTAAAACGAGCCGCAGTTTATTCAGTGTTTGAAAATACTTAATTACTCATATTTAGCAGAAATTTACGAAATGAAGTACTGTGGCATTGAATATTTAATGATTTAATCGACTGATATAATCTGTCTTTTTATAAGATATGGGTATTCTATTACAAACAAAAATTATTAACTTAAGCTAATTCACTATTTTTATCAAAGGGAAAATTCCAACTCAAATTTATTATGCGGTTTTCTTCTGAAGTTCCTCGCATGCGGTCCAATGAATCGCGTTAAGAATTAAGAATACTTTGAGTTTGTGTGAAGGAAGGATAATGTAATTCCAAACTGCAACTTACCTGATCCTTGTTTCTCCTTAGTAATAAAGCCCGTACTAACAAGTTTAGTTTCCTCAATCCATGAGCACTCGAACTCTTCAACTGATGTTTCCAGCACTAACGAAAATAAATACAAACATAAGCACCGATTGATTAATTGGGCACAATCCTTCGAAACATCGAAGTCAATGAAGCCAAATCTCGTTAATTAATGAAAAAAAATTAAATGAAATTGAGATAAAAAAATGTCGAAACGAAGAATAAATGATACGAAGAGAACGGATGAAGTAGAAATAGAAACAAAATGAGAGTTAAAATAACTACAAAAAAGGGAGGAGGAGGTCAGCCTTATCAACAAACTTAAAATTTATACTGACGCCGGAGTTAAAAAAAAAAAGAAGCCTTTTGCAGTTCTGATGGTATAGGTATGTTCGGATGTTAACTGCTAACACCTGCTTGTAGAGTCAGTAGGGATAGTAATGCAAACCGTTGTTGTGGTGGTGGTGGTGGTATATGGTTATTTTAAAAAGTAACCCATGTTAACCTCGTTGCAGTTCCGTGCGTTGGTCTCTCTTCATACGAAGGTCAAGCTGGTGGCCCCGCCTCTCATGTCATAAGTTCTGTGGCAACGTGTTTTAAATCCTTGAAATTATCATCTCTGAGAGGTGATGTTGATACCTTCAATACTAATCACGACTAACTGAAGCTTCTCATATTCAAAAGAAATTTAACTGATGTTTTTAATTAATTATTGCAGGATTTATATTTATTAATATTTACGATTATGCAGTAAAACAAATACAAAACAATACTATAATCAATCATCAATCAGTTAATCCGTAAAACATATCACTTATGATTATGGTCAAATTTAATCAGTGATTACGCATAAAATGAAAAAATTAAACCAAAATACCAATTCCATTTCATTTTTGTTAATTGGCGGACTAATCTTATTAAAACACTGTACATAATACCTCTATTACCATAACAGCTCTGGCCAAGAAATATCCAACTCTTAAAAATAATATATCAGCTTCAAAAGAATTTATAATTCAAGACCTTCATACACGTTTATTATAACCTGCAGGTTTAGATTTTATTTCTGAAAGGGAAAGCAAGTTTAAATTACTTAAGTCAGTGGTTCCCAAACTGTGGGGCGCGCATACTGTTGGCTAGAGAGGCGTTTTTTGGTTAACTCAAAAAATCTGATTAATAATGCAAGTATGAATAATTGTACATCAGGGTGTATCATGCTCACTGAAGCGCGAATTTCAAGATTGGCAGTATGTATTCCAATGTAAAATTAAATTTTAGGAGGGGTTTGTTTTCTTGAACTTTTGCTAAAAATCACGTTTGTGTTCAAATTTCCACTTTTTCGTTCTCTGGTTATGTACACAACAACTGTGCAGGACACACACTGTAGTACAAATGTAACAGACTGGTTTCTTACCAAACAAAACCATTGTAACAGCTGTTATAGGCTACTAGAGTTTCACTGTGATAATTTCCTATGTTTCAGATACAAAGCTTGGTGAAGATTGTGTAGCCACCATGGTTAAGCAAAGACGAAAGACCAGAAAAAGTTCTGGTTCAAAGCTGAGTGATCTGGTGGGTCCAGGCAAGCAGTTACTTCCCACATAAGTTCCAACCTGGAGAGCTGTATTTCAGAGAGGAATCCTCCTCCAGGAAGAGAAACTGCTTCTGGATGATATGGAGAGAGCTCAGTACCCTCTGCAAGATTTGGCTAAGGACTTGGCATCACTGCTACTGGCACAGTGGCGCAAAAGCAATGCCAAGTTCACTCCTCCTGTGATCATTCAAGAGAGATCCATTGCCAGGAAGATTCTTGTCAGGTGGAATGAAATGATTGCCCTAGTGAATGGCAGAGTGAAGGCTGCAAAGAGAGAGAAGAGAATATCTGAACTTGATACATTGTTTGACATAACCTGCAGGCATGATATCACACTCTATGGAACTGAAGCATCTGGCTGCTCTGGCTGTACTGCTGGAGTTCATGTCAACTGTGACTGTCCTCTGCCTCAGAAGATTCCAAAGCTAGAGCGGCTCCATTACCAGAGGATCAAAACCTCAGAAGTTTCTGGCTTCCGGATGGCATCTGTTGATGTGAAGGAAACAGTGAAGCAGGTGAAGGCTGCTAAGAGGAAGGAGAAAGAACAGAAGACAGCTGAGAAGAGAAACAGAAAAGAGGAAGAAGAAAAGGAGCTACTGCTTAAAGCTGATGATGGTGAAGATGATGATGATGATGTGACTTCCTTGCAAGAGTCTCCAGGCAGAGCAGCTCCTACTGCTGACACAGATTTTTCCAGTACTGCACCAGGCACAAGCTCCACTGTCAACACTAGCAAAGTCTCCACCTCTGTCAGGAGGAACTACATGGATATCTCAAGCACTGCTGCGGCTGCAGTCAGGTTCAAGGTGGCAAACACTCCTGCAGCAGCCGTTGCAACTGGTTTCTTGCAAGATCTCATCAAAGCTGGCCATGTATCTGCTGATAAGGCATATCTAGCTGTTGACAGGATGAAGATGTGGAGGGGCAAGGAATCTGCAACAGGTGCCTTGGTGGAAGCCCTGGAGAAAAGGACAGAGGGAGAGATGATCAAGGGAATTTTCTTTGATGGAAAACAAGATAAGAAGACAAAGATCATGAGGTACAATGAAGAAACTGGCCGCTTCCATCTTGATATTACAACTGAAGAGCACTATAGTGTTACCTGGGAACCTGAGGGGAAGTATCTCTTCCATTGTACACAAAAAGAACCTGAAGGAAATGAGAAACCTGCACTGAAGATAGCTCAGGCTCTGTTTGAGTGGATTAGTGCTCATGGTGCTAAAGATACTATTGTGGTCCTTGGTGGTGACTCCACCAACACAAACACAGGACCTGATGGAGGAGCCATCACTCACGTGGAGAGACTGCTAGGTCACAAGTGTCACTGGCTGATATGCCAGTTGCATGTTAATGAACTCAGCCTCAGGCACATGATCATCAAGCTTGATGGTCCCTACACGCACAAGTCTGGGTTCAGTGGCCCAATAGGAAAACTTTTGGAGAAGATCAATGACATACCTGTCAACTTTAGCTTCAAGGCTCTGCCAGGAGAAGATATAATTGAACTGCCAGAAGACATTCTACGGAACCTTAGCACTGACCAGAAGAACTGCTACCTACTGATCAAAGCTCTCAAGACAGGAGATTTGAGCAAGGAAGTTGCTGGTCTGAAGTGTGGCCCACTGAATCAGTCACATTGGCTGACTACAGGTGAGGCTCTGTTGATGCTGTGGATGAGGCAGCATGGTCTGAAGGGGGAGGTGTTGAAGAAGCTGGAGGTGCTGCTGAAGTTCTGCCTGGACTTCTACTTCAAGATGTATTTTGAGATCAAGGTGAAGCACCACACGAGGTATGGACCTCACCATATTGTGACTGCTCTGGGACTGCTGAGAAGCCAGACCTCTGAAGTCAGGAACATAATCACTCGTGTGATAGTTTGTGGAGCATATCATGCTCACAGTGAGAACCTCATTGCCTCTCTCCTGTGCAGTGAGGATGAGGAGGAGAGGGCATGGGGGATTGAAATGATCAAGATGATCAGAGGTAAGTCTGAGTATGGAGACATGAGTCTGAGAACTCATAGAAACCCTAAACTGAATTTTGATGCCACTTCTCCAATTACTCTGATTAATTGGGATAAGGAGAAACTGTATGAACCACTCTTCACTTGTAAGATGTCAAGAGAAGTTGAGGAGCTTCTCAGTTCACACTCAAAGCTGTAAAAGAGCAGTCCAGGAAGTTTCAGCTGCAGCTCTTGCAGTGTATGGGCAAGAGAGAAGAGATGGTTTTGTTCGTGCTAGGATCGATCACAGAGAATTGTTGCCAGTTTTCAAGTCAAAGCAAGACATTATGAACATGTTTTAGATCTCTACAAGACCTGCTAGACAAATCAAGATGCTTTCAGAAGAAAAAATCTCAAAACATTCAGTTGACCAGCATATTATTACAAGTTTGGGTAGAGGAGGGACTTATACAAATATTAAAGAAGAATTGCAATTGCAAAGAAAAGGTTGAACGTCACAGCAGCTTGCGGAAAGGTGGGGGCAGCTGCCATCACACTCAGTGATGCAGAAAAGAAAAGAAAAATTGGTGGAGGCGTTTCAAGAAAGAACAACAAAAAGATTCTGCCTGATAAAGAGAACATCCGCGAAATGTGGTGTATACGAGACTAAAAATCATACAATTCCTTAGTTTTGGCCATTTTGGGTGATTTTGGTTATTTTAGGGGTTATGAACCACTTTGGCTGATCTTAAATGGGTCCAAGCCTGCCCCTAGAAATGCTTAAGGGTGTATGTGAACAATACGGAACATATGGAGGTTATTTGAGGCTACCAAGTTTTTCAATATTCGACCTGAGCATGATACACCTTATTGTACATACCATTTTAGTTAGTTGAATCACTGATAATATAATTAATGGGGGAGGGGGACGCAACCATAATTTTGGGGAGTTAAGGGGTTGTCGTAACAAAGTTTGGAAAACACTGACTAAGTTTATAAGGTAATTAAGTTTATAAGGTAATAAAGAACTTCTTGTGTGTGTCTATGTTTGGGTTCTTTTTCTGAGAAATTTCAGTTGATGTAGTCGAACTGGACTCTTTTTCTCAAATTTGTGCCTGACTTGTTCAAATCAACTTACGGTCAGCCCTTACATAATGGCGATTATTCTCCTCCTACTTTCTTGATATTTCTCGGATAACTGGGTAAATGCGGGTCTCAACTTCACTCCACATATATTTCATTAGATGCCCTATCTTTACCTCGGTCAATACTTCCGTACTTTCATCAGGTTACATTACATATCATACAAATGATTTATAAAAGCTGCTACTGTTGGTTGTTCGCTTTCCCAATTATGCTCTATGTCTATATAATCGAGTTTGATTATGTACAAATGCTCTTCCTCTGAATTCTTTTTCATTACAAAGCTTCCCTATTCGTTGGAAATATGTTCATAAGTATAGACACGAAACAACCACACTAACGATGTCTTCCGGAAAGTGACGCTAGAATATAGCCATAGTTACTTTTATAAGATTTTCTTAACTATATAAACTTCCGAGTTACGAATCAGCGATCGCTTGACTTATGAAAATACAGGAACACCTCAGTGCACTCTACCAATGAGAATGGAGAATGAACCCTTCACTCATGCTGGGACTACGTCGTAGCCAATATCGTAACACCGCTTCCCGTTGATCAGCGAAGGTAAGCGACATTGGGTCAGACAGTAGTTGGATGGGAGACCGTTGCTGCATCCAGACTATATAGCGACCCGTGGTTCGTATCCCACGTAAAACTGTAGGTCCCTTCCGTCATGTGACCTTAGATGTTACGGAGGAGGTTAAATAGCTCCATCATTTTCATTCATGTTGCATGTAAAAACCATTACGTGTGGAAGGAAAACACGTACCGTATAATCATCAAATGGAGACACTCGGAGGAACCGGATGAGAGAGTACAAATCCAGTTCTTTGTTCTGGACGGGCGTGCCAGTCACCGCCCATCTACGTCCGCCCCTTAACATGCAGGCAGACTGCGACGTCTTGCTCTTGTGGTTGCGGATCTGGTGGGCTTCATCCAGAATGATCCTGGTCCAACCCACTCGGAATAAGGGGCCCTGATTGTAAGCCTCAATCTACAAGGAATTTTAAAATTGAAACTTGTTTATCCAAACGAAACAAAGCAGAGCCCTTGAATTAGGATAGGTCATGTTAAATAGTTACGAGAGACGTGGATAAAGTTCTTAAAGCTAAAACCAAACTAAATTTGAAACAATTTATAATTCAGTCTTTATCGGTGAAAATAAATATTGCAGTATATTACAATAATTCATCACAAACCTTGGATTATTTAAATAGATAATAAACTAGGAATTTCAGACTTTAAACAACGAAGAAACTGCTGCCAAAGCTTATACCTAATATCTATATCTATGCACGCTCGCATTATAACAATTAAATACTTTCATGCAAAAAATTTTCAACAGAAATTTTTAAGCCTGTGAGAGGATACATTTACTTTTTTAAGTTCACGAGACAGATTTTAAATATAATTTCACAAAATTTGACCCGACAGTTTCGAATATGAAGTTCAGTTTTATTTTGCCTGTGCTATTTTGTAAATTTATTAATCAAATTTTTTTTTTAATTGATTTCACAAAACTATCACATTTTCAGAAGCATGGAGAAACTATGCTAATATGCTAACTTTGCTGGCGCTTCTTATGTATTTGACCTAACAAACGGATAAGTTCAATAACTTAGTTCTAACAAAATTTGCTGTTTAAAGGAAAGCGACAAATGATTATCATTTCTGGATTTAAAAATTCAGAGATGTGCAAATCAATTCAAATTTGAAGTTTTACATAAGCTTACTAATAATGACTCGTGTTTACTTTTTATTCTGACCACCAATCCCTCGATAAAATCTCCACTTTTGTTGTTGTTAACCCTGAAGTTTTAGATTCCGAGTTATACAATATTATGAGCATTAGTACAGTACTCAACTAAATTATCCTGTTACACTTCTAGAAAATTGTATAAGTAAACCGCAAAAAAAATTATTAAAATAGTGTAGTTCACAAGTCTCATCATAAAAATATCTTTAGCCTCCTTTCATCGTGTAAATTTTAAACACCTTCCAACTTTACTGAAAACAATTGGAATTAACGTAGTTTTTAAGTATAAAAATACTATTAAATTTCGCCCAATTAAAAACAGCCCAGATAATGGCATTGGTTGGGTCTAATCTATAGGATATAAACAATGTGATTCAGTTTATATAGGTTAAACGGGAAAAACTTCAAATGTCACAGTAAAACAGCATAAATATGCCTGTACGAAAGTTGTACAGGGTGGCTCATAAGTTCCAATCAGTTATAATAATTAAAGCGAAAATCCATGCAGCAAAAAAAAAAATTAAACATTTCTAAACTTTTTATAAACTTTACCTCGTTTGATTTTTTGCTTTAGCTTTAATTATAACTGACTCTTATGGGCCACCCTGTAGACCGGCGAATAATTCTAATGCATTGTCTAATCATATGTACGAATACAGTCGTAGTATTAATTGGGAACGTTCTAAAAATCTGGCAAGAAATAAAGAAAAGTGAAAGGAACATTCTAGACTGTGCGTTTAGATATTTTCTAATAATAATAATAATAATAATAATAATAATAATAATAATCAACTTCAATAGCATCACAAGAACTTATAAAATGGACCATATCTTGTTCAAATACCTTTTTCCCTTAATCAGTACTGGTTATTTTTTTTATAATCCCTCCCTACTTTGTTTACGTTGTGCAGATATACCATATATAACACTGCTGCTTGCCTTCTTTCATTCCCTGATGAGGTGTACTGTTAATACACGAAAAGCCTCTGAATCGCTTTTCATTTTCCCTTGTTTGTGCGCATCATCTGTTAATTTCTCATTAATTTATCTTTTGTATCAATTCTTTTAAGAGACATTTGTTCTAGGTTTGAGTAAATTAATTTAATTTCACTACAATTTGTGCCAGGTGTACTTATTGAATTCAGGTAAGGTTAGGTTGGGTTAGTCTGGCAACAGTTCGAATAGGATTTAACAAGATCTTACTTCAGGCACAGCATCAGCATTTTTCTTCAGTGTTTTGGCCACTGCTGCTGAAAATGCTTCTCTCATAACCAATTGGTACGTCGTCACCACAAGGTCATACCGAGAAAGTCTGAGGAAGGAAAAAACAATAATAGGAAATATTAGGAGGTGAGGTGAGGTGAGGTTAAGTTAAGTTAAGTTAAGTTAAATTATGCCAAGTGTTCATCAACCGTTTTTTTCTATTTATACGACCAAAGCTCCCTTTAAAATGTTGCGAATAGGTACCTAGAAAGAGATATGTCCCGACTATTTCCGTGATATATGAGGACGGAGAGTTTCCTCTTCTCCAAATGCTTTTTCACCTCGCCTTCCCATTGGCCCAAAAGAGAAGCGGGACAGACCACGAGGGTTCCCTCGGAAGGGGTCAAACCTGACCGGCCCTTTCCTCTCCTTTCTGTTAAACCAAAAAGCAGCATCATCAAATGTGCAGTTTCTTCATTAAGGATTTAATTTTTTTTCTTATAAAACACATTCTGTTTTCTGCATTTAACTTCAATTAAAAACTACTGCTAGCTAAATATATTAAGTACCATTTAAAAAAAAAAAAAAAAAAAAAAAAAAAAAAAAATGTTTAAGTCTTTCATTCTTATCCTCGCCCCAACAACCTATTTCCTATTTACAAAACAAGTGTGTTTAGTATAATACCTTAACATTCCAGTGTACTTTTTAATTTACATGGTTTACCTGCAAGTCGAATTAAACCAGAAAATTATAGTGTTTTATTGTCCAGTAACCTAGCCATTATGTTCAAAATGGAAAATATTTTTTTTTAATTAATAAACAGAAGTATACACCTCGGTGGTGTAGTGGTTAACATCGCTGACTACGAATCCATCGCCTCCGTGTTCGATTCCCGGTAACGGCATGTGGCGTGCAGCTCACCCAGCTGTTCATCCTTCCATACGATAAAAATTGGTTGGTAGATATATGGGTACCCTGGGTAGCCTTGTGGTTAAGACGCTGGGCTGCTGCTGATCGGGAGGTCGTGAGATAGAGTCTGGGCTAGGATTTTGTAATTTCTGACCATCCGTGGTGGGTAGAGGTTCAGATTCCACGTTAAGCTGTAGGTCTAAGGTGGAACAACAAGCTTGACCCTCGTAAGAATGAACAATTTGGGCGAAAGCAAAACTAAGGTAGGGGGTTCCTGCTACCAAGAACGAAGTTACAGAGTTAAAATATTGTTTTTAAAAAAGTATATATATAAATATATACCACAATATTTTATTTGCAAAACTAGAAGACAGGAAGGTTCCCATGTACATATTAAATTTATTGAAATTTTGGTATTCCCACCAATCTTTCACTGTTAGGTGGGGCAATGTACTATCCGAGTGTTTTGGCTCCTCTTGCGGGGTGAGACAAGGCTCCTTGCTCTCCCCTATGCTGTTTAATGTGTATATTGACGGATTAATTGCTTCACTTAATGAGGCAACAGTAGGATGTTGTGTAGATAACACAAGGATAAATAACTTAGTTTATGCCGATATGGTGTTAATCCGTCCCCCTGTTAAAGGTCTGGATCGGCTACTAAATGTCTGCGAAGTGTATTCGCAGAAACATGATATTCTTTTTAATGTTACAAAAACTAAGGTTATGCAATTTCATCCTAAAAGCTGTAATCAGCCTGCTGATATAAGGTTTAAAGTGAATGGTGAAGTAATTGAAGAAGTACAAGAGTTTAAGTATTTGGGTCAAACTATTACCAGCTCCTTGAGTGATGACTCGGATATAAGAAAACAATCTCGAAGCCTGTGTGCTAAAGCGAATATGACCATAAGGAACTTTCGTTTCTGTACAAGTGAAGCTAAAGAGACACTCTTTCGTACTTTCTGCAGTAATATATACGGTCAGCAACTCTGGGTGAATTATAAAAAAGGTTCTGGCAGAACCCTAAATTTGCTGTACAACAGGTCTTTTAGACTCTTACATAAATTACCCCCTAGATGCTCAGCTTCGCAAATGTTTGCTACCCGCAATGTCCCGAGCTTTCCGGAGGTAACAAGACGTGCTCAACACAGTCTAATGCAAAGAATTAAAAAATCAACCAACCCGATCATCCAAGCTATCCATGAGTCCTGCCATTTATCCTCTAAGCTATGGACTTCTTGGTAAGAAAAAGTCTGTCTGTAGCTCCACTTAACTTCGACAGTGCAGTATTATTTCTAATCAATCGTATATATTTCTATCCTTAGTATATGAACTGTCATTGTATTAATAATATTTGTCATATGGACTATAGTTTGCCAATAAACCTTTTCATTTTTTTCATTTTCATATACAAATCCAAGTTGAAGAGAAATGAGTTATCTATTGGAGACTAAGATCAGAATCCCTTATTTCACACAACTAATTGATAAACCAAAACAACTCAATGGTGGTATGAAAATGTGCAAAGATTTCACAAAAACAAGTTTATACTAATCAGCATGAAACATGAAGGACAAAACCCGATAATGAAAGGATGAGAAGTGACTTCAAATTAAGAGTTCCCAAAATTTATGGTTAAGGAGAAATCACTTTGATTTTTGCATAAAACAAAATGAGAAACTCAAATGCCTTTTACAACTAAATAATTACGATTACAGATCATTTTCACCTAACAACTCTAAGTTGCTCATCTTACAACAAACCCTGAAATTTGAAGCGCCATTTTTAGGATTTTGCTGCCAGGAATAACTTGAAAACAAAGAGGAAAGCAGGGTACAATTTTTGGAGACTGAATAACATGAGTAACGAACACTTCAACATCCCGCTTCGGGAAAAGCAACTGTCAGTAGCAGACGATGAGATAAACAATTTGCTTTATTCACGCCACAGGATTAAATTGGATTAAATTAGTTTTCCGCTGAACCGAAAATAAATAACCAAACTGAAATTCTTGTTTTTAACAGCCATTATTTTTTTCATAGAATTAAACCATTATTTATGAGTCTCGTGGCTCGATCGGTTAGGGCGCCACCCGGCAGTGCTGACTGAGACTGCTGAATCGTGGGTTCGGATCCCAGTGCTGCCTAGAGCTGGGCGGTTGTCTTTTTTCTATCTTATGTCGCGACGAAGCGGCGGGCTGGCAACCCCTCTTTAACTCGGACTCCTACCACCTACTTTCTCGGGGGATATTGGACATGGATGTTACCTTTTTAAACTGTTGTTCAAATACTGAACGGGTTCTGTCCTCAACGTCTACAAATTGCAGTCTTATTTACGTAAGTGGAATTACTGCTACATTCCACAAACCGAGTAACTGAACAGCTGCCAACAAATTTGAACGAGTAGATTAACTTTGCCTTTAGTAAGTCATTCTTGGTCGAAGTAGATCCTAAATGGATCTTTACCTTTTGCTAACCATTCCCATAAAAAACAAACTAACCTTTTCCTTTTGACAACCATTCTTCCTCTTCGCTAACATCCCCGTCATCTTCACCCCTCTTCCCGAGAGCAGAAAAATCCTCCACAATTTCTCCACTCTTGACAAGTTCCTTGTGACGCAGAATGACGGACAGCATCGTCAAAGTCTTCCCCAATCCCATGTCATCCGCTGAAAACACCAGACAAATAAGACGCCAATAAAAAATTATAATCAATACAGTGGCTATAATACTCTGATGATAAAGGCAACTTACAACTAGAAGGCCGTCAAGAGGGGTTCAATGACCACACATACACTACAATTAAAGTCATGTAATAAAGCTGCTTTTAAAACATGCAATCCTCAATCTCATCCTTCAACTTGCAAAAAAAATTTTGAAAAATGCCTACAAATTACAAATGCTTTACAAATATGCAATAATTAGAATGGTACCTTTGCAATTGAATGTACTATACTTGAAGCAAAAGAAAAAAAAATGTCCATACTAGTAGACACACTGGCGCCTCGGTGGTGTAGTGGTTAGTGTCGTTGACTACGAATCCATCGGCCCCGGGATTGAGACATGGTGACGGCAGGCGGCGCGCAGCAAAACCCAACTATTCATCTTTCCACACAATAAAAGAAATTGGTTGGTAGCTAAATGGATACCCTGGGTAGCCTAGTGGTTAAAACGTTGGGCTGCTGGTGGGGCGTGGTTCGGATTCCACGTTAAACTGTAGGTCTAAGGTGGAGTGACAAGCTTGACCTTCGTCAGAATGAACAATTCGGGCGGAAGCTAAATCAAGGTAAGCAAGTGATGCAACCCGAGATTCGTGGACCAGTCCACAATCCAAATATGTTTAGTTTACATAGTTAAGTCAGAAATTGTACTAGAAACGTGTTATTCGAGAGCGTTATTCGTATTACATATTAAAGCAAGTAGTTTGGCTAAATTTTACACTTTATAATATAAAGGTGAAAACTGAAAAATAGTGGTCGAACCAGCTCTTTTGAAATCCGATCTGGTCCAGTTGCATCATTAGTCCACACATATGCAACAAATTTGCCTAAACTGCAAACAAAAGCATATCTTCACTTTTCAAAAGAATTTGCACAAAGACTACAAATTAAAAAAAACTTTCCAAATATACAAAAATTAGAACGATACCTTTCCTATTTTACGAATTTTTCCTGAAAATTATCATAAAAACTAAAATGTGCAATCTATTCATAATGAAATCTCTCTCTTTCGAGAGCTTGTCAAATTGTAAATAAAAGTCACAAGAGGAAAAAACTACTTATATAGATGCTGACTTTCGATCAATTCTGCGACCTTCTTGAGGGGCAAAAAGATGAAAATGGGGAGAAGAAAAGTTTATATCAGTGGTTCCCAACCTTTTTGAAGCGATGGCCCACTAGAGCTGATTCGAATAACTCATGGCCCACCTTCCATGTTGCTAAGGTGGTATCATGTTTACACAAAGGTGGGCAGTTGCGGCGCAACATTTTTGGTTGCGCTTGTGCTTGCGGCGCAACTTTTTGAAAAGGGTTGCGCTTGCGTGTGCGGCGCAACTATTTCAGCAGAGTTGCGGTTGCGGCGCTACAAAAATCGTTGCGCGTGCCCACCACTGCAGATATACGTTAAATGCAAAGGTGGGCAGTTGCGCCGCAACATTTTTGGTTGCGCTTGCGCTTGCGGCGCAACTTTTTGAAAAGGGTTGCGCTTGCGCGTGCGGCTGAGAGAGAGAGAGAGAGAGTTACAAGGAAAAGTACCTCAAAAGGCCTTGCGGCCCATACCGAGGAGGTACCAATAGCAACGGGTGCCAGGGAAAATTTTGTAAAAGTTTATTTTTCTTTCAACTATCCTAGCAGTAGTAGAAAACTGGATAGAAAAGTAGAAGGCTCTCTCCCCACGCTCCGGTCCCTCCCTGCCAGAGGCAGGTACGGAAAAAGGTTGAAGAAAATACCTTGACCCTGGAAAAGTAGCCAAGGAAATTTTACAGGAAAGTGGAGAATATATAAATAGCTCTATATTTAGCTTGCTCACAGAGACACTGAGCAAGCGAACTCCTGCAGAGTTTTCTGAGGTTTTAATCTTAAACTATGTGTGTTCAGTACTTTGTCTAGCCTATTTTTAAACAGATTTACACTTTGACTGGAAACAACCTCTGAGGGAAGTTGGTTCCAGATATTAACTATTTTATAGGAAAAGAAATTTCCGCAGACTGAGGTCCTAAATGTCTTTACACACTCAAATAGTGTGCAAGATTTCGTCTACCTTTTCTTGAACTGATCCACAGAGGAACTGTTCACAACTTCCGAAGGTAACCTGTTCCATGTGTCACAGATCTTATACGTAAAGTAATTCCCACACACACTAGTCCTAAACCGTTTCAAATCCAACTTCCAACCATTGTTGCGAGTTGGGTTATCATTTAAACTAAACATACTTCTAAAATCGACATCGTTGAACCCGCGTAAGAGCTTGAAAACCTCGATCAGTTGACCGCGCAGCCTCCGAGTTTCAAGCGAAAACAAGTTCAGGGCGCGTAACCGTCGATTGTAGCCCATATGCCTAACGGAAGGGATTAACTTTGTGGCCCTCGCCTGCACTCGCTCCAGCCTCTCAATATCTTTCCTGAGGGTGGGCGACCAGAACTGCACAGCATACTCCAGGTGCGGCCGAACAAGGGAATTGTACAGTGAGAGCACAATCTCCTTGTTCCGAAACTGAAATTGCCTCCTGATATAACCCAATAGTTTCTGGGCTTTCTTTTCCACCTCTACACACTGTTTCGTAAACTTAAGGTCGCTGCTAATTAGCACACCCAAGTCCTTTTCTAAATCAGTCACCTCGATATTACTACCCAACATCGAGTAGTCCGACTTGGGATTGGCGTAGCCAATGTGCATCACTTTGCATTTACCCAAGTTAAACGGCATTTGCCATTTTTCGGACCACTCTCCTATCCTACCTAGGTCCGCACGCAGTTCCTCGATCGCTTCGGGCGTCCCAACATTGGCCCCAAGCTTGGTGTCATCAGCGAATTTGGCGATCCGACTGACGATGCCACCGTCGATATCATTTATGTAAATGATAAACAGCGGCCCCAAAACGGAACCCTGAGGAACCCCACTAGTGACCGAGGCCCAACCCGAACTAGCCCTTTAATTACACCCTCTGCCGCCTATTCTTCAGCCAGTTTTCAATCCACCTACCTATTTCCCCACCGATACCCAGCGCGCGCACTTTCGCCATTAGCCGGCGGTGAGGTACCTTATCAAAGGCTTTCTGAAAGTCGAGATAAAAATATCAATCGCCCTACTCTTATCGTACTCAAACATGACGTGGAAAAACTCGAGCAAGTTGGTGAGACACGACCTATGCCGTCTAAACCCATGTTGGGAGTCCCCAAGCAGCTTGTAGGAATCCAAATGGTCAACGATCTATCGCTATTATCCTCTAATAATTTACCTACAACTGAAGTGAGACTAATGGGACGATAGTTCCCTGGACTTTCGTGATCCCCTTTCTTAAAGATAGGGGTCACGTTGGCTTCCCTCCAGTCACCAGGCACCTGGCCCATCTCCAACGATTTGTTGAAGACTGTAGCCAGGTGGGGAGCCACCTGGTCGCGCACACTCCGCAACACTCTGGGGAGAAACTGGTCTGGCCCAGGAGCCTTAAACGCGCTCAGTTTGTCTATTCTATCGGCAACGACTGTCGCGGTACATCTAACACTATCCAGGCCAGCACCTTCGTGCCTCACGCTGGCTCGGGGATGACGCGGGTATCCTCCCTGGTGAACACTCCCGCAAAGTACTCATTAAGCACATTAGCGATGTCCGCGTCGGAGGTCCGCAGAACGCCGCTTCCGTCCTTTAAAGGACCTATCATGCTTCTAATGGGCTTTCTACTATTAACATAACTGAAGAACTCCTTAGGGTTCCCCTTGCAGAGGCTTGCCACCCGTAGTTCTTCGTTACGTTTCGCTAGCCTAACCTTCGCCTTCACTTCCCTACACAGGCGGACATACGCTTCAGTGTTCTCGTGGGAACGATTGGCCTTCGCCCTCCTATACGCTACTTTCCTATTTCGGATAGCCGAAGCGATGTCACGATTGAACCACTTAGGCTGCGTTGAAGCAGGGGTGACCGGTTTTGAGGGTATGGCAGCAGACTGCAGCACCATAAACTCGTCCCGGAATGCACTCCACACTCCCTCAACATCGCCGCCAACCTCTAACCCCATCTCCTACGCTATCCCTGAGGCTAACAAAGTTCGCCCGCCGGAGATCGAGCTTACTGCCTCTCGAGTTACTACGCTTCACCCGAGGGACGCACACACGGAACCTAATAAGACCGTGATCACTCCCGCCCAACGATTCGTCAACGGTGAGGCCAGTGACGAGGTTGTCTTCGGTCGTGAACACTAAGTCTAGAACGCTTTCGCCTCGTGTAGGCTCGTTGACCCACTGAGTGAGGAAGTTCTCATCAGCAAAGTCAACTAGCCTCCTCCCTTCAGCATCGGCAGTCCTGTTTTCCCACTTTATGCCGCGACAGTTGAAGTCTCCTAAAACTACACACACCCTATCCCCTAGCAGGCTACTGAGTTCGGTGTACAGGGCTGTATCCTCCTCGAGGAGGAGATGCGGAGGTCTGTACACCAAGATTAACCTATAGTTCGTCCCTCCCACGTTCAGATCGACGCCAAGCAGCTCCCGTTCCGACCGGAACTGGCAGTCAACCGGACTCAACGTGTCTCTGACGTATATTAGTACCCCACCCCCTCCCCACGGGTGCGGTCTTTGCGAAACATTCTATACCCGGGAATTTCGAACTCCCCAACGTAGTCCCTACGATCAGTATGAATCCAGGACTCGGTGATAGCAACGATATCCTGGTATTCTGATGCTAAGAGCGCCCGTAGCTCGCAAAACTTGTTCCTAATTGACCTAGCATTAAAAAGCATTGCACGGAGGGAGCCTTCCCTATTCTGACCGCCCCCTAGCACGACCCGTTTCCCGAACAGCCAGGGCTGTCGGGAGTTGAAGAGCCCCTCACTAACGAGGGGGCAACTTCCGCAGGAGACTGAGCCCCCTCCAACGTAGGAGGAGGGTCACCCACCTGTACTTCGACGCACCCTTCAGTCGAAGGTATGTCCGCCACCGGCTCATCCTCATCTCTCCCCGGTGGGGGCCCATCATCTCTCCCCGGTGGGGGCCCATCATCTCTCCCGGACTCGACCTCACCATTCTGTATAGGTGCCGGTCGAGCAGCGCGCCTAGCACACCTTTACCCTTGTTATTGAGGTGGACACCATCCCTCTGGTAAAGGTCCCACCTACCCGAAAATGCATCGAAGGGGTCAATAAACTTCACGCCCAGCGGAACGCACAAGTCTTGTACCCTCTCGTTGATGCCAATGACCTTACTGAGCGCGTGGTCACTGACATTCATTCGCGGTAAAATACCCATTAACATTCCCCTGTCTGTCTTCAGTTTTAGATCATCCGCAAGAGACATGATCTCGGTGATGATCCCTTCAGTAAGACCTACCCCACCGCCTTTGAGGAACAGGTCATTGCCACCAGCGTGGACAACGATCGCAGTCCTCCGACTAGCCACGCGCACCTTCTCTACCTCCTTCCTTAAGTGCGCCGTTCCCCGCCCAGGTAAGCACCTTACCTTCCTCCCATCCCGGTTTGCTGAAGCAAAGTACTTCTCCTGGCCCCTGATCTGCGAGTCCCCAATCAAAACGGTGTCTTCCTCCTTCGAGCACAGGAGACTAAAGCGGTTAGAGGTCTTGACAGGGGCAACTGGGGTCTCAGGCTTCGGCTTCGCAGCCTTCTTGCCCGAGACCTTTCGAAACCCGTCGCCACCCATACACGCAGTTACACCACCCGACCCACCCCGACCACCCGACCCAGAGAGAGAGAGAGAGAGAGAGAGAGAGAGAGAGAGTGTTACAAGGAGTTACAAGGAAAAGAAGTACCTCAAAAGGCCTTGCGGCCCATACCGAGGAGGTACCAATGGCAACGGGTGCCAGGGAAAATTTTGTAAAAGTTTATTTTTCTTTCAACTATCCTAGCAGTAGTAGAAAACTGGATAGAAAAGTAGAAGGCTCTCTCCCCACCCTCCGTCCCTCCCTGCCAGAGGCAGGTACGGAAAAAGGTTGAAGAAAATACCTTGACCCTGGAAAAGTAGCCAAGGAAATTTTACAGGAAAGTGGAGAATATATAAATAGCTCTATATTTAGCTTGCTCACAGAGACACCGAGCAAGCGAACTCCTGCAGAGTTTTCTGAGGTTTTAATCTTAAACTATGAGTGTGTTCAGTACTTTGTCTAGCCTATTTTTAAACAGATTTACACTGACTGGAAACAACCTCTGAGGGAAGTTGGTTCCAGATATTAACTATTTTATAGGAAAAGAAATTTCCGCAGACTGAGGTCCTAAATGTCTTTACACACTCAAATAGTGTGCAAGATTTCGTCTACCCTTTTCTTGAACTGATCCACAGAGGAACTGTTCACAACTTCCGAAGGTAACCTGTTCCATGTGTCACAGATCTTATACGTAAAGTAATTCCCACACACACTAGTCCTAAACCGTTTCAAATCCAACTTCCAACCATTGTTGCGAGTTGGGTTATCATTTAAACTAAACATACTTCTAAAATCGACATCGTTGAACCCGCGTAAGAGCTTGAAAACCTCGATCAGTTGACCGCGCAGCCTCCGAGTTTCAAGCGAAAACAAGTTCAGGGCGCGTAACCGTCGATTGTAGCCCATATGCCTAACGGAAGGGATTAACTTTGTGGCCCTCGCCTGCACTCGCTCCAGCCTCTCAATATCTTTCCTGAGGGTGGGCGACCAGAACTGCACAGCATACTCCAGGTGCGGCCGAACAAGGGAATTGTACAGTGAGAGCACAATCTCCTTGTTCCGAAACTGAAATTGCCTCCTGATATAACCCAATAGTTTCTGGGCTTTCTTTTCCACCTCTACACACTGTTTCGTAAACTTAAGGTCGCTGCTAATTAGCACACCCAAGTCCTTTTCTAAATCAGTCACCTCGATATTACTACCCAACATCGAGTAGTCCGACTTGGGATTGGCGTAGCCAATGTGCATCACTTTGCATTTACCCAAGTTAAACGGCATTTGCCATTTTTCGGACCACTCTCCTATCCTACCTAGGTCCGCACGCAGTTCCTCGATCGCTTCGGGCGTCCCAACATTGGCCCCAAGCTTGGTGTCATCAGCGAATTTGGCGATCCGACTGACGATGCCACCGTCGATATCATTTATGTAAATGATAAACAACAGCGGCCCCAAAACGGAACCCTGAGGAACCCCACTAGTGACCGAGGCCCAACCCGAACTAGCACCTTTAATTACAACCCTCTGCCGCCTATTCTTCAGCCAGTTTTCAATCCACCTACCTATTTCCCCACCGATACCCAGCGCGCGCACTTTCGCCATTAGCCGGCGGTGAGGTACCTTATCAAAGGCTTTCTGAAAGTCGAGATAAAGTATATCAATCGCCCTACTCTTATCGTACTCACCCAACATGACGTGGAAAAACTCGAGCAAGTTGGTGAGACACGACCTATGCCGTCTAAACCCATGTTGGGAGTCCCCAAGCAGCTTGTAGGAATCCAAATGGTCAACGATCCTATCCGCTATTATCCCCTCTAATAATTTACCTACAACTGAAGTGAGACTAATGGGACGATAGTTCCCTGGACTTTCATGATCCCCTTTCTTAAAGATAGGGGTCACGTTGGCTTCCCTCCAGTCACCAGGCACCTGGCCCGTCTCCAACGATTTGTTGAAGACTGTAGCCAGGTGGGGAGCCACCTGGTCGCGCACCTCCCGCAACACTCTGGGGAGAAACTGGTCTGGCCCAGGAGCCTTAAACGCGCTCAGTTTGTCTATTCTATCGGCAACGACTGTCGCGGTACATCGAACATTATCCAGGCCAGCACCTTCGTGCCTCACACCTGGCTCGGGGATGATGCGGGTGTCCTCCCTGGTGAACACTCCCGCAAAGTACTCATTAAGCACATTGGCGATGTCCGCGTCCGAGGTCCGCAGAACGCCGCTTCCGTCCTTTAACGGACCTATCATGCTTCTAATGGGCTTTCTACTATTAACATAACTGAAGAACTCCTTAGGGTTCCCCTTGCAGAGGCTTGCCACCCGTAGTTCTTCGTTACGTTTCGCTAGCCTAACCTTCGCCTTCACTTCCCTACACAGGCGGACATACGCTAATGTGTTCTCATGGGAACGATTGGCCTTCGCCCTCCTATACGCTACTTTCCTATTTCGGATAGCCGAAGCGATGTCACGATTGAACCACTTAGGCTGCGTTGAAGCAGGGGTGACCGGTTTTGAGGGTATGGCAGCAGACTGCAGCACCATAAACTCGTCCCGGAATGCACTCCACACTCCCTCAACATCGCCGCCGACCTCTAACCCCATATCTCCTACGCTATCCTGAGGCTAACAAAGTTCGCCCGCTGGAGATCGAGCTTACTGCCTCTCGAGTTACTACGCTTCACCCGAGGGACGCACACACGGAACCTAATAAGACTGATCACTCCCGCCCAACGATTCGTCAACGGTGAGGCCAGTGACGAGGTTGTCTTCGGTCGTGAACACTAAGTCTAGAACGCTTTCGCCTCGTGTAGGCTCGTTGACCCACTGAGTGAGGAAGTTCTCATCAGCAAAGTCAACTAGCCTCCTCCCTTCAGCATCGGCAGTCCTGTTTTCCCACTTTATGCCGCGACAGTTGGAGTCTCCTAAAACTACACACACCCTATCCCCTAGCAGGCTACTGAGTTCGGTGTACAGGGCTGTATCCTCCTCGAGGAGGAGATGCGGAGGTCTGTACACCAAGATTAACCTATAGTTCGTCCCTCCCACGTTCAGATCGACGCCAAGCAGCTCCCGTTCCGACCGGAACTTGCAGTCAACCAGACTCAACGTGTGTCTGACGTATATTAGTACCCCACCCCCCTCCCCACGGGTGCGGTCTTTGCGAAACATTCTATACCCGGGAATTTCGAACTCCCCAACGTAGTCCCTACGATCAGTATGAATCCAGGACTCGGTGATAGCAACGATATCCTGGTATTCTGATGCTAAGAGCGCCCGTAGCTCGCGAAACTTGTTCCTAATTGACCTAGCATTAAAAAGCATTGCACGGAGGGAGCCTTCCCTATTCTGACCGCCCCCTAGCACGACCCGTTTCCCGAACAGCCAGGGCTGTCGGGAGTTGAAGAGCCCCTCACTAACGAGGGGGCAACTTCCGCAGGAGACTGAGCCCCCTCCAACGTAGGAGGAGGGTCACCCACCTGTACTTCGACGCACCCTTCAGTTGAAGGTACGTCCGCCACCGGCTCATCCTCATCTCTCCCCGGTGGGGGCCCATCATCTCTCCCCGGACTCGACCTCACCATTCTGTATAGGTGCCGGTCGAGCAGCGCGCCTAGCACACCTTTACCCTTGTTATTGAGGTGGACACCATCCTCTGGTAAAGGTCCCACCTACCCGAAAATGCATCGAAGGGGTCATAAACTTCACGCCCAGCGGAACGCACAAGTCTTGTACTCTCTCTCTCTCGAGAGAGAGAGAGAGAGAGAGAGAGAGCGAGAGAGAGAGAGAGAGAGAGAGAGAGAGAGAGAGAGAGAGAGAGTTACAAGGAGTTACAAGGAAAAGAAGTACCTCAAAAGGCCTTGCGGCCCATACCGAGGAGGTACCAATGGCAACGGGTGCCACGGAAAATTTTCTACACACTCAAAGAGTGTGCAAAATTTGGTCTAACCTTTTCTTGAACTGATCCACAGAGGAACTGTTCACAACTTCCGAAGGTAACCTGTTCCATGTGTCACAGATCTTATACGTAACGTAATTCCCACACACACTAGTCCTAAACCGTTTCAAATCCAACTTCCAACCATTGTTGCGAGTTGGGTTATCATTTAAACTAAACATACTTCTAAAATCGACATCGTTGAACCCTCGTAAGAGCTTGAAAACCTCGATCAGTTGACCGCGCAGCCTCCGAGTTTCAAGCGAAAACAAGTTCAGGGCGCGTAACCGTCGATTGTAGCCCATATGCCTAACGGAAGGGATCAACTTTGTGGCCCTCGCCTGCACTCGCTCCAGCCTCTCAATATCTTTCCTGAGGGTGGGCGACCAGAACTGCACAGCATACTCCAGGTACGGCCGAACAAGGGAATTGTACAGTGAGAGCACAATCTCCTTGTTCCGAAACTGAAATTGCCTCCTGATATAACCCAATAGTTTCTGGGCTTTCTTTTCCACCTCTACACACTGTTTCGTAAACTTAAGGTCGCTGCTAATTAGCACACCCAAGTCCTTTTCTAAATCAGTCACCTCGATATTACTGCCCAACATCGAGAGCGAGAGAGAGAGAGAGAGCGAGAGAGAGAGAGCGAGAGAGAGAGAGCGAGAGAGAGAGAGCAGAGAGAGAGAGCGAGAGAGGAGAGCGAGAGAGAGAGCGAGAGCGAGAGAGAGAGAGCGAGAGAGAGAGAGCGAGAGAGAGAGAGCGAGAGAGAGAGAGCGAGAGAGAGAGAGCGAGAGAGAGAGAGCGAGAGAGAGAGAGCGAGAGCGAGAGAGAGAGAGCGAGAGAGCGAGAGAGAGAGAGCGAGAGAGAGAGCGAGAGAGAGAGAGCGAGGCGAGAGAGAGAGAGAGAGAGAGCGAGAGAGAGAGAGCGAGAGAGAGGAGCGAGAGAGAGAGAGAGCGAGCGAGAGAGAGCGAGCGAGAGAGAGAGCGAGCGAGAGAGAGAGAGCGAGCGAGAGAGAGAGCGAGAGAGAGCGAGAGAGAGGAGCGAGAGAGAGAGAGCGAGAGAGAGAGAGCGAGAGAGCGAGAGAGAGAGAGCGAGAGAGAGAGAGCGAGAGAGCGAGAGAGAGAGAGAGAGAGAGAGAGAGGAGAGAGAGAGAGAGAGAGCGAGAGAGAGCGAGAGTCAGGTCAAAAAAGGGGGTGCTACATTTTCAGGCTATCAATAACAAATCTGAAAGCAGGATCAGTCATGAGAAGCAAATATACAAGGAATTCCATTTAATTCTACTTAAAAGAATTCAAAAGTTTACAGACCGCGAAAGAAATGATATACAATTTTTAAAAAAATAATGACAAGAAGAGTTATGGATAACAAAACCCTAAAGATTACCAAAAATGCCTCCTGGGGGAGCTTGGGATTCCCTCCAGAGCAGCCATGCTAGTGCTCTTTTCTGGTGGGTCATCAAATCCACCTTCAGCCCCTGCGGTTGAACATCTTCCACAGTTTCTACGTCAGGCATCAGTTTGAGCATCCTGTGAAGCGACTGTACCGCATCTGAAGTCATTCTGATCATGTTATACTCTCTCGCTGCGAGGGAGGAGGAAAAAAAAAAGTTTTCAGAGAACGAAAAACAAGATCAGAGACCACATTATTAGACTCGTCCCGTGGATGGGCGCGACGTGTGAACAGAGACGCACCAGTCAAACATAATTAAACTTATTTAACTCGTGACTACGCCCACTTTGGAGTTGGGTTTTTCTGTCGTCTAATGTTTGGTAGAACTAAATAAAGTACCCGCAAAAACGTCATCAACTTATATTCATTTTAATATTTATTCAAATATAGCCATCATTTAATAAATTACTTTATTTAAGCGGTGAATGTAATAATTTTAATTTGTTTAAGAAACTTGTAAATGACGCCCTTAGGGAAAATATAGTTCGCACTCCATCCGCTGGGTGGCGAATATTTATTTGGTGGGATAACGCGCTAAATAATGAAAAATATCGATGGTATTCTATCTTCTATATAATTTTTGGTAACTTTCTCGTGGTGAGCAATCTCAAAATTCTAGCGCTACTTTTCATTATTTTGAAAGAATGAAGTTTTGTATTCACTCTTCAAGAAACGAATGAAGTGTGTCAAATACAGAATAAAATAACCAATAAGTTCATCTCATGCGTATAAAAGGAGTCTCTTCAATACACTTAATATATAACAATGGAGAAAGCAGTCGTGAGCAATAACTTCAGAATTTTTTTAACCATGGATTACGGAGGAACTCAAAATGTGGTTACACGCATTCTTATTACAACTTTTCAGCTCTCACTGACCAACTCTTAAAACCACGTAATTATTAATTAAAAAGTGAATGCACGACAAAAGTTTCGGTCTTTGAGCGAACTCACCTTCGGAAAGCTTCCCTCCATAATCTTTTGCTCCATAGTCTTTGTCCACATTGTAAAGGGACTCCAGAACATGTTGGGGAAGGTGGTGTCGAGTTTTTCCTCCGATTGCTTGAGCCACGGATGAAAGTTGGAGTGCTGAATTATACACTTTGGTCTGACTGTATTGGGGAGCAGTAGTTTCTGAAAACAAATATAGGTGCATTGAAAAAAAATTAAGAGGGAATTCGTCGATATTCACAGACTGCGTTAAGACACCGACGATCTAAAACAGTGGTTCCCAAGGTGGAATCCAAAGGAAACTGGTAGGACTGCGTAAAGGGTAGGAGAACAAATGGAAATTAGTCATAGCTATCAACTTGGGGTTACTGAACTATTACAACAGGTCACAAAAGATGTCTCCGGGTTTCGCCCAGTGAATTTTCCATTCTTCCTCGTGATTTCTGTTTGCAATTCTTTTACGAGGCTTGGGTTTTCCAGGATACTCCCGTCTGAGTCCAATTTAGGATGACAAAGTGTTGACTCAAACTAGTACGTACAAATTTTTCAATACAATCACTGAACAATTCTTATTTTTACGTACAGAGCTTTTTGCTCAGTAATTTTGGGACAAAAGAAATAAATAAAAAGAAAGGGTTTTGGTAAATTTCTTCAGATATCAAAAGGGTTCTTCGCCTGAAAACATTTGGGAACCACTGTTCTAAAATAATAATGTTTTAGATCGTTTAACTTCCTTTATAAGGAAGGAACTACTAAAACGTCAACATCTTTACTTAGTAAAAATACATTTACATTACAAACGTCAACACTCCAACAGCAAAGGTCGTATGAGGCGGTCGGGCGAATAGAGGCGAATTAACCATTCGGGATTTTGGTTGATTCGCCTCTATTCGCCCCCAACGCCTCGTATGACGGAGGAGACCAACGACTTAACGTGGGATTCAAACTACTACTACTACTACTACTCCACCAAGGGAAAAAACCTTTAATTGCAAAATTCTGAAGACCGGGCCAAGAACTGAATTCAGGACCTTCCAGACATGGGGTAATAGTAATAGACTATTACAGGATTTTTCAAGTAATAGTAATAGATCATAATATTTTGGCTGTAATAGTAATAGAAGGCAAAGTAATAGATA
Organism: Bathynomus jamesi; assembly: GCA_023014485.1. Lineage (NCBI taxonomy): Eukaryota > Metazoa > Arthropoda > Malacostraca > Isopoda > Cirolanidae > Bathynomus > Bathynomus jamesi. The sequence continues at coordinate 563,972 of JAJOZX010001810.1, forward strand.
ATAGTCCATTACTTTTCTATTACAGTGGCACTTCATTAACGCTGGGTTGTCGAAAATTTTCTCATAGTTACTGCTGTCATTCAACCATTTTCTTTGACAAGGGACTAACAAAAACCAACCATATCACGCTTGTTTATTACACATCAAAAACACTAATATTGTGGCAAATTTTTCCTTCAATAAAGTAAAATTTATCAAGACTACAGTCTCTGAAATTGTAATGATTTGGTTGAAACAAATATTTGTTGACACACTGCTTCTAATTGCATTTAAATAGACAAAGATCCTTTTCAAATGGGAGAAGTACACCACATACAAAAGTAATAGTAATAGATGACCAAGTAATAGTAAGAGATGAAAAATAAAGCAACAGAAGAAATCAAAAGTAATAGTAATAGACCCCATGTCTGGGACCTTCATATTAACAACCACTAGATCACTCTGACGGGTCATTGTTTCAAAAGAATAATAATCGCAATTATATGTACAAAGAAAGACTTAACAGGAAAAACCTTAACCTCAACTTCACTTTCACTATACAATGGTTAGTGTTTCTGAGCAACTTACCTTCGATAATATCAGGATCTGTCGCTATTTTTTGTCTGCTTTCAAAACTAGTTTTGAATTTTGATTCAACACTCGCTTTATATTCTGTCATCATGATCTCTTTCTCCAAACTCGCTATTGATTCCTGAAGTTTTAACCCACCATCCGGGAGAGCTCGTGGGTTCGTTGCTTTGTAAACCATCTGAAAGAAAACAGGGCCCAAATTTATGTAAACTGCACCAACTCAATTCGTATATTGAAATAAAGTCTTCAAATTACAATATTTACACAAATAAATAAAAGTACTTAATAATGTACATCACAAACGCCATTTAAATGGTGGTTCATGCGTTGATTACACAGCTCAAATAAATATAATAAGCTATCATAACATTAAAGGTTTGTTGCAAGAGAGTTTTACAATTCTCTCTTGGACTCTTTGGGAGCTCCCAGTAGCTCAGTGGATTATGGTATCAGACTCTGTTGTGAAGCTCTGAGTTCGCTTCCTGCTGTGGGCACTGGGTTGGTTTACCTGTCAATGCTTAGGCTCAGGTGACCCTGGAGGCACATTCATCCCGTTGCCTCGTGTTTTGGATACAGGGATAAATTGGAAAATATTGCCCACTCTATCAAAAAAAAAAAATTATACCCCTCCCCCACACTCCAAAAACCCCCTGATTTAATCATTATTATTGATATTATTTATTAAAGTATTTTACTTTATTTTAATATTAGCATGAAAAAAAAATCAATTTTGAGAGACCAAATGTGACAATAAAACCCACACTAATAGACGGAGTTTATTTCCACAACAGTTTCGATGCCCACTGGCATCCTCTTCGGGTGGATACAGAAAAACGAATGAACAAAAGTGGTACTTTGATACTTTCTTTCAGTCATTAAATAATCTTGTTCCCTCTATTAAATTTAAATATAAATGGGAAAACGACAAACAATTACCTTTTTAGATGTTTTGGTCATTAACAAAAATGGAAAGCCCAATTTCACTGTCTATAGAAAATGCACTCACTGCAATTTGTATATTCATTTTCCATATGATGGTGTTAAAAGCTCAATTATTTCTTCCATGTTTCTGAGAGCACTCAGGATTTGTAGCCCACATTCGCTGGACTCAAAAAATTCAAAGATTTGGAACATTTTTAAGGATTTAAAATATCCTGAGTGGTTTATCAGAAAGGCATATTTTAAAGCCAGGAAATCTTTTTATATTCCTCGGGAACCTTTAGTTAACCAAAAACAATATTCGAGTTTGCCTTACATTTCCAGCTTAGAAAATGTAAAACCTATGATGAAATATTTTAGGTTTGATTTGGCGTTCAAATATTCGTCTACTGTAAAAAGTAAATTGGTTATGAATAACTTTGCAAAACAGAAAGCGGGTGTCTACAGCATTCCCTGTAAAAATTGCGATGTACAGGGTGTCCCGTAAGTCTGGACCCATAGGGAAAAATAATAAAATTACAAAATAGTCCAAAAATTTATTACATAATCTGTTCAAAGTGTCCGCCGTTGTGTCGCACACATAGTTGAAGACGCAATCTCCACTGCGACAGCACTTTCTGAATCACAGTCGCAGAAATTTCTTGACACGCCTCCACAATGCGTGCTTTAAGGTGGAAAATGTTCTGAAGTTTGACCTCGTACACTTTGGCTTTCAAGTGGCCCCACAAATAAAAATCATAATAAAAAATAATAAAAAAATAATAATAAAAAAATAATAATAATAACATAATAAAAAAATATATTATAAATCCCTATGGGTCCAGACTTACGGGACACCCTGTAGTATATGTAGGAGAAACTGGAAGAAATATTGAAACGCGTATCAAAGAACATAAATATGCCTTCAGATGATGTTACACTAATAATGCAATTTTTTATCACGCCAGCCAAAATAATCATGCCATAGATTGGGAATCAAATAAGTTACTTTATAAATGTAATACTTGTGTCAAAAGAAAAATAATAGAATCTGTAGGTATAGAACAAGAAGATAATTTTAATTTGTGCGAAGGTACTTATATAAGCTGGACCCTTTAATGAGATTCTTGGTCAAAAAATCCCTTCCGGTGCCGGGTGAATGGGATCTAACCTAGGTGTGAATTTCTTAATGGTCTCTGCCCTTCGAGAATGTTCCTTAACTTTCCTGGATTGTTTTCTTACTCACTTTTGTTCATTCGTTTTTCTGTATCCACCCGAAGAGGATGCCAGTGGGCATTGAAACTGGTGTGGAAATAAACTCTGTTTATTAGTGTGGGTTTTATGGTCACATTTCAACCTCCACATAAAAGAGAAGTTTTGCATTTATTCAAGAGACCAGTTGTACTCTAAAGCTTTAAAAAATTGGGATAAACTATACTGGGAATTCTTTCACTGTTTACTGATGCCCAACTGATTTATATTTGATATGCTTCAAAAAGGCAGATTTCCATATAAAACCTAAACAATAAATATATGTGACTAATTGCATATACTGTACAGTTTGAACAGATGATGGGAAAGGTTCTTAATAAAAAAAAAAAAAATTCTTGTTTATTTCACCCTCTTTACATCTCATCTTAACGTGTTTTATAATCATTAAAATTGATTCATAAAAACTTGTCTGAGTTTTACTCGTAAGTAAACCATACCAACTACAATAATTTTTAAACTCTTCTGAACGCAGCTCAGAAAAAACTTTTGCCGGGGCTAAAATATGGGTACTACTTTGTTTTCAATTAAATAGATAAAGAGAATACAAACTGACGTTACTTTCAAACCTGAACTAGTGTCACAAAGTAGTACTGATAATAATTATTAAAGTTGCGTGATGGATTCATACCTGTTTGTCTCGCAGTTGTTGCTTTAGTTGTCTGATGTGGTCTGATGTTAAATCCCTTTTGGCTTCAGAAATCACTTGAATCTCGGGAGAACTAAAAACAAAAGAGGAAAAAAAAAACCAATGCTCAAACGAAAGTTTTAAAATTTTTAACCTCTTCAAATTCTTAATAAAAAAAAATTTGTATGGTCATACAATAGTGATGTATGTGTCCAGGCTGGTCTAGAAACCAAATGTGCTTATTTTTTCATTCAGAAAAAAGAATACAAACCTACATAAAGTTTTACAATATTCTACCAGAAATGCATTATTCACATTACACATTAAAGCAAGCAAGTAGTAGTTTGGCTAAAATTCACACTATAATATACTCGCAAAAAAAATAGTAGCCCAGACTGGTCCAGTTGCACCATTTAATTACACATTCACTTTATCGCATCTTAGTTCAGCATGAAACGAAGGAAATGATGGTTGCATTACTGAGTTTAATTAGTGTGCTGTATTCAGTGGGCTAACCTTATTAAAACAACTGCATAAATCCACAACCTTAAAAATAAAGAGACCTTTTTATATGATGAAGAAAATAAGTTTTCAGGTTTTCAGCATAACATACTGTATATACTCGTGTATAGGTCGAGTTTTTAAGACTGAATTCTTAGGCAAAAATTAGGGGGTCGACCTATATAAGGGTAATATTTTCGTGGGGTTGAAATCCGTGTACGATGGGGAGGGCTAGGAGCTACTGTTAGCTTCAGACATGAAAAATATTTACCATTTAGTACCAGTAAACAATGAAAACATAAAATATGTACTTTACCAATTATTAAAATTACCAAGACACAATTGGAAATGGCTGTTACACAGTAAGTTATCAGTAACCTGTCTATACATGATGACGTGTTTAAGGTCACCTAGACGCAGTTGCCAGTTTCTAGTTTTTGGAAATGAGTTTTATATGCCATAAAATATGGTGCTTTATTACCCTAATTTGTTGTTCCACTACCCTCAACAACTGGGGTCGACCTATACACGAGGCATATGATAAATTAATGATCTCTTGGCCAAAAATCAAGGGTCGACCCATACACGAGATCGACCTATACTCAGGTATATACGGTATATGAATTAGTTAGGCCCTACATCTAAATTAGTATCATTCTATTCTGATTAAGACTGTTGGTACAACTAGTTTAAGTAATATAATTATAATACTCCTATTAATTAATGTTAAAACATCCAAATTAAATAGCATAAAGTAAAAAAACATCCATTATCGTCAAAGGACTTTTTCTAATAAACCTGAATTACAAGAGTGGAGTGATAACCTAAAAGTAATGTTATCTTTATAGGCATACCAAAGAAAATGGCTTCATTATAAATGCTAGTAATTTTAGTTGGAAAATTTTATATATACATGCAGTGCTGTGAAGTAACTAGTTACTCAGTAACCGCTACTTTTTTAATAACTGTAATGGTAACTAGTTACATTTTTCAGCTGAGTAATTGTAACTTTTACCAGTTACTTTTTTCTGTGAGGGCAAGAGGTTACATAGTAGCTACTTTTTTTTCACAAGCCTTCCTCAATGCACATATTGTGCACTGCAAGTTCACTGACAACATACAGTATATTTAATGCTAATATCATAAAATCTTGTTTATTCATTAAATAACAATCAGTTTGAAACAATCTTAACAGGTATCACTTGTCAGGGAAAGTACAATACTTTTATCAGGATCAGATGCTCGCTAAAACCAGGAAAAATGTCAACGGTAACTTTTGAAGTAACTAATTGCTTTTTTTGAAACAGCAATTAGTTACTAGTTACTTTGAGACAGTAAGTAATAAGTACAACTAGTTATTTATTTGAAGAGTAACTAGTAACTGTAATTAGTTACCCCCAAAAAGGTAACTGTCACAACACTATACATGGTGATCCAAAAGTCATGATCGGACTGGCTTTGTTCTATCTTGAAAGTTTAAACATGTCAATGCACATGAAATCCAGACAAAAAACTGCTGATATTTGAGGTTTACAGTTATTAAAAATCATATTGTAAAAATAGTAAAATAAATGTATGTCACCCGATTGTGACTCTTGGACCACCTTGTAGTGTAATTTTACTCACAATTCTAACCTAATTACCATACTTACCCGAAACTTTTATCGCTTGTTTTATATTGTGTGTCTAAAACACTGTTGTTAGGCTTATGCGAGTATATGCTCCCAAAACTGGACTCAGAATTTGCATTTATGTTCTCATTTTCTTTATTTTTATTCGACTCACTCGATTCATCTTCCTGAGTGTGGAAATACAGTTTATTAATTTCCAAATTACTAATACAGTGAATTTCAAACATCATGAGATTCGTTACAAATGTTACAGTAACAAAAACCTTAAGATCTACTCTAGGTCAGCCCAAGAAGGAAACTAACAGAGAGAAAAGAAAAGACTGAGCAATGGAAAATAAAGAGAACTAAAAACGTTTACACCGCACTTTCACTTATGGGCTTGTAAAGCTTTCACACAGAAATAACAATAATAGTAATAGCAGTAAAGTACAAAAAAGACATTATCGAGGTTACTCCAAAAGTAGTGTGAAGCAAGCATTGTGAAAGCTTCCTACAATAATTATATGGAGTTCTGAAGTACAGGTTTCTGATGGATATAAGTGAGAAAATGTGCAGTCAGAAAGAACTTTGGTGCCAATGAATCACAAACCGAAACTTTACTGCTTAGCACAGGAGACATCAGGGTAATTCCAGGACAAATAGACAAATGAAAGTGCCAAATGTACACTCCACCATCTCCAAAATTCATGAAACTTGGTGTGAGGGTTGGTTTTGGTCTAAATTACAAAAATCTGAATTTTTTTGAAAATTGGTCAAGTTGATCAAATTTTATGGCTTGACCAAATTTTGGTCAAATGAAAAAACCAACAATTTTCAAACGTAAATATCTCGGCTGCTAATTGTGGTAGCGTAATAAGTCTTAAATGATAAAATATGTAACATTAACTGTAGTTTCTAAATATGTATCATTTTTGTAGGGTAACAAAAATAAAATTGATTTTTTGGAAAAAAATGTTTTTTTTTTTTTTGCGATTTGGCAGCAAAGATATCATTTTTTGAAAAAAATGACCAAGAATAAAAAATGTTTATTTGATGTATGTACACCATAATAAGTAATAAAAAGTCAGCTTATAGTTTATTATAAGGCTCAAAACTGAGTTTGAAATTAATAAATTTTTTTTCAGCTGAAGATTTATTACGGACTTGTTGGTCCTGTTTTGGATACAGGGATAAATTGGAAAATATTGCCCACTCTATTAAAAAAAAAAAATTATACCCCTCCCCCACACTCCAAAAACCCTCTGATTTAATCATTATTATTTATTAAAGTATTTTACTTTATTTTAATATTAGCATGAAAAAAAATCAATTTCGAGAGACCAAATGTGACAATAAAACCCACACTAATAGACGGAGTTTATTTCCACAACAGTTTCGATGCCCACTGGCATCCTCTTCGGGTGGATACAGAAAAACGAATGAACAAAAGTGGTACTTTGATACTTTCTTTCAGTCATTAAATAATCTTGTTCCCTCTATTAAATTTAAATATAAATGGGAAAACGACAAACAATTACCTTTTTTAGATGTTTTGGTCATTAACAAAAATGGAAAGCCCAATTTCACTGTCTATAGAAAATGCACTCACTGCAATTTGTATATTCATTATTTTCCATATGATGTGTTAAAAGCTCAATTATTTCTTCCATGTTTCTGAGAGCACTCAGGATTTGTAGCCCACATTCGCTGGACTCAAAAAATTCAAAGATTTGGAACATTTTTAAGGATTTAAAATATCCTGAGTGGTTTATCAGAAAGGCATATTTTAAAGCCAGGAAATCTTTTTATATTCCTCGGGAACCTTTAGTTAACCAAAAACAATATTCGAGTTTGCCTTACATTTCCAGCTTAGAAAATGTAAAACCTATGATGAAATATTTTAGGTTTGATTTGGCATTCAAATATTCGTCTACTGTAAAAAGTAAATTGGTTATGAATAACTTTGCAAAACAGAAAGCGGGTGTCTACAGCATTCCCTGTAAAAATTGCGATGTAGTATACAGGGAGTCCCAAAAAAATGTACACACACTTTAACAGCTGATAGCTCAATTGATGTTTCTTTCTTTCCAAGTTAAACCCATTAGAATTAATAATGGCAGTCAGACTAAACTTTGAACAAAGGAAATTCATTCTAAAATGCTACTGGAAGTGTGAAAACCAGGGTTGTGGAGTCGGAGTCGTGGAGTCGCACAATGTGTGGAAATTCATTCTAAAATGCTCCACCCTGTGTGAAAACCAGGGTTGTGGAGTCGGAGTCAGAGTCGAATTTTTACAATGTGTGGAGTCGGAGTCGGAAAATTTTGGACCGACTCCACAACCCTGGTGAAAACGCAGTTGATGTGCAAAGACAGTTTAAGAGGGAGTTTCAAACAGATCCACCAACGCGACTTACCATCACTCGAATTAGAGATAAGTTTGAAGCCGATGGAACTGTTCAGAATGTCCACAAGAAGCGTTCCGGAAGACCACGGACATCGACAAGCCCCACAAAGCAAGAAAGAGTACTGGAAATGTATCACCAAAGTCCAAGAAAATCTGTGCGGCAAGCGAGTCGTGAGGTAGGAATTTCAGAATCGTCTGTCCAACGCATTTTGAAGCGCTGTCAATGGAAAAGTTACATTCCAAGATTAGTCCATGCTATTAATGAAGATGATGATCCGGACCGAAGAGTGGAGTATTGCGAGTGGTACTTGGCACGATGTGGATGTGGATTGGACGAAGGGGTTTCGTAGAATACCCTCCGCGTTCACCAGACCTCACACCACTAGACTTTTTTTTATGGGGATACTTAAAAGACAAAGTCTACGCTATAAAACCTGCAACAGTCGCTGAATTGAGAGCAGCCATTGAACGAGAATGCACACAAATACCAAACGAAATGTTTCGTGATGTTTGCGATTCCATTGCTTCGCGTTATCAGCAGTGCCTGGACCAGAACGGACGTCAGTTTGAAAACAGGCGTTGACAAAACAATTAAATAATGTCTGTAGATTCTATTACATTTTGAAAATGAAATGTATTTTAATAAACACTGCCTTTATAAGTATTTAAAGTGTGTATACATTTTTTTGGGACGCCCTGTATGTAGGAGAAACTGGAAGAAATATTGAAACGCGTATCAAAGAACATAAATATGCCTTCAGATGATATTACACTAATAATGCAATTTTTTATCACGCCAGCCAAAATAATCATGCTATAGATTGGGAATCAAATAAGTTACTTTATAAATGTAATACTTGTGTCAAAAGAAAAATAATAGAATCTGTAGGTATGGAACGAGAAGATAATTTTAATTTGTGCGAAGGTACTTATATAAGCTGGACCCTTTAATGAGATTCTTGGTCAAAAAATCCCTTCCGGTGTCGGGTGAATGGGATCTAACCTAGGTGTGAATTTCTTAATGGTCTCTGCCCTTCGAGAATGTTCCTTAACTTTCCTGAATTGTTTTCTTACTCACTTTCGTTCATTCGTTTTTCTGTATCCACCCGAAGAGGATGCCAGTGGGCATCAAAACTGGTGTGGAAATAAACTCCATTTATTAGTGTGGGTTCTATGGTCACATTTCGACCTCCACATAAAAGAGAAGTTTTGCATTTATTCAAGAGACCAGTTGTACTCTAAAGATTTAAAAAATTGGGATAAACTATACTGAGAATTCTTTCACTATTTACTGATGCCCAATTGATTTATATTTGATATGCTTCAAAAGGCACAGTTCCATATAAAACCTAAACAATAAATATATGCGACTAATTGCATATACTGTACAGTTTGAACGGATGAAGGGAAAGGTTCTTAATAAAAAAAAAATTCTTGTTTATTTCACCCTCTTTACATCTCATCTGAATGTGTTTTATGATCATTAAAATTGATTCATAAAAACTTGTCTGAGTTTTACTCGTAAGTAAACCATACCAACTACAATAATTTTTAAACTCTTCTGAATGCAGCTTGGAAAAAACTTTTGCCGGGGCTAGAATACGGGTACTACTTTGTTTTAAATTAAATAGATAAAGAGAATACAAACTGACGTTACTTTCAAACCCGAACTGGAGAGTCACAAAGTAGTACTGATAAAAATTATTAAAGTTGCGCGATGGATTCATACCTGTTTGTCTCGCAGTTGTTGCTTTAGTTGCCTGATGTGGTCTGATGTTAAATCCCTTTTGGCTTCAGAAATCACTTGAATCTCGGGAGAACTAAAAACAAGAGGGGAAAAAAAAAACAATGATCAAACAAAACTTTTAAAATTTTTAACCTCTTCAAATTCTTAATAAAAAAAAATTTGTATGGTCATACAATAGTGATGTGTGTGTGTCCAGGCTGGTCCAGAAACCAAATATGCTTATTTTTTCATTCAGAAAAAAGAATACAAACCTACATAAAGTTTTACAATATTCTACCAGAAATGCATTATTCGCATTACACATTAAAGTAAGCAAGTAGTAGTTTGGCTAAAATTCACACTATAATATACTCGCAAAAAAATAGTAGCCCAGACTGGTCCAGTTGCACTACAGTATTTAATTACACATTCACTTTATCGCATCTTAGTTCAGCATGAAATGAAGGAAATGATGGTTGCATTACTGAGTTTAATTAGTGTGCTGTATTCAGTGGACTAACCTTATTAAAACAACTGCATAAATCCACAACCTTAAAAATAGAGAGACCTTTTTACATGACGAAGAAAATAAGTTTTCAGGTTTTCAGCATAACATACCGTATATACTCGTGTATAGGTCGAGTTTTTAAGACTGAATTCTTAGGCAAAAATTAGGGGGTCGATCTATATAAGGGTAATATTTTCGTGGGGTTAAAATCCGTGTACGATGGGGAGGGCTAGGAGCTACTGTTAGCTTCAGACATGAAAAATATTTACCATTTAGTACCAGTAAACAATGAAAACATAAAATATGTACATTACCAATTATTAAAATTACCAAGACACAATTGGAAATGGCTGTTACACAGTAAGTTATCAGTAACCTGTCTATACATGATGACATTGAGATGGTATGGTTAACTAAAAATGTTTTTCTTCTCTTTTTAATTGATAATAACAGATTTGAAATTCTCTCAATATAGAGAATGTTAAAAACTGAGGCAATCATATGCCTCAGTATAAAAGCTTTGAAACTCTCTCAGTATAGAGAACAAGCAGCAGCTTGAGGCAATCATATGTCCATTTCAAGAGACGGGAAAGCATCTCACTTCTCCTTGATGGTGTGGTAGGTGATCCAGTCTTGTTTTTACCATTGGTGTTTTGTATTGCTTAACCATTAGCTATAAGAACCATGTCTCACATATTTGGATCACTTAAAATTATCATGTAAATATCATAATCATTTCTGAATGCCTGATTTCCTTTATAAAGACCGTGTTCAAAAACCTAACTTCAGTTATCAATATGCATCACAATGGATTTTGAGCTTTCTCAGGCTGTGAACTAAATTGTACCTTTAACTGCCTTATGAGCAACATATTAATGCAAATACATATCCCAAAATTTTAGACCATTAATTATCATTGTCAGTTTTGCTCCCTTTTCTGGCATCATTGCACTCATGGATTCCTGTGAGTCCTGTGAGTCCACTGATGACAGTGCTAGGGGGATAATCTCTAAATGTTGTTGGTTTTTTTTTCTTTATCAGGGATTTGTTTTTGGCTGGGACATTTGCTTATTGAAGTGAATTTGGACAAAGCTTTTTCTTCCCCAATGCCTGCACAAATGCTGAAGCCAGTGTTCACATAATTTTTTGTTATAAACATTGCTTTTGTGTGTACTGATTGAGCCAAGAATACATTTAATGATTGTGAGATGAAGTGGAGTTTAAAATGACACATCTGGGACTTATCAGGTTTATACAATTTGGGTAACACTCATTGACCTTACCCTAGTAACTAATATTCTTTGTTTTTTTGCATTAGTTATGCAAGTTATTTTTTTTCTGTAAGTCTTGTCTCCTTTGTGTGGTAATGGGCTGGTGATGGCCAATAATTTAATGGTTTTATTTTATGTTGACATTTTGTGTGTGGTATGGGACTAATGATGTTTGTTTCTTTTGTTTTGTAGTAATAATTTTTTTTCAAGTGCTTAGTTGGTTCTGAAAACACATTGGTGTATGATCAATAAAATTGTTCAGATCTTCTTTAGTTACCTGTAAAAACTTGCCTGCTGATGCAGTTAACCTTGTAAGTGTTGTTATTGTTTCGTTGATTAAATTAAGCAAAGGACATTTTACTTTTCTTAAATCCTTCCACCATAAGCCGAAGAGTAAGTCGTTAAAAGAGGCAGACTGGCTATGCCCCAGAGATCTTAAAGGTGAGAACCCAGTTTCAGATTGGTAGGAGCTGCCTATCTGACATAATCTCAACCACACTAAAATTGGTAACTTACTCACCTCATTTCTCTCATTCTTAGCAGTGCAGGTGGTGCTGAAGTCAAAGGATTTTTTATTAAGGCCCTCTGGGTGGTTCTCACTGGCAGCTAAATCTCCCATCTCCGCAACCAGCCGCAGCTGCCGTGACCCCACTAACAGAGTATCTGGTAGGTGAGTAACGCAAACGCATCTTTACACAGATACACTTACCGGCATCGCGCCCCCGTTTCAACGTGTTTAAGGTCACCTAGATGCAGTTGCCAGTTTCTAGTTTTTGGAAATGAGTTTTATATTAGTGATGGGACGATACCAAAATTTTTAATGATTCCGATTCCGATACCACTAAAAAGTCTCGATTCCGATACGATTCTCGATTCCGATTCCGATTCTCAATATTTTTAAATATAATTCTATACTTGTTTTTCTGGAAATTGTCATATTTTACTCTGGTAAGATTAACTATTTACATTATGAGTATGGTAATATAAATTATAAATTATAATAGATTGGTTTAAAAATAAAAATCAACTGTAAGTTGTAACAATTCATTTTAATCTTCTTGATTACACATCATGGATATACATGTTTTAATGTATAGCTACAATACAATAAAAATAAAATTTGTTATCCTCTTTCATTTAAATTTTAAAGTTTACATTGCAAAACTGGTTCAATTAAAAGTTAAAGAATCGTTTTAAGAATCGGAAATCATGGTACAATTCTCTCGATTCCGAATCCTGAAAAATGCTTGATTCTTCCGATTCTCGATTCCGATTAATCGTCCCATCACTATTTTATATGCCATAAAATATGGTGCTTTATTACCCTAATTTGTTGTTCCACTACCCTCAACAACTGGGGTTGACCTATACACGAGGCATATGATAAATTAATGATCTCTTGGCCAAAAATCAAGGGTTGACCTATACACGAGATCAACCTATACTCAGGTGTATACGGTATATGAATTAGTTAGGCCCTACATCTAAATTAGTATCATTCTATTCTGATTAAGACTGTTGGTACAACTAGTTTAAGTAATATAATTATAATACTCCTATTAATTAATGTTAAAACATCCAAATTAAATAGCATAAAGTAAAAAAACATCCATTATCGTCAAAGGACTTTTTCTAATAAACCTGAATTACAAGAGTGGAGTGATAACCTAAAAGTAATGTTATCTTTAAAGGCATACCAAAGAAAATGGCTTCATTATAAATGCTAGTAATTTTAGTTGGAAAATTTTATATACACATGCAGTGCTGTGAAGTAACTAGTTACTCAGTAACCGCTACTTTTTTAATAACTGTAATGGTAACTAGTTACATTTTTCAGCTGAGTAATTGTAACTTTTACCAGTTACTTTTTTCTGTGAGGGCAAGAGGTTACTTAGTAGCTACTTTTTTTCACAAGCCTTCCTCAATGCACATATTGTGCACAGTGCAAGTTCACTGACAACATACAGTATATTTAATGCTAATATAATAAAATCTTGTTTATTCATTAAATAACAATCAGTTTGAAACAATCTTAACAGGTATCACTTGTCAGGGAAAGTACAATACTTTTATCAGGATCAGATGCTCGCTAAAACCAGGAAAAATGTCAACGGTAACTTTTGAAGTAACTAATTGCTTTTTTTGAAACAGCAATTAGTTACTAGTTACTTTGAGACAGTAAGTAATAAGTACAACTAGTTATTTATTTGAAGAGTAACTAGTAACTGTAATTAGTTACCCCCAAAAAGGTAACTGTCACAACACTGTATACATGGTGATCCAAAAGTCATGATCGGACTGGCTTTGTTCTATCTTGAAAGTTTAAACATGTCAATGCACATGAAATCCAGACAAAAAACTGCTGATATTTGAGGTTTACAGTTATTAAAAATCATATTGTAAAAATAGTAAAATAAATGTATGTCACCCGATTGTGACTCTTGGACCACCTTGTAGTGTAATTTTACTCACAATTCTAACCTAATTACCATACTTACCCGAAACTTTTATCGCTTGTTTTATATTGTGTGTCTAAAACACTGTTGTTAGGCTTATGCGAGTATATGCTCCCAAAACTGGACTCAGAATTTGCATTTATGTTCTCATTTTCTTTATTTTTATTCGACTCACTCGATTCATCTTCCTGAGTGTGGAAATACAGTTTATTAATTTCCAAATTACTAATACAGTGAATTTCAAACATCATGAGATTCGTTACAAATGTTACAGTAACAAAAACCTTAAGATCTACTCTAGGTCAGCCCAAGAAGGAAACTAACAGAGAGAAAAGAAAAGACTGAGCAATGGAAAATAAAGAGAACTAAAAACGTTTACACCGCACTTTCACTTATGGGCTTGTAAAGCTTTCACACAGAAATAACAATAATAGTAATAGCAGTAAAGTACAAAAAAGACATTATCGAGGTTACTCCAAAAGTAGTGTGAAGCAAGCATTGTGAAAGCTTCCTACAATAATTATATGGAGTTCTGAAGTACAGGTTTCTGATGGATATAAGTGAGAAAATGTGCAGTCAGAAAGAACTTTGGTGCCAATGAATCACAAACCGAAACTTTACTGCTTAGCACAGGAGACATCAGGGTAATTCCAGGATAAATAGACAAATGAAAGTGCCAAATGTACACTCCACCATCTCCAAAATTCATGAAACTTGGTGTGAGGGTTGGTTTTGGTCCAAATTACAAACATCTGAATTTTTTTGAAAATTGGTCAAGTTGGTCAAATTTTATGGCTTGACCAAATTTTGGTCAAATGAAAAAACCAACAATTTTCAAACGTAAATATCTCAGCTGCTAATTGTGGTAGCGTAATAAGTCTTAAATGATAAAATATGTAAAATTAACTGTAGTTTCTAAATATGTATCATTTTGTTAGGGTAACAAAAATAAAATTATGATTTTTTTATATATTTTTTTATTTTGTGATTTGGCAGCAAAGATATCATTTTTTGAAAAAAAGACCAAGAATAAAAAATGTTTATTTGATGTATGTACACCATAATAAGTAATAAAAAGTCAGCTTATAGTTTATTATAAGGCTCAAAACTGAGTTTGAAATTAATAAATTTTTTTTTCAGATGACGAAGATTTATTACAGACTTGTTGGTCCAAAAAAAGACAATTTTCAAATCATATAAAAAATACATGTAGATAAACCAAAGGAGAAAAAATCTTTTAAAGTATATGTACAATGTACATACATAACCTCTCTTATATTTAGGGACAGAATAATAATGTTTAATTTATAAAGTGCTTATCAGAGTATAAAATACTCTTCCTAATACTACACGTACACAAGTCTTTGAGAATGAATTAAGAGACAGTATTCTCATCCAGTGAATCCAAATTTTAGACACTAATAATATAGTTAATAAGAAAAAAGAATTTGAAAAGACTTTTATAACTATTAAGTAGATACACAAATCTTAGATAAAATTTTTAGAAATATTATACAGACAATCTTAAATAGTATACATTCGACAGAATTTATTTTATCTTCTTTGAAAAGTTATTTAATTCTTGAAGCGGAAAAATGTATTGTATTCTTGTTCCTCCTCATAAACTTGCTTCAATACTCCCAAATATATTTTCTCTTGGAACGTGACAATCATCACCTTGCGCAGGAAAAATGTATAAGGGACATACGCCCGAAGGATGGAGAAATTTTATCAGAAAATCATCATATTCACAGTCAAAGGACTGGACTAATCCGAGCCATAGTTTATTTTCATACATACAACCCACAAAAGAACCTGTTTCAATTTCGCGTTGAGAGACAGTATTATGTTCTTGATCTGAAGCAGAAACTCTAATGAGCTCTCTTATTTCGACTGACTGTGCACTCTGAGAGAGTGGATAAACCTTCAATGAAATCTTGGAAATTGGGACGAAGCAATGTAATTGTTGAGTACCTTTGATAGAAGTAATAGGTTCACTCAGACGTTTTTGCAAAGAAAGCTCTACATCTACAACTTCTGCCTCAGAGACGTAAAAAAAGTCAATAGCGGTTAGGAATTCTTGAGAGCAGAAATTGTAGAAGTCCTCAGCTGTTAAGATTTGATGGTCGAGAGGCCGTCGTAAGCTTTCTCTGGCGACTGCTCTTTTTACCATTCGCCAATACCGTCGCAGGCATTCTTCCGTGGGATGTCACGAAAAAATTCCACTCAGCATGAATTTTGAAGTCTTCGAAATGATGGCATAAATTTAGAAAATTTGTTTTATTCTTATACTGAGCCGCGCATCCATCTGTGAAATAATGAATTTTAGTTAGGTTTGAATTTTGTTGTTGGATGCACAGGATTAATTTTTTGAGAAAACTATGAACCAGAATTGTATCATGCCTGCGACGGTTTGAAACGAAGCAGTAACTTTTGCAAATTAGTTTTCCTGCATTGTTTTTGGAATAATAAACGAATGGGTGCACTGTACATTGCGAGTTCTCCCAATGAAACCCCTGGGCACAATCTTGTACGATGAATGAGAAGTTTTCCGAAATCACCCACCAAAACACCTTCATTTTCGGGCAGAGTTTCTTTTAGATTTTTGAAGTAACTCGACTGACATTTATTCGTGAAGTGGTGTCTTGTCAGTTGTGCAATTTTTTTGGTGAGCGATTCCACGTATTCCTCTGGAGTTTCGGTGATATCTTTTAACATACAGTGATCGACGGACACCCATTGTTTATATTTTATCTCTTCCATCGCCATGAAGTCCAAACTTTCCAAATAATTTTTGATTCCGACCTCTCGCGGGCATCTTTTGCATCGGTGCATCATACAATCTTCATTGTCCATGCCACAGATGGATAAAGACATTAATTTTTTGTAGTCTAAATCTTTAATGCCTAACGCTGATATTTGTAGTTTCGGATTTTGGTGATGCGTACATACGCAGACACTGAGTTCCGCTTTGTCCGCAAGCACGCACCACGACGGTCGAAGATGAGCAAAGGTACTAAAGCCTATTTTGGGATTTTCATCATTTTTTGCATATTCAGCATATAACTCTTTCAAGTTACACAATACCAGTCTTTTTTGTTTTTTTATTTTTTCACCCTCTTCATTTATTGCAAACTTATAATCTTTGATTCCCGGGCACATCCTACTATATTCGTCATTTTCATAAAACTCCTGAATGATTTTTTTCATTTCAGCTGTGATGACCTTCCCTTTCGTCATGTTAGGAAGAATCCCAAACTGTTTTTGAAGATTGCGGCTCTTACGCACCATATACTTTGTTGCTCCAAAGAAGTCAGCAGTTTTTTCAATGGGATAGGGATACAATGATAGTATTTGTAACCTAAGATTGCGATCGTTACTTGCTTGAAATTTCTCCTTTAATTCTTCCATAACCTTTTGATACCTGAAATAAAGTGTATTTGACATTAAGTTTAATTAGTATATTTTTAATTAAACTTTTCATAAAATATATGTATATGTATTATATTGTCCGATTATAAAAATGTAAACAGATAAAACTTAATTTAGTATATACTTCGATGTGTATTAAATTTAATTTAAAATGTCAAATTTCAATAACTATGTCCGAAAAGTAGTCTTGCCTCTCTAAATCATCTTCCAAACAACTTTTTTTGGACGGACCAGCTTCAGAATAGTCAATAGGAGCCCCATAAGCAGCTTCAAAACTTCGTTTAACCTTTTCCGTTGTCGATCTGAATTTCGTAGAAGCCTTTATCTGTTTTTGTCCCGGCTTCAATCCAGCTGTAAAACAAATTCATAAATTTAGGTTGCGTGAAATAATCAAATATCAAATATTTTGTATATATGTATTCAAGTGCTGATGCTAATATTTAAAAACAGAAAACTACGAATTTGGCATTAAGAAACAAATGTCCTGAACGGAGTCTCTATTGTTTTATTACCTGTTTTAATAGGGCTTTCATCAAATAAAGGTAAAATATTGTCGCTGAGCAAATCTTTATTGAATTGCCTGTCTTGAATGACAAATTCTTCCAATGGTGGTGGATTCGTGGAATCGCTACTGCTTCGCTCCATACATTCGTTAAGTATGTCTGGCTCAGGTATTGGTGCAGGTTCCGGCTCTCTGGATGAACGTTGAACATGTTCTAATACAATTGGCTTCTTTTTAATTGTGACATAGCAATTGCTGCATAGTAATTGATTTTCTTCCAAAATTCCATAGCTTGCAGCTGCCATGGCAGAGTTTACTTTTTTGATGTTACAGAAAATTCTTCTTGAGTGTTTTTTCATAGGATCGCAACAAAATTTTGTGTTTTGAGGCATTTTAAGGGTTAGGTAAATTTACGTATACTAGAAAATTAGGTATATACTGAAAATCTGGAAAGAAAGCAAAAAATTGTTAAAATTTGGAGGATTTTTTTTTTAGTCATTTTTTTCTCATAATAATCGTTGATAAGCTGACTTTTTATTACTTATTATGGTGTACATACATCAAATAAACATTTTTTATTCCTGGTCTTTTTTTCGAAAAATGATATCTTCGCTGCCAAATCGCAAAAAAAAACAAAAAAAAAACCTTTCCAAAAAATCATAATTTTATTTTTGTTACCCTAAAAAAATGATACATATTTAGAAACTACAGTTAATTTTACATATTTTATCATTTAAGACTTACTACACTACCACAATTAGGAGCTGAGATATTTACGTTTGAAAATTATTGGTTTTTTTCATTTGACCAAAATTTGGTCAAGCCATAAAATTTGACCAACTTGACCAATTTTCAAAAAAACTCAGAAATTTGTAATTTGGACCTAAACCAACCCTCACACCAAGTTTCATGAATTTTGAAGAGGTTACCGTGTACTTCATTTGTCTATTTCTCGTAGAATTACCCATCAGTTAATAGGCCTAACCCATCTCCAACTTAAAAAGAAACCTATGACATCATAACTTTCTTTCTTCTGAATGATCATGCAGTAAAATAAATAAACTGTAAAAATAATGTAAAAAATGTAAAGTCCTCCACTGTATTTTTCATAAAGCAAAGCTGGTAAGATGGGTTCATTTCTGAAGGCCAAAAAATAGCTTTTAAGAAAGGGTATAGTTTAGTTTAGTTCAGTTTAATGCAGTTTAATTTGGTTTGGATTGAGGTAAATAAACACGAGTGAAAATGTAATGAATCATTATCATAATTAAATTCAGCCTGAAATTAGGACCCCAAAAAATGCAGATTTTTTGTAAACAGTTAATGAAGTAATGTTCTTTGTCTCTAAGTTTAATATAGTCTCTTTTATCTCATTCATATGTTTTAAAACCATTATGAATTTGGTTTACTTACAAATAATACCAAAGAATAAGAAACTCACGCTCTCCAGTCCCAATCTATATCATTACAAGCTCCACAACCAGAAAATTCATGTAAAAATTATCATACTGTACTTGGTTCACTCGAATAATATCCTATTAAAGACTGACCTCACTACGAGTCTGGACCTTTTAAACTTGGAATACTCATACATTCTAAAGGATTCCAGTACCACCCACTGATGAATACGAATGTGAATTATTTTTAATGTACATCTAATACTCATGCAGTTTATTAATTTATTTTTTAAAGAAACAAAATACCTTTAAAGGTAGGCCCAACACACTCAAAAAGTTTTATTCTGTTTTGGACCAAAAGCTTTCTTAAATGTAGACATTTACCTAAAGCAGTGCTTCTCAACCAGATGAATGGTTCACCCAGGGGTGAATGAGATCAGAATCAGGGTGAATGAAAATTGTGAAAGAAGAATGTACACTTTATTTTGTTGAAGCGATTGTTGAATATTAGATATTAAAAGCAGTGAATATTTTCTTCTTCCACAGTAAATAATTTTCATCTTGTACATAACTAAAAATAAACCATAATATCAATAATGGATATTGAAAGCATTGAATATTTTCTTCTTCCACAATAAAATAATTATTTTCATTTTGTAGTCTGTAGTGATATAACTAAAAATAAACCATAATAATGAGCAGTGAAAACTAGAGAGATTACTTTTCCACTGTATTCAAAGCGAGATGAGTGAGTTTTTGAAAAAAAATGTTCAGGGTGAATGATGTCAGAAAAGGTTGAGAAGCACTGACCTAGAGGCTTCCTTCTGACTCAACCTTAGCATATTTTTAAAAGAATAGAGGAATTATCACTAATTATTACCTTAATGCTTTCTATACTCAGCTGAACCAATGCTTCTTGTAATTGGTTGATTTTTTCTTTTAATTTTGCTCCTTTATCTGGCAGTGCATTGATATTTGCAGTTTTCAAAATCATCTATGAAATAAATGTTCAAATTAAAATGTGTAAAACTAAATATAAAATACATTAAATAATTATGCAACCATATTACAAAATTTTGTAATATGGTTACTTTAAAAAAAGTTGGAACATCAAAGCCCCTACCTACATTTATGACCTTGACTTTTGATGCAAGGACTTGGCTCTTTTGTGACACACCACCTCGTGATAATACATATTTGCATAAAGTTTCAGCAATTTATTTTGAACAGTTCAAAAGTTATGGGCCCTTGATTTGACTCTTGATCTCTATTTGTGACATTGGCTTTTGATGCAAGGAGCTGGTTCTTGCTCGCAACACATCTTGTGATGATACAAATGTGTTGGGTTTATGAGGTTCCAAGAGTTTATGTTGAGAGGTTCAAAAGTGTGGTGGATGGATAAATAGATGAACAAACAAGTGCAATCCAGCACAGCTCCTCCAATTTTATTTGGTGGGGGCAAAAAAATAAATCTTTCTACAAATCTACATGAACCCACACCTAAAAGTAAAGAGGTTATCAGGCGACCAAGTTCTTATTAAATAAGAAGTCCTACAGCTCTAACTAACACACTTATTATGGTATCTAGCCAATGGCAGAAATAGGATATGAGTGGGCCTATTTGTCAAAAGTTGAGAAAAAATAAAAAATTGTAATATTTTTGCAGTCTAAATCATTGTCTTTCAGCTGTCCATTATATTTTAAAGTTTTTATTACACTTATAAATAACATACTTTGTTACTCTTGATTTTGTTTTCTATTTCTGCCGGTGACATGTTGGAGATATTTAGTGACTTTGTTGATGAAGCTGAGGAGGTAGAAATATTGGCTGAAGAGTGTGATGCATCATGTAGATCACTCTCATTTGAACTGTTTAGCTTTCCCTTCTCTTTACTCCGGGATTTGATTTTGTACTTTCCTGCATAAATACCTAATATTTTTTCATCTTCATTTCGTTTTGGGGGAGAATCAACAGTCTCAATGCATTGTGAAGTTGATGGTGACAGGCTTTCTTCATGCAAGTTAAGATCCATAGCAATATTATCGTGGTTAGTGTTAAGTGAAGTGATACATGGAGTATTACTTAAGCAAGATGATTTTGAGACAAAAATCTTATCATTACTCCTACCTTCTATTTGGTACAATGCATCATGTTTGACTGATGGGGTTTTAGGTTCCTCATCCACAGTGTTACCAATCAAGTGGGATGACCCACTACTAATATTATCCACAGTGTTACCAATCAAGTGGGATGACCCACTACTAATATTATCCACATGTTCTTCAGAGACACACTTTGATTTATCTTGAGAAGGCAATCTTTGTGGAGAATAAAAAGTGGAATCACTTTCAGAGTCTGAGTCAATGACTGCACGGCGTCGTCTATCCTTAACTGGGTTTACTATTGGACTTTCATCATCAGACAGAGAGTCCCTTCTGTGAGCTCTCCATCCCCCTACAGGAGTTGAAGGGTCAAACGTTGGAGTACTGGACATAATTTCGCATTTACTACTATTATTTGCATGCAACTTTTCTCTACAAGAGAAATTGCTTGGTGTCTCTTTTATGAAGGATTTCTTAGATTTTCTAACATTATGTGGGGAATTCTGGGAGGTTTCAAGGTCTGATGCAAGTATACAGGACTGATCACCAGAATCTTCAAGGATTTCATTGTCATCACTTACTGATGCATCTGAACTTAAAATTAAAACTTCTTCATCCGAATCAGGAACAGACGTAAACTTGCTTGAACCTGATGAGCTGTAGAAGGCATACATAGAATTACATAGCTGATAAATTTTTTTTAAACATTTATCAACTTAGATATTTACATTACATAAGGTGCCACACCGCGACTATACCTAATGGTCAAATCAGTTATAAAATATTTCAATGACAAAACTTTAATGTCAACAAACTATGCAAAACTTATACTAATCAATATTTTTCATAGCAAATTTCCAGAATTCAGATGCAGTTTAAAGACAAAGTTCATAACAGCTTGGTAAAATGTCAAATTAGGCTAGTTTAGCTTCAGTTAGATTTGGTTGTAAGGTTAGTAATTAGGGCCCATGGTCCCTAAACTGCATTTGGATTCTGGAAATTTACCATTTTCATTTTTAAAATAATATGGAAACTAGTAAGTCCCCATTCCATTCATTACTGATCTTAATATTTAGAGAATGACAACATTAAAAAATTACATTAGCTAGAGTACCCTTAAAGAAGTTGTAATCATTTTTACAGGTTTATTATATACTGTAGTTCCTTTGACAGAGCTAGGTCTCAATTAAATAATAGTTATTTACGCTTGACTTATAATTTCATCACACTAATAGTAATAGTTCCAGGCTCAAGACTGATTATAGTACAATGACTTTCCTCCATCCTCATAGACCCTCAAGGTCATTCTTATATTCCATCCACCCCTAGTCTGGTAAACTAACAACATAGGAGATATCCTAACTACAGCTTGTCCCACCACCACCACACACAGGTACTGTATCTAATTTTACCAAATAAAGTCTTGGAAGCAAGGCCAAAACAGAAACTTACCTTTTTTGAGACACTAAATTATTAGCTAGCTTATTTCGATTTGGCCTGTTTTTAAGAACAAAATCTTTATTCCTTGATAATGGAGTTGAATCATATTTTGTTTTAACAGCTGAATCAGGACTGGCAGGGATTATATCAGGTGACTCTTCAAAGAAAGTAGACATTTTTGGACAGAGTAGCTACCTAATATGTTAAATGGCTGCAACAAATAAAAAATGGTTATACTTTGAGTCAATGTCTTAAATATTTATTGAGAAATACTTTAATACAAACCTTTCTTATGGGCTACAATGGGCTTAGTAGGGCCACCAGAGGTCAACTATTTCCGAATTTGTAACAATAAAGACTAGGTCATTATGATCAAGATTTAGGAATATTTTTGCTAAAGGCAATAAAATTGGCATATTTGGCATTAACAGAAATGATGCAACTACTGTACAGTAAATTACTAACAGTAAGGAAAGAACTTTAAACTAATAGGTTTAAATGCAGTAAGAGTAAAATCATGCTGTGCATCTTTTATTTGAGTCAATTTTTGCCAGATGTCATACTCTGCTAGTTGTCAAAACTTTGGTGCAAATTCTGCCAAATTTTGTGAATTAGCAAGTAACAAAGTGTGACTTGCTGACTTAGACCACTATTTATAGAATCTGGCAAATAATATGCAGATGCAAGACTGACTAACAGGGTTATATTTATTTCATAGATGAATGATGACCTTGCACACAGACCAAATTGAAGTTTGGTAGAAATTTACCACATCTAATGTGTCACCTGTCAAGCCAAAATGTCAGTTTCAGATCTGGTGGCATCATTTTTTTTTCAAACTAATAGTACCATTATACAAGATATTTATATCACTTTTCCTGTTTTTTATAGGATTTCGAGTCACTTCCCTCAGCTTTTCAAAATCTAAGCATCACTTCTGCCAAACATCTTGTTCTCGTGTCCAAAACTAAAATTTTACTGAGATATTCTATGAAGAATTTTTGCCTAATATGTACTCTAAGTTTTCTGGCCACCAAATTTTTTATAAAATTGAAGGCATGCCCATTAGGGTGTGTCAATTTTGGGGGTGAAATGACTAAATTGAAAATCATGTGATTTGGTAGCAATTTAATGTAATCATTTGGCATACAAAATAATATCCTTACTTCAAAAACAATAAAAAATAACTCCTACCTACATCAATTTTAATTAAAAAATTCCATTTCTCCATAAATTCATAACAAAATAACAAATGTGCGCAAACATCCTATCAACATTTAAAGTGGCAATAAGATATCATTCAGAGTCTTTATTTGAAAGTAACCAATGCAGTCATGTCCTTTTTGCTGCAGTTCCTTGACATCAGCATTCAGCTTGCTACTTGCGCTTTGATGTAGCCTTCTCGCCTCTCATGACTGTAAACTTGACTAACTGCTTCTGTGACCATTTTCACACATCTCTCCACACTTTGAGTATGAGAAGGCCACTTTGGCACTTGCATTGGGGCCTCTTTAAGTTGTGTTAAATCTTTGTTTGTTATACATGTTGTCAGTGGTGGCTCCAAAACTTCCAAACTCAAGTTAACTAATTCTGACAATTTCATGGCATTGACATTTATTGGAGGTACCTTCCTTCTCTGAACAGAGCAGTCTCCCAGCTGGTCATCATCTAGTGATCTTCCTCTAAGCTTTAGAATGATTTCCACAGCCTCAGTTCACTCTTTGGTACATTGGCTGCAGAGTATTGCTTGCAAAACTGCCTCTGGCCTAGCATACCAAGCGGACCTTCTCACCACAGGTAACACGATGTCCACCACTACTTTCCTTTGGGTTCTCAGTAGCTATAATTGAAACAAGATGTGGTTGGGCCCCTCCATCCACATTGGATTAAGTTTTACATTGAACCAGTGAGGAAGATAAAACCCAATAATAAATTCAACAATCAACATCAAATCCTGTAGCATTTTGCCCTTCAGTGCATGTTTGGAAACCCAAATCCTGCAGAAACGAATCGCTGTAGTTAACCAACAACTGTGACTTACGGGTCCAATCTCCAAGAGAGCCAGATTTTGAGGCAACTCTCCTGATCTGATTGCTTGAACAATACAATAAGCGTAAGATTGATCCATGCTGAGGTCTTTGATAACTTCTTCAGACAACACTGGAAGGGGAGGGCCTACTTTGACCTTTGGAAATTTTGTATTTATTTTTAATTCCATTGCTTCATCTAGCATGTTGCCAAGGGGGCCTGACCACTTCTTGTTGCTCTTTGTAGGACCATCAAGTTCCTGGATGAGATGATGAAGAGGTAGTTCCCCTGTGTGCAAATCACATACAATCCAAACAAGCCTTCTTCCAAGTTTTTTCTCTAAATGCGTCATAACACCACCCTGCCATCCAGTGTTCACCGCAGTTGAGTCTCCACCAACAGCCTGCAGTGAACTGTCAAGTCTTCTTTCTCAAAGCCAACATATTATTTGATCAGCAATTGCCTCTGCATGTTTCTTGCCTTCTACTTCTGCTTCAGGAACAAAGTGAAACAAATAGCAGCAACCAGGTTCGGAACACACAGAGTAGTGTTCTTATTTGATATGACCGGGAAACTTTCTGTCCATTCCCTCTACCTCTAGGAGAACTTTTGTGTCATCTCTTCTTCCATCAAACAAAAGGCAAGAGAGACCTTCCTCCTTCAAATCTTTTTCATGCTGATCAGATATTTCCTTCATTATTTTTTCTTGTGCTCTTCTTATCTTATTATGATCTATCACTAAGGATGTATCCTCTCGGCTGATGAGGCCTGCATCTATCCAAGCGGCAGTGGCAATCTCTGCAGTCTCTCGTAGCCCTGTATGGTGGTGAATACTGGCAAGGGCAATGTTTGAGATGTCTTTAGTGTTGTATTTCATTCTCTTCGGCGAAGGTTCAGATGGCATTTTGGAGCTATCATCTGATGTTGCTTCTTTCTGTTCATCTGAAGAGCTTTCAAAGAAGTGAGAAACCTCTTGATAAAGCTCTTCATCTCTTTGGGTGGCTTCTTCACTCTTCTTTTTCTTCCTTTCTTCCCTCTCTTGGATTTTCTCTTTTTTGGTTTTTGAATAATCTGCTGAACCAATCTGCATACTTCCTTAGCCTCCTGCCTTTGTTCTCTGCACCTTTATGAAAGCCAGCTCCAAAACAGGGATCTTCTTCTCACGAGGACAGCGACAATCAATGTGAGGGTGAGGTTCTCTTCTGCATGAGGGAGAACAATTGGCTTCAGAACACAACTCTATGGGACACTGGCAGTTAAAAATGTCAAGAAGAGTATCAAGTGTGTGCAGAAATTTATTTTTCTTTGCTAGTTTTCCTTTACCAAGTGATGTCTCAACTGCTTTGTGCCACAGCTTTGTTAATTTTAGCTCAATAGTTCTATACTGATTGAGTACAGGTGGTTTGAATAACACATTAGCTTTTTTCCACTGATGCAGAAGAGGGGAAATCATATCCCTTATGAGCTCTTTCTGTGTGTAGTTCCTTCTATCCTTTGTATTTTGTTCATGAAGGAGTAACCCTAGTCTCAGCATGTCTCGCACTATTGGTAGTTCTGATACGGGAAGCTCCTTGCCTGTACCGACTAACAGGCTCAAGTGGCATGACAACTGACCTCTTGTCTTCAATTTTGGCATCTTAGGAATATCTGAAAAGAAAAAAACATTTAAGTATTTTATATCAATTACGATGTTTCAAAGTTTAGTCATTCGATGTTCTAAAATTCAATAAAAAAATATTTCATGGGATTACTACATAATTAGACAGAAGAATATGATAATAATAAATAATTGTAATAATCAATAATCCATACTTACAGTTAAACTGTAGTATTCGTCTAGTAGAATAACTATGAAGTAGGTACAAGAGCAATAACAGCAAACCACCATCTATGACATCTAAGATGCAACTGAGGACTGAGAGTGAGGGACAGTTCTATTCATGTTGTGACTTGTACATTGTACAACAACTATATGACCTTGAAAACACTCCATATGCAATCAGTTGGATAATTCTGTGACAGATGAATAGTTAATCAATTTATGTCTTATTATTTAGTAAAAGAGTCAATTTCTGAAACTTTAAGGTAAAATTGATGTAGGTAAGGGTTATTTCATTTCATTTTGGTTGGCCAATTTCAAGTTTTGACACGAAAGACACTATATTTTCACTACCAAAATTGATTTGAAAAAAGTTGACAAAATTGACACACCCTAATGCCCATTTTGAGTCTCTAAGGATGATACTAAATTTGTTGCAAATGAGAACTTCAGTGCAAGTTCTTGCCTTAGGCCTGTGCTTGAGGTGCACAATTCCACTAAAAACCATAATCTAATATTAACGAAGTAAAAACCTGACAAATTTCCAGAACAAAGTGGCTCCTTGACCAGCACCCAGTTCAGTAGCTTCATAGGCTGCTCGACCAGTACCAGTTTTGTAGCCTATTGGGAGCCTGTGGCTGCTCAACTGGCACTGGAATATTTGGAATACTTATTTTATAATAAAATTGTGCAAAATGTCAATCTCAAGTCAGCTAATTAACATACAACTATTTCAAGAGCAAGCCAAAGTACCCTACATTACTCAAGCTAAGAATATACACTATTTACAATAGTGTATATACACACTATTTACTATTTACTCATTTAATCGAATGCCCAGTTAGGTCAACTGTATGCCCTTGATGATGGTTAGGTTAAGTCATGATATTTTCATGAGTTTTAATGAAAATATCACAACTTAACCTAACCAATCTTCAAGGGTGTACAGTTGACCTAGAACATGATCTACATAAGCTAAGGCTAACAAAGACCCTAAGATCCACTCTAAGGTTAGCTTGAAAGAAAGAAGAGAGTAGGGGGTTAAAAGAGAATAAGGGGTTAAGTAAGAGCAAAACCTATCATTCATGGGTTAACATTCATTCAGAGAGAGAGAGAGAATCATCATCATCATCATCCACCAGCCACTGCTGACAAGTCAGAAAAATAGTCAAAGTGAATAGGAAAGGGGTGAAAGATGGAAAGAAGTAAAATAAGAATACTTACAATCCAAGCAAACACAGTCTTAACTCAAACACTGTCATATCATGCAAACTACAAACATGCAAGTAAAGAGAAGATAAGAAAAGGGGGAAAAAAAAAAAAAATATGAAGAGTATAACAAAAAGTGGGTTAGTTTACGCTACAAGCTACACCTAAGTTTGTGTTAGTCTAATTTTTTATTTTTTTTAAATATCATTTTATTGCTGGCATATCACAAGCTGGCATTAATCGTCAACAGACTCAAACCTTGACTGTTATCCCAAGAGTTCCTGTTGCTAATCATTTTATTATTTTAAATGATGCTAATATTTTAAAATGCTTATCTAAACAGTAGGTACTTAAACATATTAGCGCTGGTAGAGTTCATGATGGACGCAGGAAGATTATTCCATTTATCAATTACTTTAAACGTAAAAAAGTTTTAGCAATGTTAGTAATGGCTCATTCCATGACAAATCATGCAAAAAAGAAAAAGTGCACCATACCAGGCTTGGGTTCAAGTACAAGTAGTTGTACTTAAGTGCAAAATTTTTTGTACTTGTACTGGTACTTGGGATTTAAATAGTCAATGTACTTGTACTTAGCCCATAAGTACTTGAAAAATCAAGTACTTTCAAGTACATATTGCATGTAAACAAAATTAAATATTTATTTAATGTCAACAAAGTAATTATTTTATTGCAATTATATTTTCATTGTTGATAAATTATTTCTATTATTATAAATTGTTATTTATTAAAATTGGCAGATGTCAGCTTACAGACAAGAATTTTGAATGTGTAATGTTTGTAAAATGTAATGATAAGTCCTACACTTAATTATCAAAGTATGTCCCATGTCAGTTACACTAATTTGCAGCCTGCTATTGTAAACCAAACTGCTCAATTGTTTCCTTCCTTTTATTCCGAGTACCGGTACTGTATTGTGTAACTGCTGACCAATGAGAATATTTTCTTTATTTTCAGAATTATTACAGATAGCATGGAATGCACTGAGCAAACAGTTGTGTTTTATTATTTTCATTCAAACTTGGATACCAGTATTCAGTTATGGATAAATATTAATCAATAAATTAATCATTACCATTATTAATTCCTTAACCTGTTAACGGACACTAACGTAAATGTACGGTGAACGAATTCCGTCCTTTGAGGCCCGCGACGTAAATGTACGCTTGCTGATATAGTTGCTGCAAATAAATGTTTTGCGCTGTTTATGTACGCTCTTTCATATTTTTATGCGAAAAGTGACTAGTTGGCAACTCTTCCTTGTGCTTTCCTGCATTGCCCGATAATTTGCGCGATATAAGACAATGATAAAGCGAGTCCAATTAGTGTGCGTGAATGACCCAAGTTCCAAATTATGTTAATTTTCAAATATATTTTAGTTATATTATTCAAAGGAAAACAGTATTTGAATAAATAAAGGAATATGCGGGTATATTTTTTCTAAAAAAAAGGTTTTTTTTGAAAAGTATATTCTAGATTATATTTGTAATATTCAAAGGCAAATTTTATTTGATTGCAAGTTGTATAACATTATACTTCAACCCCTTGTTTGTTTGTACTTTTTCAATGTACTTCAGAATAAATATTCATCTTTACTAAGTCTATTATTTCCCTGGGTCTACAGATACGCCAATGAATATTTTACCCAGTAAAAAATAGTTATTCCTGAGGTGCCAAATGGCTTTTAAAGCATTATATCTCATGTTGCTGAGGAGAAATAAATCCATAAGTAAAACATGCATTGTGACCCGCCGGCATCTCACGCGGTACTCAAAGACATAACATGAGAGATGCCGGCGGGGCACACGGCAGCCAACGTGTTAAGGTGCATAAATATATATATATATATTTTTTTTTTTCGTAAATATGTTTGTTTAGTTATAATTTACTTACAAATAAATTTTCATTACAATTTAGCCACATAAACGAGTTATGAGTCGAAAAACGGAAAGCATTGCGCGCATGCTTTTTACCGCAAAAAAAGTGACCAGAGCGGGATAGCAAAGCCGCGCTAAAGGTGTCCGTTAACAGGTTAATTGTTTAATTTTAAATAAACTTACGAGTATGTAGATCTGATTTAAAGATTTTTATTAAACTACCTATAAAAATCTACTTGTAATTGTACTTAAGTACATCATTATGTAATTGGACTTGGACTTAAGTATTATGCAAAAACTCTGTACTGGTACTTGTACTTGAATTTTCCTTTAGTACTTGTACTTGTCCACAAGTACTGCCATCCATACCCTCATAGATTTTGCTTAAATTTGGTTTATAGAATGGTCTATGCTATTAAGTACCAAATTTCAAATATCAGCTCAATTGGAGTTATGGTTCAAAAGTTATGCTTCCCCCTTTTTTGAGGAGGGGGGACAAAAACTGGAAATTTTCAAACCACCATAACTCAGTCCCTAATTGACATAGAACAGTGATTAAAGTGTATATGAAAAGTAATTCAAGGCCGTAGCCAAAGCTTAAAAACAGACAAGGCGAAAATAGCCCTACTAGGGGGTCCGGGGCCATGCTCCTTCAGAAGATTTTTTTTTAATCCTAGCACAAAATCATGCACTTTGAACGTATGGTAAATGAGAGTGAATTGGACAATAATAACTTCATTTAAATGTTGCTACTCTGTTTTTATTCATGTTATTTGTGGTTTGAGTGCATTACATTGATATGACCAGAAACCAGTTCTTATCATTTGCTACTTGACTGATGGCTGAAGGCCAGTGCCACTCTTCTGTGCAAGCTAGCATCCCAAGCCTTGAAATTCAATTTCCTCATTAATCCAAAATGTCCGTTAAGCCAGATGAGGCAGCTGCCTCATCTGCCTCAACATGGCTATGGGTATGTAATTGCACACATAACAAATTAGCATAAGCAGAAAAAATGGCTAAAATGAACAGAAAAAAAAGTTACAACACTTTATTCCATTTGAAGGGGTCCTGCTCCTGCCCCCCCTAAATTACAGATTTTTTTAAATTTTCATATATACAAAAAATGAGTTTCAACCTTATTCTATCAATATATGAAAAGAAATGTGTGTGTATTTGCATATAAAATAGGTATTTACAGATTTGAAAATGACTACTTTCACTTAAGAGAATAATTTCTAACAAACTGTTCAACATTCTCATTGACTTCTGGTATATAGATTGGTGTACTTGTTAAAAATGTAAATACATGTGTTAAACTAGTATTCTAACAACTAAACATAAAACACTAGTACCTACCATAAAATATCTTCCCCATTCAATTTTTGGGTAAATTGGTTGAACAAAAAAATCCCATGTGGACATTAAAAAAGTGGCAATCCTACCCAGGATAACTATTGCCTAACTAGAGAGATCTTTATTTTCTCTGTGATGTGCAAAGCATTCAGTGTTCTCATTTAATGTATATACAGGGTGTCCATAAATGTTTACCCTGAAAACAGTATGCTCTCATGTTTTAATGACGAATCTTACATCCATTTTCTTTTTACAGGTGATCTCGTACACACACAGAGTTTCTGTGCTGGGGTGTTTCATCTACCGCATTTGCCGCTAGGAGCACTGTAGTAGCTGTTCAGTTAAGATGGCGTCTGTGACAGAGAAAGCACAATGTGTTGTGTGGCTTGCAGAAACAAAATCTCCTGTCAGTGTTCAGTGAAGGTTCAGAACAAAGTATGGAAACAATCCACCTGATGTGAAGTTAATTAAGTCATGGATGAAAAAATTCTTGGAAACTGGAAATGTGGAAAAGGGAAAGAGCAATGGTAGACCATCAGTTTCCGATGGGACAGTGGAAACACTGAGAACACTGTTTCCGCAACTGTGTACCTGGATATACTCACCAATTACACCATCCCCCAGCTGCAGGACAGGCAGCCAACTATCATCTTCCAACAAGATGGGGCACCCCCTCATTGGGCGCATGTTGCTCGTGAAACTCTCGATGCAACATTTCCAAATCGATGGATTGGCAGGGGTGGGCCAATCCCATGGCCCTCAAGATCACCAGACATTACCCCGCTGGATTTCTTTCTCTGGGGTCATGTTAAAGATTTGGTTTATGCAACAGTTATTCCAGATATCAGGACATTGCGAGAACGCATTATGGATGCAATCGCAACAGTTAACCCACAAATGTTGGAAAATGTGTGGCGTGAGTGTGAATACCATTTAGGCATTTTACATGCCACTACGGGTGCACATGTGGAAGCTTATTAAGTTCATTACCTATGTATCAAAACTTTGTATGTTTATCTACTTATGATTAAAACTATGTTTGAATGTGTGTGTTTATTAAAAGTTATAGCATGCTTTAATCAGGGTAATCATTTATGGACACCCTATATTTTTTTTCATTTTGAACAGATTTATGTGCACATACGCATAGTGTTTTAAATAAGTAAAAGTGTTTGATGAAAATGTCTACACATAAAAGCTATAACAAGCACTGTTGCAACCCTTTTGAACTGCACAAAAAGCCTATTCTGCGAAACTTGAGGCCATTTCCGAAGCTTGTTGTTGAAAATAGTGACCCTAAATATAATTTCAGTGATGAATCAGAAGTTTGTATAAATTGTCTGAAATTAATTAATAAACACGCAAAACCTGAAGAATTATTCAGATTGCCAGAAGCAATAACTAGTAGTACTGAAAGTACAACTACTTCACCTGACATATCCCCAGAAAAAATTCCAAGAAAATGTACTGAAATGGATGAAGATATTCAACGAGATCTTAATGCAACTTTGGAGCAACTTCATGTTACCCCAATGAAATTATGTAAGTACCGTACCTAGCTATTAATGTGTGTACAGATAATGCATTTTTATACTGTCAGCTGAAATTTAATTCAGATATAGCTGTCTTATACCTAATACATATATATGAAATTATCTAAAAAAAAATACTTCAGTTCAGAAATTCAGATTGTTGCCACTAGATATGTCATACTTATATTAATTAATTAATTGTATTTCAAATATTTTTCAGATGCCCTGAGCAGTGGAAGCAGATCAAAGGCAGTTTCACAAAAATATAAAAAAGCTTCAACCTCCCTCAAGAGCAAAGTTGGAAACTGCATTTGCCACTGAAGTTCAAGATGTTGGTGAGCCACTGAGTAAACAGCATCTCAAAGAAGCAGATTTGGAGAGGTAAGAAACTAAAAATAATTAATGAGATGACTTTGAACTATTAATGTATGTATGTAAATACCTGTATATAGGTACAGTATTATAGGTTGTCATGTTTGGATATATAGTAGACATTAGCTATATTTCCTAAAATGTGACATCATCCCATATACTAAATATACTGGTATAAGTTCAAATTCATGAAGTACAGTACTTCCATAATTCTTGAACAACACTGGTATGCATCAATTTTGCTGTCAAGGGTTTTGTAAGTGATTCTTATAGAGTTTTTCCTGCTGATTTCGAATCTGCAATCCGTTTTTCTCAGTCAGCTCAGGTTATCCAACTATGACCTCATAAGTAAAATAGAATTTTTCATGATTTTGTCAAAGCGGAATTGGAACAGTAACATCTATCATCACTTGTTTCACTTGTATAATATCTTTTTTTACTTTTCAGGCATATAGATAAAATATTTCATAATGAATAGAGCGTGTAAAAATGATCCCAATAGATTCTGCTACATATGTGGGACGGTTACCATGCCAAATAACCAGTCCCAAATCACTAAATTTGTGAAGACAATGTATAGAGCATACTTTGGAATTAAGCTAGGGGACCAGGACAAAAATTTCGCCCCTCATATGTGCTGCAAGACGTGCATTGAAAATTTGAGAAGATGGAGCAAAGGCAGAGTGAAATCTTTGCCTTTTGGAATTCCCATGATTTGGAGAATGAAAGGATCACGTGACAGATTGCTATTTCTGCATGACAAACCTCCAAGGTGGGCTTATAAATTTATTTTTCTTAAATATTTTGAAATCCTCGTATGAAACTTGACATAATATTCACCATAATGTAATATTCACTGTATATAGCATAATATTGACCATAATGGTAATCATACATTTACATATACATATTGTTATAGAAAATACATTTACACATACATATTGTTATACAAGTTACATTTACATAGATTATATATTTTCTTTCTTTTTCATTCATATTGTCCCCATGTCAACTCAGCCACAAAATGGCACTTTTTGCACTCACCCCTTTCAATTTTGCTCATACTTGGCACAATAGCAGATATACATGCCAAACTTAAATTCCCAAATTATTAGAGCTGACTGACCTTTGGTTACTGAGATACAAGGTCACAAAGTTGTGACATTTTGACCTTTTTTGCGTTAAATGACTATTTTCAAAATGGTGTAACTAAAAAACTATTAAAGCTAGAGCATTGATTTTGGTCTCATTTTAAAGCTCTTTAGTGGCCCCTTGTTTATTGTCTCTTGTTAAATATCTCTACTGTGAAAAATAAAAAAATCCCTTCAAAAGTCGATGTTTGACCTTGAATAAAAAAAAAATACCTTCTCCTAAAAAATTCATTTTTTTTATATTAATACCTTGAGTCATGTACAACAAAATCCCAAGAAGCTGTAAGTGGCTGATAACTAGTTCAATGTATAAAAAATAAATGAAGTTGGCATCATTCTTCAATTTTAGATTTTTTTTGTCAGTTCATTTATTTAAAAGTTCTGTTCTGATATAGTGTCAGTGAAGACTTAGTTCAACTTAACATTATTAGTTCAAAAACCTTTTTGTGACCTGTGCCAAAAGAAGTCTTTTAAAAGACAACCAGGGTTAAACCCCTCGACAGCCCCAAATCTACTGGAGTAGCGCTGATCCAAAGGCCCAACTAGTATATAAGTACTGTCAACTTTACAGAGTTGACTCCTGACTTAAAGTTAATTTATTTTTACTAAATACATGTATAAAAATTTATTTAATAATTCATTAATTGTTCATTGTTTTCTTTTCAGGATTTTCTTTGTGCTTTTGTGATTTTAGAGTACAAACATGGAACATTTAAAACTGAAACAGAAGTGTGCTGATCCTTTGCTGCGTCACAAAGGTCAGTGTCGAAAGAAGAGTTTGAGAATTGTACCACAGGAACTTGTAAATAAGTTTCCCGATCTGCACTTAACACTACATCACAGACTTTGTAAGCAGTGTAGAGAACATCTTGAGTCCTTGCCTGAGAAAGGAATAGGCACTTTGAATTCAGACATAAATGATGATTCTTCTTGTAGTAGTGAACCCACCTGAAGATCTTGAGAAAATTGAAAATGTTGACAATAGTGATGCATCAACTTCAGATCAAAACCATGAGATGTGTACTTTGAATGCTTCTTTTGTTTCAATTGGTGAATCACCCATAAAAAAGAGAAAGCTTGTAGAGCAAAAGTCATATGGAGCTAAAAAACTAAGCAAGGTGACAGACAGTTAAGAAGAGAATGGAAACAGTTGCAGGAAAAGAGATTTCTGACTCACAATTTAAGGAGCCATCTGGAGATGTAGACTGTTTAGAAATAATAAATCAACTCAAGGAAAAATTCAAAACTGAAAATACTAAAAGAAGTGATAAAATAAAAATCCTCACTGTATTGCCCAAAAGTTGGAGCATTAGGAAAATTGCTTCAGAATTTAACACAACAAGGCATACAGCATCTATTGCTAAAAAAATAGTTGAAGAAAAAGGTGTCCTTTCAGACCCAAATCCAAAGGGTGGGAAAAGAATTAAACAGGATACTGTTGACGCTATTAAAGCATTTTATCTTTCAGAAGACATCAGTAGAACAATGCCAGGAAAGAAAGACTATTGTAGTATCATTGACAATGAAAGAGGAAGGATAGATTTGCAAAAGCATCTTTTACTTTGCAATTTAAAAGAAGCCTATCATATTTTCAAAGAAAGAAATCCTTTGGTTAAGGTGGGATTCAGTAAATTTGCAGAATTGCGTCCAAAGCAGTGTGTTATTGCCGGAGCAACAGGAACTCACTCAGTATGTGTCTGTACAATTCATCAGAATGCCAAACTTATGTTTGTAGGAGCTGAATTAGAAAAACTAACTGCAAATGATGACACACCTATTAAGAATGTACGTCATTGTGTTGCCTTTATGGAATGCAATCCTGCCTCACAGAAATGCTGCCTCAGACAATGTGAACAATGTGGAGATCCATCAGATTTAAAAAACAGACTACTGGACATATTTACAAACAACTTCATTGATATCATAAATTTTAAAAAGTGGACCAATACAGATCGGTCAAATCTTGAATCAGTAGAACTGAATACAGATGAATATATTGACCAATTCTGTAACCAACTGAAAGAATACCAGATACATGACTTCAAGACAAAGATGCAAGCAACTTATTACCATGAAACAAAAATGTCTTTGAAAGATGGTGAGGTCCTTGCTGTGTGTGATTTTGCTGAAAATTATTCCTTTATTCTTCAAGATGAGGTTCAGAGCTTTCACTGGAACAATGAGATGGCTACTCTACATCCATTTGTTATTTACTATAAAAAGGAAGATGAGATTGCTCACCTTAGCTTTGTTATTATTTCAGAGTGTAGCATCCATAACACAGTTGCTGTACATTTGTTTCAAAAGCATCTGATAAAATTCCTAAAAGATAATATCTCATCCATCGGTTCCATCCACAAAATAATTTACTTTTCAGATGGGTGTGCAGGACAGTATAAGAACTGCAAAAACTTTTTGAATCTTTACCATCACAGAGATGATTTTGGAATTGAGGCAGAATGGAATTTTTTTGCAACAAGTCATGGAAAGGGACCCTGTGATGGTGTTGGAGGCACAGTTAAGAGATTAGCTGCAAAAGCTAGTCTACAACGACCTTATGATGAACAGATCCTTACTGCAGAACAGTTATACAGTAATCCCTTGATTAGTGCGGTTTTGATTACTGCGCAAAAATTTATTGTGACCATCCTTTGATATTTACGGTATAAAATTTGAATAGTGCGGTTCAAAAATGTTTGAAAATGGTGGGCAAATAACCAGCTGGGCCGAAACTGTCTCCCGCCTTCCCTACTGCGCTTCAGTTTATCGGCAGACACAAGTGCACACAGACATCTTACACGCTTACACGCAATTTAACATTAAACAAGCAGTTGCAAACATTCACGAGTCGTGGGAAGAAGTGACAGCCAGCTGCATGAGTGTGGTCTGGCAGAATCTTTTGCCTGAATGCGCAAATGATTTTGGTGGTTTTATTAATCCTGTCAAGAAGTCATTAATGATATTGCTACGATTGGAAGAGACCTTGGCTTCGAGGATGTCAATTCGGGAAATGTTCGGGAATTATTGGCTTCACATTCAAAAGACCTAAGTGACGAAGATCTTCTTGGAATCGAGCATCAACAGGCATATGAAGAAGAAGAAAAGGAAACTGAAGAAATGGAAAATATTTCTAAGGAAATCATGGTGAAAGAACTTGAAGAATTGTTTCGGACAATTGAGAAGGCCAAACATCTTTTACTCGAGATGGATCCAAATGTAGACAGAGGCATGAACGTTCGCCGTGGTTTAGATAAGCAAATTGATTGTTATCGCAAAATGTTGTAGAAAAGAAAAAAGCTAACACTGTTCAATTGACTTTAGATAAGTTTTTCTGTAAAAAATAAATGTTCAATCGACTAGATTAGTTTTTCTTTATAAAATAAATGCTTTAAAGTTTAAATATATGTTCAATTGACTATAGATAAGTTTCTCTGTAAAAAATAAATGCTTTAAAGTTAAAATAAATGTTATTCTAAATTGTTTTTTATTTTCCAGGATTCATTATAATTATTTCCATTGGTTCTTAACTTTGATTAATGCGGTTTTGATATATGCGGTGACATCAGAGGATTAATTAACCGCACTAATCAAGGGATTACTGTATACATTTGCAAGTGAAAATATTGTAAATATAAAATGTCATTTTTCAACCAATAAAGAGCATGAAGAGGAAAGCCAACTTCTCCAAGAAAGACACAACTGCAAGGACTATTGCTGGTACACAGAAATTACACCATTTACAGCCAGTTTCATTGACTTCTCTTAAGGTTAAACATTATTCATTATCAGATTACTCAAATATTGAGAAAGTTACTGAAAAGGAAGAAGTTGTGACTGAGGAGAAAATACATGGTTTTGTTACTGCTACATATGATGGCCATTGGTGGGTGGCATATGTGCTGGAAAAAATACCAGAGAATAGAGAAGTAAAAGTCACATTCCTTCATCCTCATGGCCCAAACCCATCATTTGTGTATCCTGGTCGACCAGATGAATTAATCTTACCATATTCAGATATTCTAACACAAGTTGAGGCATCTACTACTAATGGACGAACATACAGGATTTGCAAAGAAGTTACTTTGAAGGCATCCAAAGCTTTGGCAGATCTACAGCACAGAAAGGTAAGAATTCAAAATTAAAATGGTAATGTAACTATATATGACGCGTTCGGTGGAGAAGGGGCGAACGCAACATTTTCGAATTATGCCACAAAATGCAGTTAAAGTTTGTAAACTTTAAACCTTTGTATTTTTCCGGTTTATTGAAATGTTGTATGAATTTGAACATATATTTGAGTAAAATATTGTTGTGTAATATGTCAATATAATAAAACGCCAAGAAATTTTACAATATTATTTATTGATAGCTTCTGATATTAACTGGTGTAATCCATTATTTGGTCCTCTTCGTCGAATGTTGTATTACCTGCTTCAACTGTTTCGGTTTCTTCCAGTTCCTTTAACAATCTTGTATAATAGTTCACTGCAGTTGCAGGCATTAGGTCTGATAATTCTTTGATCTTTTATTTTTTCCTTAGTTATTGGCAGCAATTGGGAATACTTTGGTTGCAGTGTCTGCTGGGCTAGATTGAATAAACTGACACTGTAGGATTTTTTCCCTTTCTGCAGTCTGATGGGATGGCTATTATCTGGGGTTGTGCGGTATGCAGTAGATATTACATAGCCTTCTTTGTGTTGAAAGTCAAATATTAACTTTCTTGCATCTGTAAATTTAGTAGTTGTTGATTTCCTAATGACAATGCACGTTTTTAGGACGTCAAAATCGAGAAAATCAGCCTGTTTCATTTCTACAACTAGGAAGCGCTGCGAAATGGCTGTAGTTATGGCCGTAACATAATCTTTTTTGGTGTAAATAATATTGCTGTAATTATTTTTTATATTTTGTTCAATTTGGCCAAATTGAGCATCACAGGGCATTGTCGAGTGACCAGAAAGTAGATAGATGTGTTCAATGTGAAGCAATGATGCGGAGTGAATTTCTCTGAGATACATTAAAACCTAAATTTTACCATGAAAGAGTGCAGACTAACATCTAATTTTTTGCATAGGTAAAGCAAAGGTTTTAAAGGATAATTATATGACAAAAAACTCATTTTTCGAATTTTGTGGCATTTGCCCCTTCTCCACCAAACGCGTCATATACACTGCATACATTTTAAGTTGTGATAAATGGAAATCAATGAGCACTATACCTATACATATTGTATGTACATTTTAATATGTTACTTGTATTTGTTAATTAGGTAGCTATCTAGGTATACATTAAAAATTGTTTTCTCTTCTAGAAATCACAATAAATTGGGTGGCCCACAAGAATCTTGTCAACTACTGAAAACCATCACATACATGCACAACATACAGGTGAGGTGGGTAAAGAACAAATATTTAAAAATAAGCATTTGCTTGTTTGTAGAAGGCTGCAGATAGTATGTAGATATGGGTTGTATTTGTAAGAGATTGAGCTGACCTTAGACAAAAATGGTTACTGACATACAAGGTCAGTCATGACTTTTTGACAATTTTTGTATAAAATGACTTTTTTCAAAATGTTGCTCGAATTCATTATTTTTTATACATTAAACTAGTTATCAGCCACTTACAGCTTCTTGGGATTTTGTTGTACATGACTCAAGGTATTAATGTAAAAAAATTGAATTTTTTAGGAGAAGGTATTTTTTTTTTATTCAAGGTCAAAGGTCAACTTTTGAAGGGATTTTTTTATTTTTCACAGTAGAGATATTTAACAAGAGACAATAAACGAGGGGCTACTAAAGAGCTTTAAAATGAGACCAAAATCAATGCTCTAGCTTTAATAGTTTTTTAGTTACACCATTTTGAAAATAGTCATTTAACGCAAAAAAGGTCAAAATGTCACAACTTTGTGACCTTGTATCTCAGTAACCAAAGGTCAGTCAGCTCTAATAATTTGGGCATCGTGCCCCTGTATCACTGGTGCCCAGTCCCGGGAAGATTGAAGGGAAGCATCAATAGAGAGCATTAGTATTGACTAGAAGCCCTATTCTCTTGCCGGTATTCCCAGCACACACCACACTGCACAAGAACAGTTGAGAAACAGAATTATTCACAAGAAGAGCAAACAATAGAGAATGGGTGACACAACAGGTCTTGCCAATCAAGTTACCACCACTATCACCACTGCTGTGGCTTCATCAACAGTCACTGTAAGCACAATAGTGAGTCCCATCTTGACAGCTGGCACTAATTTCCCATATAACCATGACATGGGTGGCAGTAGGGAAATAGCTGCTACTTTACAGCCAATAGGAACAACCCCTGAGAGACCAGCATGTCAGTCACCACCTATGGCAGGAACTCCTAAGGATGGGGCATTGACCAATGACCAACCATCATGGGCAATTCTTCAGCAAATGGTTATGCAGAATGCTCAGACCATGGCCATGATGTCTCAAATACTGGCTAATAGCCATACACCTAAGGTTCTTCCACCAGAAAAATACTGCCTGAGTGAAGGACATGATTTTCATGAGTTTGTGAGAACCTTTGAGAAATATTTTGAGCAAGAATATCCAGGTTCCCTTGAAAGGATGGGATCCCTTTTAGCTAATTACCTCGATGGCTCTGCCTTAGAAATTTATAGAGTAATGCGGAAGTCTACTGGTGATTATGGGACACTGAAGGCTCATTTAATATCCTGGTATGAGAAAGAGCAAAGAAAGAAAGAAGAAAGTCAGAGTCAGGACTTTATGGAGGCTACCAAGCACTCACATGAGACTGTCTCTGCTTATGCCCTTAGAGTAATAACCCTAGCCTGTCAGTGCTTCCCTGGTATGGATGTCACTCAACTCCGTATAGTTAAAGATAGGTTTATATCTGGGTTGCCCTTAGAGTTGAGGCAGGAGCTGACCAGGATCATCCATACTCAAAGGACCTTACTAGGAATGAAGATCTCGTGGGAGAAGCTTGTGGCACTAGCGGACTTAAATTCCACAGAGTCCCCCTTGGCAGGTCAAGCTGGAACCACCACTAGAGGCACTCAAGAAACATCCCCACCAGTGGGCCAGTGGCAGACATCCCAATCCTCTGTGAAGCCCCAACCTGAAATGGCCAATGTGGCACATCTAGCACCAGCCCTTCCTACAGCTCAAGCAGCACCCCCATTGAATCAGTGTTCTTATCCACCTTCTTCATGGAATTGGCCACCTAACTATATTGAACAAATCCCACACCAGTCAACACACACACCACATCTGAGTTCACCACCAGTTGCATTAAGGCAAGAACTGCCCATGGTTGCCATGGATGCCCCTCAGTCAACTGCAACAAACAGTCAAGGAAGGCTAAGGGGGCCCAATGGAAGAAAAGTGAGAACTGCAGCAAACTTCCCTAGGGGTCAGTCTCACCCACCAGCCAATAACTTTCAGCAAGTTGCAGCAGTACCAAGAGGCCACAGGACATGTACCCATTGTCAGCAGTCAGGGCATACAAAGGGTCAATGTCCCTCGCGTCCTTTATGTCATTGGTGTGGAAAGCGTGGTCATCTCCATC
Source organism: Bathynomus jamesi (assembly GCA_023014485.1). Lineage (NCBI taxonomy): Eukaryota > Metazoa > Arthropoda > Malacostraca > Isopoda > Cirolanidae > Bathynomus > Bathynomus jamesi. The sequence goes on from JAJOZX010001810.1 coordinate 605,614, forward strand.
AAGATTGCTATACTGCCAGGAACATTTGCATACGTTGTAAGCAACATGGACATACCCCTGCACAGTGTCCTACTCAGAAGAACTATTTAATGGAGAGGCCACAATGCCCAAGTTGTGGAGGACCACATTTGGGTCAAGATTGCATGAGTGACCAAGGGTTGGTCCCACCACCACAAGAACTAGCACCAGAATTGGGAAACTAAATAGCTCTGTCATGGAAGGCCGCATGCCAGAGCTACCTTAGAGAGGGATGAAGAGCAGCCAATGAACACTGAAGATGAATTAGCTGAAGTTCTGGACCTGAGACAAGAGCAGCAATCAAGCAATGCCTTAGTCATCCGGCCAAGAATAAAAAGCTCTCCCCACACAGGCACATTGTCAGCTCTTGTGGATACAGGTGCTGCAGTCAGTTTGATATCAGCTTCATGTTACCATCAACTTCCCTCTGATAAATTCCCACTAAAGGAAGTACCTCTCAAGGGGATTAGGGGTATAGGTAAACACATTGTACCAGTTCTGGGTGGTTGTACAGTCACACTCATGTTTCCCAATTTTGAAACACAACCAACTGAGTTTGTGGTTGTGAGAGACCATGTCTCAGACTTTGATCTGATCTGTGGGGTAAACATGTTACAGACTGATAGTTTGCTTCCCGACTTGGCTAAATGAGAACTCCTCACTTGGAAGGGAAGCCAACTTATCACAGTTGCCCAAGATGCTCAACAGCCACTTCCAACCAGCCTTGAATGTGAAAGTGTGGGAGATGTTGAAGTTGCACCCCGCACCTGTCAAATGATAGAGGCATGTTTCCACCTCCAAGGATACAACCCTGATCATGAGTTAACTTATTTGGAAAGTAACTCCTCTCTAAAAGATTTGATTATACAACCTGGATTAATGAATGTCACAGAAGACAACTTTTTGGTTGCGGTATTCAACCTTGGAGACTTCTCACAGATCTCCAGAGGAAACTTAATTGGGAAGGCTATGAAATTGCAGGGTAAGGACTCACTGGTACATCTGGTGGACTTCACTGACAGTTCAAAAACTTCTAAAAATCAGGAGGACTGGACTTCACAAATGATGGTTGATGCTTTTGAGTTGACAAATACATCTCTCTCAGCAGAACAAAAGGACCAGTTAGTCCAGTTGTTGCTGTGCCACCAAGGAGCTATTAGTCATGGTGATGGGGATGTTGGCCACACAACCATTATCAAGCATCAGATTGAAACAGAACACAGGCTTCCAGTCCATATCCCAGTAAGGCGAGTCCAAGGACCTGTACTGCAGGACATTGAAGAGCACTGCCAACAGCTGAAGGAAGATGGTATCATCAGACGAAGTTTCTCCCCATACTCTGCACCTGTCATGCCAATTAAGAAAAGTGATGGGTCAATACGGTTATGCATTGATTATCGAGAGCTCAACAAAATAACAAAACGAGATTGCTTTCCATTGCCTAATTTGATTGACACACTCTTCAATTTGCATGGAATGCAATACTTTTCTACCATTGATTTAGTCAAAGGGTATTATCAGGTTGAGATGGAGGAATCCAGTGTTGAGAAAACTGCATTCTCCACCCCTCTTTCCCATTGGGAATTTCTCAGAATGCCATTTGGGGTAAAAAATGGTCCAGCTACCTTTCAGCAAGCCATGATGATGGCATTATCTGGGATCCCATGGACTCAATGCATGGTCTACCTTGATGATATAATGGTAGTAAGCCGCACCTTCCCTGAACATCTTGAAATTCTGGGAAAGGTCTTACATGCCTTGGAATCTAATGGTTTTAAGATCAAACCCTCAAAGACTGAGCTTTGCCGAGAGGAAGTGACATTCCTGGGACATCAGGTATCATCCAAGGGGATGGTCCCACTGGTAAAGAACCTAGAAGGTATTGCCAAGTTTCCAATCCCAAACACCATCAGAAGCAGGGTTGTGGAGTCGGTCCAAAATTTTCCGACTCCGACTCCACACATTGTAAAAATTCGACTCAGACTCCACACATTGTAAAAAATCTAAAAATCCAACTCCGACTCCTCACATTTTAAATATATGACTCTGACTCCTCTAGTGTTTCACTCTATAATTATCATCATAATAAGACATTGCATCACCACCACACTAAGTGTGAAATTTTATATTTTATATTTAAATAAATATTAATTGTATATTCTGAAAATGTAAAAAAAAAAATATTAAAAAAACTTAATCTAGGGGCTATCAATGAATAAGGTTTATTGACCAAAAAAACTAAATAACCTAAATGTTAGTATTTACGATTTAGAAATTAAGGGTGACACAGGACACAGAAATTGGAGTCGGAAGTTTTTTACCAACTCCGACTCCGCCCTGAAACGTGCGACTCCACAACTCCGACTCCACAACCCTGATCAGAAGACTCCGCCAATTCTTAGGTATGGTTAATTTCTATCGCCGACACATCCAAAATTGCTCAGAGATAGCAAAGCCTCTTAGTGAACTTACAGGCCGCAAGACGCTGACTTGGACAGCGAGTTGCCAGACTGCGTTTGATAAACTAAAGGAGGCCTTAGTTAGTCCGATCTTGCTGACATACCCTGATAGGTCAAAGGAAGCTAAACCCCTACAGCTCCATGTAGATGCTTCTAACATTGGAGCTGGGGCTTGCTTGTCCCAAGAGCAGGAAGGAAAGAATAGGCCCATAGCCTTTGTTTCAACCACATTCAATAGGGCTGAACAAAAGTACTCAACCACTGAACGAGAATTAGCTGCTATTCGATGGGCTGAGGACCCTAAAACCCTTCCTTTATGGAATTAAAGTTAAAATTTTTACTGATCATCAACCGTTAACCTTCCTTTACAATATGCCATTAGTAAATAACCGAGTTGCTCCCACACTGGAAGAGCTGAGTAGCATTGAATATGAGCTAGTGTACATACCTGGAAACAGAATTGTATCGCAGATGCACTATCCAGGTCTCCAATTGACAATTGTCAAGAATCATTGGATCAATATGACAACCGATCAAATGCCACTCCAAAAGGATTCATAAAGACTGAAGTCCCAGGGGGAGGAGATTCCCTTTTTTATTGTCTATCCTTGTGGAGTAGTGGCACAATGGATCGCCATAGGGAAATCAGAGAAGCAACAGTAGCAGAACTAATTAACAGGCGAAATAAGTATGGGATCTCTTCTGATAAAGCTATCACCCATCAGTTGAATCTGATGAAACATGTTGGTCAGATCCCAACCCCACGTGTGATCCAAGTTTATAGTGATATGAATAAGGTAGAGATTTGGGTATATCATGGAGATCGAGCTCCCTTAAAGTATGGGTCTGACAACTACCATGATTGATGTTATCTGCAGTGCCTCGCTGGGATCCATTACAATTGGTTAAACCCTATACACCTACCTGGTCAATCAAATGATAAGCCTTCCCCTGAAATTCTAAATGTGAATAAGGAAACTGATAGCCCCTTTAAAGAATTTATACTGCTTGATGACAGCATGGAGGAGGACCTTGCACCTGACACAGAGGCTAGTGGGGAGGGGAAACTACCATCTGATAACCTTACACCACAATTGGAACTGACATCAGTTGTAGTGGACATCTATCCAGTGATTCCTATGAGAGAAGGAGACCAACTCCCAAAAGAAGGAGGGGCATTGTCACTGGAAGATGTCATAACCTTACAAAAACTTGACCCTCACCTACGTCAGCTTAAAAAAGGGGATTAAGCAACAATGGCCAGCAAAACGATATACTGGAAACCTAGAACCATATAAACGAGATCATCAGCAATTGGTAGTTATTGATGACATCATTTACCATAGGGGAAGAGACCACCGCTTGCGTTGTGTTGTTGCCAAAGGTGTTGCTATAGATTGGGCTGTCATTTTTCACAAGGAGTTTGCTCACTTAGGGCGAAATAAATTGCTTGCCCTATTATTGGAACATTTTTGGTACCCGCAGCTGCATCGCATAGTGACTGAGATAGTCACCTCTTGTGTGGAGTGTCAGAGAGCAAAGATTACCAATATTCTCCACACACCACCTATGTATAAGATTGTAACCCAACATCCTTTTGAGTTGATTGCAGCAGATCTTATCTCCTACCCTATCTCTCAAAAGGGGAATGTTTGTGCATTGGTGGTGGTTGACCATTTCTCTAAGTGGTTGTCCGTGGTCCCACTACCCAATAAACGGGCCTCTACTGTAGCACAAGCATTCAAAACTTGAGTATATCCATTTCTGCCCAGGCTGCCTGAAAAGCTACTCAGTGATAATGGGCCTGAGTTCACAGCCCAGGAATTTGAAGATACCCCACATCCAATGGGGCTGTGGAGCGAGTAAACAGGACACTAACCCAATATTTGCGGATGAGTTTGAACCAGGTTGAGACCTGGGATGACCATCTGCCCAGGGTGGTATCCATTTACAACAATACCAAGCATCAGGAGACTGGTATTTCCCCAGCAGCCTGTCTCTTATCCCAGACTCACATCTTCCCTCAGGGCCCTAGGATAGACCACCATCAGCTTCAATATTGGGATGAAGGCCACCCACGGCTCGAACCCTATCACTTAAACCAGCTGGTGGGGCTGAAAATACACTATCCTGGCAACCTGAGCATCAATAAATTCAAACCTCGGTATGCTGGACCATACTGTATAATTAAAGTGAACCCAAATGAAATTACTTATCAAGTTCAGTCAATGAACCCTCAGGAACCCACTATTTATAAAGTTCACCACAAACATCTGAAAAAATGGAATGTGGCTCCACCATATCTTCAACAGAACCGCTACTACCAAAGGCTTTTGGGAGATGCCCATTATGAGGTTGAATTCCTACCGCAACCTACACCTATAGAGATGAGTAAGGGTCCATCTCTAATTGAAGAACCAAGCCATGATGAGCCAATCTTTAAGGGTTTTCGCTTCAACCCATTACCTGTGGAGCATCTGAGAAGAATTCAGCAGACTCTAGATCAGACTCTCCACAACCTGTATCAGTTGGAAGAGAGATTTCATGAACAGCCACCTCCCAGCAGAAATCCTTCGAGACTAGATAAGACAAGTGGGGAGGATAAAGTTAACGGGGACACAGAGAATGGATGCCTAGTAGCAATCTCATCCTTTGATTCAGGGCAGGAACTACCTTCCTCTGAATTGGAGCCAGTGAAACAAAGTCCCCTAATGCCTTTTCGATTTATTGCTACCAATAATCAATCATATTTAGCTGTTGTGGAACCTGAAACAGACTTTGCAGCGACACAATCTCCAGAATCTTCAGAAATGACAAGTGAGTTGGACCTTAGTGACATAGGAGGAGGACTGAGTCCAACTGATCAGCCAACTCACGCAAGGCAACGAGGGTCCCTCACTCTGGAACCATTCTCTGGTGTATTAAAGTAGGTAAAGAAAACATCAGTGACACCTTCAAAAATTGATTTTAGAGGGTTCTCACCTGAATCTCAAAACCTGCCTTTGCCAGTTGTTACACAAGTAGGTACCCTCAATAAGATGGGAAACTGACCATTCACAAGGTCACAGGGCAGATCTCAGGAATTGCCTAGGGTACAAAGTTCCACACTTGAGAGGAAAACTAAAAGTAAGGTTACTGATTAGGTTAAGGTAAGATACAATTTGTAAAGTGTATTAAAGTCCCATACTATCACTCATCACTACTTATGTACTTAGAGATAAATATACCTGTGTTGTGCATCCCACAACAAGTGGGGAGGAGTGAGATGGTATGGTTAACACCCCAAGTTGGTGGGAACTCCACTATTGGGAAGGATTCCTGAGAGCTCCCAAACCCCTCAGTAGGGCCTGGGAGGTTTCAGTAATCCCCATTGGGCCAGAGCTTTCTTAGAAAGCCAAGCCTTCAGAGTTACTAAAAATGTTTTTCTTCTCTTTTTAATTGATTATAACAGATTTGAAATTCTCTCAATATACAGAATGTTAAAAAACATTGAGGCAATCATATGCTTGAGTATAACAGCTTTGAAATTCTCTCAGCATAGAGAATCAGAAGCTTGAGGCAATCATATGCCCATATCAAGAGACGGGAAAGCATCTCACTTCTCTTTGATGGTGTGGTAGGTGATCCAGTCTTGTTTTTACCATTGGTGTTTTGTATTGCTTAACCATTAGCTATAAGAACCATGTCTCACATATTTGGATCACTTAAAATTATCATGTAAATATCATAATCATTTCTGAATGCCTGATTTCCTTTATAAAGACCGTGTTCAAAAACCTAACTTCAGTTATCAATATGCATCACAATGGATTTTGAGCTTTCTCAGGCTGTGAACTAAATTGTACCTTTAACTGCCTTATGAGCAACATATTAATGCAAATACATATCCCAAAATTTTAGACCATTAATTATCATTGTCAGTTTTGCTCCCTTTTCTGGCATCATTGCACTTATGGATTCCTGTGAGTCCACTGATGACAGTGCTAGGGGGATAATCTCTAAATGTTGTTGGTTTTTTTCTTTATCAAGGATTTGTTTTTGGCTGGGACATTTGCTTATTGAAGTGAATTTGGACAAAGCTTTTTCTTCCCCAATGCCTGCACAAATGCTGAAGCCAGTGTTCACATAATTTTTTTGTTATAAACATTGCTTTTGTGTGTACTGATTGAGCCAAGAATACATTTAATGATTGTGAGATGAAGTGGAGTTTAAAATGACACATCTGGGACTTATCAGGTTTATACAATTTAGGTAACACTCATTGACCTTGCCCTAGTAACTAATATTCTTTGTTTTTTTTGCATTAGTTATGTAAATTATTTTTTTTCAGTAAGTCTTGTCTCCTTTGTGTGGTAATGGGCTGGTGTGATGGCCAATAACTTAATGGTTTTATTTTATGTTGACATTTTTGTGTGTGGTATGGGACTAATGATGTTTGTTTCTTTTGTTTTGTAGCAGGGTTGGCAAGAAACCCACTTTTTTTGAAAAACCCCACCCCAGGTGGGTTTTTTTTGGTTTTTTCACCTAAAACCTGAAAAAACCCGGGTAAAATTAGTTTTTTTCATATGTCCATATGGTAGTTCATATTAGACCTACCTATTCTTATTTTTATAATAATACTGTACTGTACCGTACACTATTAATATAACATTTGTCTTGTTTTTAGCAAAAAGGTTGCCTTCCAGGCAATTAAGCATAAAAAGTTATTATTTTCCCAGATTGAGCTTCACAACAAAATTTGGAAAACATGGACCAATTTGAACTAAATTTGGTGTGGTAAATTATCCTATTTGTTAGGCTATACTTCCTATGGAAGACAGGCCCCTGTGTCTTCTGCTGGAAGTAGATGAATTACCCAAAGGGAACTTAATTCAGCTAGTTATATCTATTTAATTCATATTACTGAATATTTTTTCTTTTATTTCACAGTTAAATAAAACAAACTGGCAACAGCATATTTATCTTTACTGCTAGCCTACAGAATTAGTCTGTTTGAAGTTATAACTGCATTAAATAATGCCAAAGACCTTTGGATCAGGAAGAAAATCAGGGCATGAATGGAGTGAAGTCAATATTATTGATGGGACTAGTAAAGTTAGATGCAAACATTGCAGTAATGAAATAAGTAATAAAATAGAGCGAATAAAAATGCATTTAATGAAATGTTTGAAACACATGGAATCAAGAAACAAGACTGACAATACTGCCAGTACATCTTCATACTGCCATGACATAGACCTCTCAGATGATCCAGACTCATCCTCACCACCACTGACACAATTACAGATGAAAAAAAGAAAAATTCAAAAGAAAGTAAGCGATTTTGGCATGACAACAACAACTTTGCAGAAAAATGTCATTGATAACAAAATAGCCAAATTCTTTTATGCAAATAATATTCCATTTCTATGTGCAGTCTAAGTATTTTATTGAAATGATAGAGACTCTAAGACCAGGCTACACTCCACCTTCCCGTCGAAATTTGTCTGGTCCACTTTTAAATACAATCCATGAAGAAGTAGAAAATTCCTTGAAGATGCAGTTGACTGAAGAATCAGGATGTATAACACCCTGATTGGCTGATGTCTACACTCTATAACCTGCTACCTCACCCAAAGAGTTATACCTGTAGGTCTATTTGTTGACTCATGTTTGCTTGCTTTGCATGTAAAATCATTATAGGCACCTATATGACAATTTTTAAAAATAATTGCATATGCACTTCTTAAGTTTCATGAAAAAACCCACAAGTGGGTAAAATAGTGGGTTTTTTCAAGTGGGTTTTTTCGGGCTGGGCCCACTAGTGCCAACGCTGTTTTGTAGTAATAATTTTTTTTCAAGTGCTTAGTTGGTTCCGAATACACATTGGTGTATGATCAATAAAATTGTTCAGATTTTCTTTAGTTACCTGTAAAAACTTGCCTGCTGATGCAGTTAACCTTGTAAGTGTTATTATTGTTTCGTTGATTAAATTAAGCAAAGGACATTTTACTTTTCTTAAATCCTCCCACCATAAGCCGAAGAGTAAGTCATTAAAAGAGGCAGACTGGCTATGCCCCAGAGATCTTAAAGGTGAGAACCCAGTTTCAGATTGGTAGGAGCGCCTATCTGACATAATCTCAACCACACTAAAATTGGTAACTTGCTCACCTCATTTCTCTCATTCTTAGCAGTGCAGGTGGTGCTGAAGTCAAAGGATTTTATTTCAATTGAAGGCCCTCTGGGTGGTCCTCACTGGCAGCTAAATCTCCCATCTCCGCAACCAGCAGCAGCTGCCATGACCCCACTAACAGAGTATCCGGTAGGTGAGTAACGCAAATGCATCTTTACACAGATACACTTACCAGCATCGCGCCCCCGTTTCAATGTGCTAAAATAAATATTAACCGAAAAGGGAAATAGCTAAAATATAATTATATTCCAGTGCCAGCTGAGCAGCCACAGGCCTACCATAGGCTACAAAACCAGTACCAGTCAAACAGCCTGAGGCTACTAAACCAGGAGTGCCAGTCGAGGAACCACTTCCTTTCTAGAATTCAAACACAGGTTAATATGTTTTAAATGACATGGGCTGGACTGTAAATCAAAATAACTTTTTATGAGGTAGTTTTAGTTGCTTTATTCAAATTTGTCACTCATTTTTGTGCAAACTATTGTAGAAAATAATAATAATATAAATATATATATATTTAGTGTATTTGTAGTCAGGGGTGGTATGATATCATATTACTCTGCGACTTAATTAGTTTGTTGGTTTCTGTTCTGGCTATTTTTTTTTTCTAATTGGATTCAGTTTGGTGGTGTTTATGATAGAATTATGATGTGCCATTCGTGTGGTTTCAACTTTGAGAACTTGATTCATCATGTGCCCTAGATGATTAATTAAATTATTGAATGCCCTTAATGATTGGTTAGGTTAGGTTAAGTCGTGATATTTTCGTTAGTTTAAACAAAAATGATGAGAGCAAACTTTTCTGGTTAATTTTGAGGTGTTTTGCACATTTCTTGTAGTAATGTATCACTTACGAGATCTTGTAACATGAACATGTTAGGTTATGCCTTATTGTATAAAATGTAGTCAAAAATACATTTTTCAAGTACATTTTGGTGTGCTTTGCTCGAATATGACCTTCATTTCAGTTAATATTCATCTTTTCACCCACTCATGCATGGTTAAAACAGTATAATATATTGAATTGCCATTCAGAACTGACTAAGAAAATATATATCATATGTTATGCAAATTTGTTTAAATGTACTTTTTTTAATAAAATATATTTCTTGTTTAGGCTATTTTTTCACTACTCTGACTTAATTAGTTGGTTGGGTTTTGTTCTGGCTATTTTTCTTTTCTAATTGGATTCAGTTTGTGGTGTTTGTGATGGGATTATGACGTGCCATTTGTGTGATTTTGACTTTGAGAACTTGATTCATCATATGCCAAAGATCAAGACAAAGGATTGGATGATTTTATTAATTATGGTGTTATTCTCTCATCCTTAACTTGCCCAAAATGTGACAGACAGTGAGTGCCTAATACGAAAAGATCAGAAGATATTTAGGTGAAATAACCAATATTAACCAGTTAGGTCAACCAAATGCCCCAGTTAGGTTAATTGGTACAGTGGACCCCCGATTTGAGTACGCATCGATTTGAGTACGCTCGTCCATAGGCTCCTATTGACTCGACTTGAGTAGAAAACTCGATTTGAGTACGCCAGCCGGCGATGCCAAACGCATTTCAGTTTGTCTAGAGCGTTCACTGCGGGAACATTCGGGGTCTAATGTTTTAAATAATACAGGTGTTCTTAGGGATTTCTGTTAGAATTTCGTACATTTTGTTTTCTGACTTTGTACTTAGTGTTTATTTATGTTAGTTTCTGTTGATTACAGCATAAAATAGTGAAAATATAGCATAAATTTGGTGATTCGTACATGCAGTGACTTTGATACTGTATTTTATATTGTGGCATAGTGACAGTGTACTGTTATAGTGATGGCTTCTAAACGTACATCTACATCAAAAGACTCACAAAAGAAGAAATGCCTTTTTACAATAGCTTAAACCTATTGTCAACTTGCACCCCGATGTGGAAATCAGTGAACCTGTTTTATGCTTGTTTGAGGACAAGGTCATGAGCTACTTCAAGTCATTCATAGCAAACAGGCAGAAGCAACAGAAAATTGATGCTTATTTCAAGCCCTCAAGTCCCCAACCCTCTACCTCTTCCATGTCATTGGCTGTGGGCCTAAGAACGCCTAGCCCTGATGAGTTACCAGACATCATCATGGAAGGAGACTCTCCCTCCAAGCAATAATTCCTCCCCTCCATTCCTCATCTGGAACTTCCAGCACATCAAGCAAGACTCCTACAGGATTATTCTATTTTGTCTATATTGTACGGTATGTATTTTGTATTCTATTCTGTCTATTTTTAATACCTTACCTTACCTTATGAACCTTATGTTGTTTCGGGTGTTGGTCTCTCTTCACACGGAGGTCAAGCTGGTGGCCCCGCCTCCAGGTCTGGCCTGGTGGAGGAGCGAGTTACTTTCTTGCGCTCTCCACCGTACATAGCCAGGCACGCCTGGCTCATCTGGTACTGTCCTGAGCCAGGCATCCAGTCTTTTCTTGAAGACTTCAACTTTGACCACCGTTACATTTCTGAGGTCCTTAGGAAGCTGGTTGAAAAGTCTTGGCCCCCTTACAACCAAGCGATTTTCCTTCAGGGTTGAGGAGGTCCCTTGTCGTGCTTTTAATTTGGGAACACTACACATTCTGCCTTTCCTATTTTCCAGTGTTGTTTGAATGGTAATTGGGTTTAGTTTTAGGTTTGGTACCAGTTTTTCGATCATTTTCCATATGTAGATTATGATGTACCTCTCTCTTCTTCTTTCCAGTGAGTACAGATTTAGTTTACGTAGTCTTTCCCAGTAGTTGAGTTCTTTGCAGCCATCAATCTTGGCTGTGAAATGCCTTTGCGTTTCTTCTAGTTTATTAGTTTCTTCCTTTTTATATGGGGACGTCAAAACTGAGCAGTATTCAAGTTTTGGTATAATCAGTGTTTTTAGCAGGGGAATCATTACTGTCCTGTCCCTTCTCTTGAACGTTCTTAGAACCTGTCCGGCGACTCTTTTTGCTTTATTTATCGCTATCTGATTTTGTGTTTCGAATTTCGCATCATCTGTCATTATTATCCCAAGATCAATCGCTTTCATGCTTCTCTGAATTCTCTGCTTTCCTGAATTAATACAATTACTAAATTTCGTAGGCCAATTTCTATAGAAAAAGTAGGGGTGGGGTGAAATTTTTGGGTTTTGGAACGAATTAATTAATTCCCATAGGTTATTAATAGGGTTGCACTGATTAATCGGTTGACAATCGGTAATCGACCATTTGCCGATTAATCAGCATCGACTTTTTTTTGCTGATTAATCGGTTTTCACACTCGGTCATCTTTGTTTATTACATTACAGAAATTACATCCCTGGTTTAAGAATTTCAGTTATCCTAGACATGGAATGAACTTAAATAATATTTTGCTTGTTTTTTATTAAATATTTTCTACCAATTTGCATTGTTTGGAGAATAATAGGCAGAGTATTATTGAATTAATTTACTCCATTATCACTCCATTTATTAAAACAAAAAAATTATTGTACCTTACTGAACAAAAGAATCCATTTAAGCTTTCCTGTTGCAAAACAAGTGGCCTTAACCTACTCTCTAACGATAAACAAAATTTGAGATGGAAACATTGCATAGGGTGCATTTGCAAATAATTTTGTTTTTATCTACTTTAAAGTATTTCCATGCAATGCTTGGAGCCATAAGGGCTTTATGTTATTTAAATTTGTAACAAAAATATAAAATTTCTTGGCAACTTTCATTAAAATACTTAATTTAATCTGTAAAAGAAATTAAAGAATTAGAATATATAAATAGTTCTAAAAATATTAGATTAATATTAGATAAAAAAATATTAGATATTAGGCCTACGTTTTATATTGTGTGCTCCTATTTACCAGTATAATAGGTATTTTTTATTTTTTATTTTTTATTTTTTTTTGGGGGCATTTACCGCCACTTCCCGCTATATGGTAGCGGATATCATGGCGAGGCGGAATATGAGAAAGAGAAACGGAGACGGAGAAAAGGCACTAGAAAAGGGAGAACAGCGGACTACAGGTGAGAAGTCACCTAAAGCTCAGATAGGATGCGAGATTGGGAGAGGAAGAGGAAAAGACGGTCAAGCGAGAAGAGGGCTCTCAGCGAGCATAAGGCGTAAATGTTCGGGGAGGGGGAAATCAGAAAGGAACGGGAAGGCGCGACGACGTACTGCCGACAGGGTGGGGCATTCCACAAGGATGTGAGAGACGGTGAGGGGCGACTGGCAGGAGACGCAACGAGGAGCCTCCTGCCGGAACATAAGATAGCCGTGCGTGAGGCGCGTATGGCCGATGCGAAGCCGCGCAAGGATGACCTCTTTGTGTCTGGAGCGGTGGAAAGAGGACACCCAATATGACAGACGGGGGCGGATGGACCAGAGTTTATTTCCGGTGGCATCGTCCCAGGACTGTTGCCACATGCGGTCGTAAAAGGAACGAAAGACCTGCACATAGTCTGAGAAGGGGAGCGGGCGGGGGAGGGGAGGCAGCGAGGCGGCGGACCGGGCTATGCGGTCCGCCGCCTCATTACCGGAAACACCAACATGGGCGGAACCCAGCAGAAGGTGACCCGGATCCGGGGAACAGTGTGCAGGACATGGTACTCCTGTTGAATAAGGCGTACGAGGGGGTCCGGGGAATCATAGCGCTCGAGCGCCTGAACGGCGCTCAGCGAGTCCGAAAAAATGGTACAGGAGGACCGCGAACAACCCGATACCAGACGGAGGGCTTCCAGAAGGGCAAAGAGCTCCGCGGAAAAGATGGAGGCCTGAACCGGCAGGGGGATACCCCGGGAGGTAGGTGACAATGACGGAGAGAAGACGGCGGCCGCGACACCTGCAGGGGAGCGCGAGCCGTCGGTGTAGACGGGAACGTCGTCCGAATGGACGGGAAGATGGGCCAGAAAAGAAGACCGGAGGACGGCAGGAAGAGACTCCTTACGCAGGCCACGGAGCGCCTGGCAACGGCAGATAGGGGTGGTCCGCCAGGGGGGCGACAGATCGAAGGAGAACGGCAGAATAGAAGGTGGGGGGATCCCCAGGGACGAGAAAATCTCGGCCAGAGAGGCAGCGAAATGCCACGTGTCAGGCCGGGGTAGCGCCTGGGAGATCGCGGAGAAGAGTAGAGACATCGGAAGGCGGCAGATGCAAAGGTAACACTTCGCCATGAGAAGGCCCCGGCGAAGGGACAGGGGGGGGGGTGTCCACAGTCCACCTGAAGACTAGCGAAAGGGGACGAGCGGAAGGCACCCGACGCCAGGCGAAGGCCATGGTGGAGAAGAGGATCCAGCATACGGAGTGCCGGAGAGGAGGCGGAGCTGTAGACCACACAGCCATAGTCGACATGGGATTGCACCAGGGAGGTGTACAGGCGCAGCAGAGTACGCCTGTCCGCCCCCCAGGTCGTGTGGGACAGATGACCCAAAAGGGAGAGGGTGCGGCGAGATGTTTGCCGCAACCGCCTAAGGTGTGGAACCCAACCGAAAAATCCGTCGAGGGTCATACCCAGGAATCTAACGGATGGGACGAGGGGAAGAGGAGTGCCGGCAAGGGTAAGGGCGAAGGTATGCGACAGACGGAGGCGCCGAGGACGGAAAAGCATACTGGAAGACTTAGAGGGTGAGAAAGCATAGCCAACCGAGGACGCCCAGCGAACCACCGCGTTGATGGCTAGCTGGAGCCGACGTTCAGCCAAAGACGGGAGGCGGCCAGAGCAATAGATAGCCAGGTCATCGGCATAGAGGGAGCTACGAAAGGATGTAGGTAGGACCGTAGCGACTGTGTTCATCACGAGTGAGAAACACAAGACGCTAAGGACACTACCCTGAGGGACACCCTCCTCCAACGGAAAGCGGTCAGAGAGGGCAGAACCGATGCGGACACGAAAAGAACGGGCGGACAAGAAGTTAGAAATAAAGGAAGGGAGAAAGCCTACGAAACCCAGGGAGCGTAAGCAGTCGAAGACCGCGCTCCGCCGGGTAGTATCGTAGGCCTTCTGGAGGTCGAAAAAGACGGTGAGTACAAATTGACGCCGGGAGAAAGCCTCCTGCACGTCATGGCTAAGGAGGAGGGGGTCGGTGGTAGACCGGAAGCGCCGGAAACCAGCCTGGGTAGCAGGGTACTTGTCCCTCGCCTCCAAGGTAAAGGACAGCTGCGAGGCGACCATCGCCTCCATCACCTTGCAGGCACAGCATGTTAGGGAAATGGGGCGATAGTTCGACGGGAGTGAGGGGTCTTTATCGGGCTTCGGGATGGGGACGACGATGGACTCACGCCATCGGTCCGGAAATGAACCCTCCAACCAAATCCGGTTATAGAGGTCCAGTAGAAAGCTGAGAGCAGAGGGGTGGAGATGCCGTAACAAGTCATAGGGGATATTATCGGGGCCGGGGGCGGAGGGCCTCCCGAAGCTCTGTCATGTGAAAGAGGTGATTATAGGGGTCATCCCTATGAGGTGGAAATTCCGGTGGGTCGCGGCGGGAGTGGGGGGAATCGGAACTGGAGATGGCTGCAAAGTCCCCCGCGAGTGCGTTCGCGACGGCCTCCGGATCGGACACGAACTCGTCGTCCCCGACCCGAAGCACCGGGGTCGAGGGGGGACACGGGTCCCCTCAAAGCTACGCACCTTGCGCCAAACAGTCGAGGGGGCAGTCGAGGAGGAGATCCCGGACACGTAACTCCGCCAGGAGGTACGCCGGTCCAGTTTCAGGACCCGACGGGCCACTGCCTTCAGGCGCTGAAATTCTATCTTGTGCTCCAGCTGGCGGGTCCGGTAGAAGCGGCGGCCGGCACGGCGCCGCTCCTGAACGGCATGGGAGCACTCTGGGGTCCACCATGGGACGCTTCGCGGCCTGGGGGAGCCAGAGGTACGGGGGATGCAACTGGCGGCAGCCGAGAGGATCTTACTCTCGAGGAAGGCGAGGGCCTCATTGACGGAGGGGAAGGCAGGAATTGATGGCGAGATCGCCGTGCCCCTCGCGTATGAGGCCCAGTCTGCTCGGGCGAACAGCCAGCGCGGGCGGACAGAGGTGGGGGGGAGGAGACGGGTCGGGGTAAGACACACTGGGAAATGGTCACTGCCGGAAGAATCCGGCAGGACCTCCCAGGTGAACTCCGTCACGATTTCGAGGGAAACCAGGGAAAGGTCGATACAGGTGAAACTGTCATGGGCCGAGTGAAGGCAGGTTGGGGAGCCATCGTTCAGAAAGGTGAACTCGAGCTCATCCATAAGGGAGAGAAGGGTCCCGGAGAGAAAGGTGGAGCAAACGTCCCCCCAGGCCGGGTCCCGACTGTTGAAGTCCCCGAGAATCAGAAAAGGGCGGGGAAGCTGAAGAATTAGGTCACGGAGAGAATCGGGTGGAGGGCGTACGTTAGGGGAGAGGTAAAGAGAGCAGACCGTGAGCTGGCGCCCCAAGGAAAGGCGCACGGCCACAGCTTGCAGGACTGTACGGAGCGGGAGGGGGCGGAAAGGGACGGAGCGGTGCACGAAGACCGCGGCGCCCCCCCTCCCCGCCCCATCAAGAGGCGGGGAAGGGAGCCCGCAGTAACCGGACACTCGAGGGAGGGAACGGGATCCCAGAATCGTCTCCTGAAGGCAGAAACACGCCGGACACCTGGAGGCCAGGAGAGAGGAGAGACTCTCGAGGCCTACCAGGAGCCCGCGGATGTTCCACTGCAGGAGCGAGGTATAGGGAGGGGTAGGAAGTTCAGCGTAAATGATGGTTATGGGGTGGGTGGGCCGATCGGGCGGCCCGAGATTAAAGAGGGAATCGGAAAGCCCCGGAGTTCAGCGAGGGACGCCGAACGAGGGCGAAGGCGAGGGTCACCCCGATGAGGGGGCGATGTGGAACCAGACGCCGGCAAGTCCTCCAGAAGAGGAGTCTCCCGGACGTCCGGGGGAGAGCGATGCAGAGAAGGGGATGTGAGAGGTATCCAGAATGCCACTCCCTTCACCGGAGGTGCGGGGGAGGCAGGACTACGAGGGGGAGTGGAAAATAATACCTCACCCAGAGGCATTGGCAGGTCGAGGAGAGAGATGGGGCGGGTCAAGCGCGGGGGCGTGCACGTCCCACCCACGCCGACAAGGCGGGCGAGTTCCCCCTCCAGTGGGTCCATCGACCGGGCCGGAGAGGGGTGTATCTCAGCCCCCACCACGAGGGCCGTCGGGGACCCCAGGGGGGAGCGTGCATAACGGTTGCGCAGTGGGGACGGTGAGGACACCGGGGCGGTAGGGCGAAGGGGGCGTTTGTGTTTGGGAGAGGAAGGTGATGCGAGGCTTATGGCTTCGAACCTTTCGGGGTCACCACTGGCGCGGCGCTTGCGGCCCCTACCCCTCCGTCGTGCGGCCCGCATGGGTGACGGCGGGTCACGATCCGGAATGGGGGTGGCCGAAGGGGCCGGTGGAGAGGGCATAGAAGGGGCAGGGGGGGTTGCCGACGAAGCATCGGCGTTCGCGGAGGGAGCACGTGGGGACGCGCTGGTAGTACGGGGAGCCGCGGTAGGAGTCCGCTGGGCGGCAGAGGATGGACTGGGAGTAGCGGGCACGGTGGGTGGAGGCGCGTTGGGAACCGCCGGTGAGGACGGGGTCCGGGAACGGAGAGCCTCGGCGTACGAGGCACCACGCCGGGCCTCACAGCCACGCAACCGCTCCCGCGCCTCCCGAGCGCTGAGAAACTCTGATGAACAGAGGGCCCGAACCTCCCTTTCAAAGAGGAAGGACGGGCAAGAGCGGGATGAAGCAGGGTGTGGTCCATGGCAGTTGGTGCAGGAAGGCGGAGCAGTACAGGGCAAGGGGTGGGGAGGGCCGCCGCAGCGGACACACAACGGGGCCGGCTGACGGCAGGAGCTGCTCACGTGGCCAAACCTATTACACTGAAAACAGCGCGTAGGATCTGGCACGTATGGTCGTACTGAGAATTCGCACACTCGTCTCTCACCAAAGCCCCAGAATACCGAAACGGGGGGCACCAGCGAGTCGAAAGTGAGGAGCAGGCGAGGAGAAGGGGCGGTTGGGGACCGCGATCTGTCGGGAAAGCGGTACACCCTCACAACACCCTGGGAGGCGAGGTCAATCTGGAGGTCTTCCACCGGGATGGGTAGAAGACGAGCAGCGTAAATTGTGCCCTGGCACTGATTGAGGCGGGGGTAGGGAGTCACCATGATCCCGCAGCCCAGGACATCGGGGATAGCGAGCAGAGAGGAGGTTTCGGCAGAGGAACGCGACCTTATCAAAATGGAGCCATCCCTCTGAGGCCGAAGGTCAAAACGCGCCGTCCCCGTCTTCCCATGGATCGCTCGAAAGAGACGTTCGTGGTTAGTGGGGAGGGGCTTGGAGGAGGAGGGGCGGAGGACGAGGAACTTGTCCATCGTCCTAAGGCCGAGTGAAGCCGTCTGGCCAAACACCACTGGAACTTCGAGGGGGCGAGAAGACAAGAAAGGCAGACGGCGACGTCGGGTCCCACGTCCCCCAGGGACCGAGGGGGCCGGGGGCGATGAGGCCCGACCGGAGTGGGAGGCGACCGGGGCCGCGGGCCTCCCACCTGAGGGCGAAAAAGCAGGTGGGTCCCTATCGGGACGTGGAATATGGGGGGATCCACTGCAGGTCCATCCGCTACTGGCGGGGGTCGGGCAGCGGCGCCACGAGCCTGGGGAAGAGAGGGAGAGGAGGTGTCGGCAAGAAGAGCAGACGGGGTGGGCGAGGGCTGCCGACTGCCCTTACCAGACCCATGGTCCAAAGAGGTAGTCAGAGGGAGGTCAGATGCACAAGCCGGGTCGTCAACGAGGTCCATTAGATTTGTAAGTGTTTCCATAGAAAATTTTTATTGTTGTTTCGTGCCCGGGGCCGCGGGGAACCGATTACCCGGGGCCCAAGGGGACCAAGCGCACGCCGGCGGGGGATGGGTGCCTCGTCCCATGTAGGTACCCCCATTTCAAAAGGGGCCCTTGCAGCGTCGAGAGTTCTCCCCCGCCGGCAGCAAAGACCAAGGCCCCCCAGGGTCCCAGGCCTGGGCACCCTACCAGCCAACTTAGTCCGGCCCCGGCCATGGGGGCGAGACCCCCAGCGACCAGCCCCGGCAGCCCACGGGGCGCGCGAAGTGAACAGAGAAAGCAGAAAAACCAGAGGGGGCAAGGAAGAGGGTAAAGAGGGGAAGACAGGAAAGAGGGGGCTGTAGGATAGCAGGGTATGCTAAAAGTCCACTTCGCAACCGGGCGGGGGACCCGGCAGGGCCCCCAGCCGCGGCTGACCCCCCTCGCCACAAGGAGGCAGGAGCCCGCAGGCGATCCACCCCAGAAAGACCGCCCGCGGGGAGGGGGATAATAGGTATAAGCGGCGTAATTCAGTAACCATATATTGCTATAAACTTATACAGTATAGAAAAAGAATTATCAGCCGATTATTTTAGGCAGATTAATCGGTAATCGGTAATCGGCTAATTTGCTTATCGGTGCAACCCTAGTTATTAAGTTCGATTTGAGTACATTTCGAATTGAGTACGCCATGCTGGAATGGATTACATACTCAAATCGGGGGTCCACTGTACTTTCCTGTTAACAGGAATACCCTAAAAAAAACAAATATAATTTTCATGTTAACCCCAATCCCACTGTTAATGGGAATACCTTAAAAAAACAAATAAAATTTTCAAGTAAACCCTAATCCCAACCCAAACCTAACCCAATTTTTTTTATCTCTAAATAATACAGGGTGTCCCAGAATTAACTAGCTATTTCAATGAAATCGGACAAATTTTTTAAAAACACTTATTTATGTTTATCATGTTTAATATGTGTTAAAAATATATAAATTTCTAAATTTTTTTCATAATTTTATTTTCATAATTTTTTCATTATCTGGTCCAATGAAAGACAGTCTGAAGTCATAGAATGGCAAAGAGACTCTCCAAAAGTTAATGTGTGGCTTGGAATGACCAAATCCAAAATTTATGGCCCATTCTTCTTTGCGGAAGCAACTCTAACAGGTACCATCTACCTTGATATGCTTCAGCAGTTTCTCGAACCACAGCTTCTTGATGATGGCATTCTTGATAATGTTGTGTTTCAACAAGATGGAGCACCATGTCATTATGCTCTAATTGTTCGAGAATACCTCAACAGACGCCTTCCGAATCGGTGGATTGGACGTGGAGGACCTCGACCTTGGCCTCCGCGTTCTCTGGATTTCTGGATTTCTTTGCATGGGGTTTCATAACAACAAAGGTTTATCGCCAAAAGATCAATAGTTTAGCTGAACTTAAAGAACGCATCCAGTTGGCAGTGCGGGGATAACACCTGAAATGCTTCAAAATGTGTTTCGCAGTGCTGAGGATAGATTTGAAATTTGCAGAGATACAGACGGTGCACATGTTGAAACTTCTCAAAGTTTTGACCTATCATTTATAAATCTATTTGTTTTTGTATCATAATTTAGTAATAAACACAAAATTATGTCAGTTTTTATTAAATTTGTCCGATTTCATTGAAATAGATAGTTAATTCTGGGACACCCTGTATAGTGTATTTTTGCTCTCTTCATTTTCGTTTAAACTAACAAAAATATCATAACTTAATCTAACCAATTATCAAAGGCGTACAAGTTGACCTAACCAGGCATTCAATTAACCTAACTGGGCATTCAGTTGACCTAACCGGGCATTTTCCATTAATATTAACCTGTTAGGTTAATTCAATGCCCACTTAGGTCAACTGTACGCCCTTGATGATTGGTTAGGTTAAGTTGTGATATTTTCGTTAGTTTAAATGAAAATGACGAGAGCAAAAATACATAAACAGTCTGGTATTCCCATTAACAGGAAAGTACTAGTTAATTGAATGCCCAGTTAGGTCAACTGTACACCCTTGATGATTGGTTAGGTTAAGTCATGATATTTTTGTTAGTTTAAATGAAAATGATGAGAGCAAACTTTTCTGGTTAATTTTGAGGTGTTTTGTATGAAACTGCCATCCGTTTCTTGTGCAAATGCGTAGTTTTCAAGATGACAATATCTCAAAAACTATGCATTTGCACAGGAAACGGATGGCAGATTTGTGCAAAACACCTCAAAATTAACCAGAAAAGTTTCACATCATAAAAACAGACTGGGTGTAAAAATGAATAATTACCTTCCATTTCTTGTGCAAATGAACAGAAATACAGTTGTCATTGCATGGCCTAAGCACGTATTTCTGTTCATTTGCACAAGAAATGAAGGTATTTACTATTACACCAGTCTCTGGTAGAAAGTTTTAATAGCTGGTTTTCAATGTTTTTCAATGTGCCAAATTCAAAAATGATACTCATTTCCGTCGCAAATGATTTGTTAAAGATTTATTGAAGCTTAAAGCTTTTAAAACTTTTGGTAATGGTTCAGAATAGGGGCACCACCTCAATTTTTGTTTTTTCCACCAAAACATGCTAAAACCATTGGTTTCCTGTTGTTTAGGATGAATGTGACTATTGCCAGTACAGTAAATTATTGCTTGAAGTGATTTTGGTAATTTTTTACTATCAGTCCAGTCTCTGGAAACTGAAAATAAAGTTTACCATAAGACTCTTTACATTTTTTAAACAACTTTTATTAAGTACAATATGAAGGCAAATGCCGATTAAAGCTATAAAATTAATGTTAAGAAATTTTTTTTTTTGAGCGATAAAATCGCAGATCATGTTTTTGGGAGTGATAAAATGGCTGATCCCACAAAGGTTAGTAAGGTACCACTAACAAAATTGGGGGGTTTGACCTGAACTCATAAGATTTTAGTGTCACGATGGCGTCAGTTTGTGATGGTTGTAATTATTAACGGTTTAATTTCATGCAAATTTTTTGATGATGAAGAGGCTGCATTGAATTTTTATGTAGAACACAGTGTATTGCTAAAAGAATTTATTTGCCCTAAGAAAAACAAGGAAGGTATTGTTTGTGGTAATACGTGTGTGTTTGATAAAAACAGAAAAGCATTTCCTTGCCATAGGTAATAGTAGTACCTAAAATTAGGTTAGGTTAGGTAGGTTAGGTTAGTATAGTTTTACGGTGTATATATAATATATACAGTGTTCGTTTTACTACATATATATAAATGTATACAGTGGCGGCTCGTGCTCATAATAGTTGGTGGGGCCCGACTAATGCATATACTTAATATCAAAATATTTATTTATCCCATCACTATGTGTGGAGGCAAACAATGAATTTACTGCAATTATTATTGGTTTTTCCGCTTTTTAAAGTACGGTAATAGTTCGCAACTGCATTCTGTTCAATCAGTGTAAATCATGTAATTTTTGCACTTTTCTGTGCGTGTACACACACATACACATTATAAAACAGTAAAATAAACTTAGTTGAGAATGAAATAAAGTTAAAAACAAACAGAAATTAGTTAATATTTTATCATAAGGTGTATACTCACGTTTATTTATATAAATATTCTCCTCTTCTGTTTTTTCTGTAGGCAAATTTTTCAATTACCTTTTTATTGTAGTCCGGAATTTGCGATATAAACTCTTTGTGTATTGAACAGACAGCCAAAGCATTTAGGCGATCTTGTGTCATCGTGTTTCTTAAAAATGTCTTTATTCGTTTCAATGTACTGAAACAGCATTAGGAATCAGCAGTAGAAACAGGCGTCACTAAGACAATTTCCAATAATTTTGACACTTCAGAAAAGGTATCTAGCAGTTTGTTTTCGTATAAGAAGCGCATTAAAGCGCAAACGCTCGAAATATTAGCAAAGCTTTTGTTTGAGTACACGATTTCTAATTCAGAAGACAGTTTTTCTCCCCTTAGCATAGGATAATTAGTTTCAATAACTTTGAAGTATTCAACTGGGAATTATCTAAGATGATGATTAAATTCTTTGGGATCTATTACAGCAAAGGAGCGAAATATTTCTGATTTCCCAAATCGCTCATTCATCTCATCAGTAATGCGAATGCATGCATCTTTTGCAAAACTACAAAGTTTATCAGTTTTTGTCCCAGTTATATCCCTTTTTGCCTTTTTTATTGGACGTGATGGGATTTCATTATGATTTTCAAAAGCTTTCGAAATAAAGACTGGAACCTCTTCTCTTAATTGACTCATAGATAATTCAGTGTCTTTTAATGCCTGTGCAGTGGTAACACTGGTCATTTTTTTTGCTTGCAGGACATTGTATAAAATTTCTACGTGTTTCATTCCAAAATAAAAGAATAAGAGCCAAAAATTAAACTCCTCATCTTCAAGCGACCTTTTGAATCCAATATACTCGCATATACTTTTATCATCCCAATCCTCATCATTCTGAATTCTTCCAAAACATTCAGTGAGCTCCTCTTTGTTCTCTTTAACACTATTAACCACTCTGGAATGAAAATTCCATCTTGTTTGGGACACATGAGGAATACGTGTTTGACAAATTTCAAGAAGCAGACTACTTAGCTTTGGAGACATATTAAAAAATGTGCTAATTCCATTTAGGATCGAGAAAAAGTTTCATATTTTTATTTGATGAGCAGACATTTTTCACATTAATATTTAGCTGGTGTGCGTAACAGTGAATGTAATGTGCATGTGGATAAATTTTCTTCATTTGAACATGTACACCACAATGTAGGCCACGCATTACGGCCACCCCATCATATGCCTGTGCAATGAGTTTATGTTTGAGATTAAATTTTTGTAGTTCTTCAGTAAGCACATTTGTAAGTCCATTTGCAGTCCTATCTCCAACTTTATCAAATATTATGAATCTTTCAACAGGTTCGAAGTTTTTTAGATATCTTAGTATAATTACAAATTGTGAATTACAAGCCACGTCTGTTGTTTCATCGGCTTGGACAGAAACAAAACTTATTTCATCTATTTCCTTTTTTATTTCATCAATGTAAACTTCATACATGCATTCCAAAAGATCATTTTGAATTGTTTTAGATGTGTTTTTTGCAACTTTGTTGTTTTCAAGATGGTCACTCAGCGTACTATCTAAGGTAGCTGTATAGCTAATCATGTCTAAAAATACTCCACGATTGCAGGATTGTTCACCTTCATTATGTCCTCGTAATGAGAGCTCATGTGTACCACAGAATTTTAAGCAGTTAATTATTCTTGATAAAACATGCCTATTTTTGTCCACAATTTCATTATGTCTCTGAATGCCATGGCGATATCCCTCATTAATAACAGATAAAATATTTGTGGTTCCAAACATTCTGAACTGGACAGCATTGTTTATATGAGATTTACTAGATTCGTGTTTCTGGATTCGTTCAGAAAGATGTTTTAAATCTTTACAACCAGTTTTAGTCCACAAACTTTCTCCTCCATATAATAGACAATAAAAACAAAATAAGGAACTCTTTGCACTACTAACCGTCAGCCATTCTTTCTTACCAAACCAATTGCTTGAAAATGTTCTCAGTTTTTTTCCATCTCGCTGTGTAATTATTATGTCTGTAGGCTGATATACGCCCAGTCTTTTTATTTCTAATTTTTCCTCCAGTTTTAAGGAGGAAAATGGCTTTTTTAATATCTCGTCTACTCTGTTCATCATATACAGGTAAGGGTAGACAAACTTTGGTTAAATATTAATGATATTATTCGCCACCAAATCAATTAGAACACTATAATTAAGCACTACCATACCATTCACTTCCGGTTTCCTAAACAGACTGAATTCAAATAAAAAGAAAAGCTAATCAGCTGTTCCGTTTTCAATGACATAATCTTTGACTATTCAAAGAAAATGTAATTGGAGTGTAACTAATTAAAATTACACATTGAAAAAGGTAAATATAAAATGAACTGTAAATGAATAAAAACAGATCTTTACATTGTGGGAATTAATGACCCCCATCTGTTCATTAAATAGATTAATATTTATTCATTGACAAAAAACCCACCGTAAACAATCTCTAAATCAAATATGACTGCGATAATTTAAACAAAAATTTTCAGCCTTCCGGGCCACTTCACCGTGGCCCCAAGATCAGCATATTAAACCAATCAGGAGAAATCAGGATCCGCGCGGTGCGTCAATTCTCGTAATGCTGTGTTATAAAATAATGTATATAGGGCCAATTTAAATGAGCCCTTTAGATATAAGATTTCATGCTCATGTTGAAGAAAGCGTCTATAACTTAGAAAAAAAATATGTTACATATCTAATTCGAAAACTTAATAATTTATTTCATTTTTTTGCTTTTGTGCAGAGATTACTGGTGGGGCCCGGCCCCTATGGCCCTTATAGAGGAGCCGCCACTGAATGTATATATATACCTTTTAGGTCACTCATGTTGGCTGTTTCTACAATTTCCATAATTTATATATCAATGGATTCATTTTTACATCACGAATGCGCCCTAGATAGTCTCTACTGAAGGAATTACCCGCATTTTAGGGTATTTTTTCACACTTATACCCCAAAACAAACTTTGTCCTAACTTAATTTTGGGCCAGTTCCCTCACTTGAGACTATCCAAATCGCATTCCTGGTGTAATAACGAATCTATTGATCTATAAATTATGGGAATTGAAGAGACCGGACTGATAGTAAAAAATTACTGTGATTTCACCCCCCCAACCCCTCCTACAATCTGGGGGGACCACTGTGGGAACCGGGGGTTTTGGGTGGGGGAACACAGCACAAGCAATAATTTACTGTAATAGCAATGGTCAGATTTATCCTAAACAACAGGAAACCAATGGTTTTAGCATGTTTTGGAGGAAAAAATACAAAAGTTGAGGTGGCCCCTATTCTGAACTGTTACTATAAAAACTAACTAGGTTTAAGTATAAAATCAGTAAATATTTACATTAGGGTTTCTACCCAATTTTGACGCCAAAATACATTTTCCTAGTAGTGTATGATGTGCTTTGTTCAAATCTGGCCTTCATTTTATGCGGAAATGAACCAATCAAAAGTTATGAGACTTCAAAGTTTTAACATATTTTGGTTCATTTCCCCATAAAATGAAGGCCAGATTTTAACATTGCACATCAAATACTACTAGAAAAATGCATTCCAGTATCCAAATTACTAGAGAACCTAACCTAACTCACCTAACCCTAATATCAAAGGATTCATCGTAGGAACACTCAGATCCACACACTCTACATTTAAAAGATGACTAACACACCATGTTTGACAAAAATCTCTATAGCAAAATTATCAATATTGTTAATATCTATAATTACATCTTCGAAATACATTTCACATCCTTCACACGCCATATTGGAAAAACAACTAATGAAGAAAATGGAAAACACTAGCCGCATACCTCATTTTTTGTAGCCAAATGTGATTTTTCCACCTAAGTAGATACACTTATGATGATGTCATTCAAAAAATTATGACCAAAATGGAGTTAAGAAAATAATTTCTTTAAAAGCCTATAACATTATAAATACACAATTGCGCAAATAATAACATATACCATTAGACTCCTAAAGTTATGCTGAAACGTTTGATAACAGCCAATATTGTCAACTTGGTAGAGACCTTAATATAAATAATTTCCATAAAACCCTATACCAATCAATTTGTGATGTGTGATCTTTACAGGGGCAGAGCCCCCGTACCCCTGAGACCTAAATTATACAAATGATAATGTAATAACATATTCATGTTGTTAGGTTAGGTTAGCGTAACAATTACCAAAAATACTAGCATCACCACACATCCATCACAGACCAAAGCCATTTTCAAACTGAAGTGAATGAATGATAGTAGGGTTGCCAACTCAAAATTTCCTAGATTCATACCCAAAAAGCACTAAAAAGCACTGAAGTAGCTATATATATATTTTTTCATAATTTTCTAACTTTTTTTTTTTTTTACTGCAACACATGCAATCAACGTATTTTAATGAGAGAAACAATTTTGTCTCTATGGTATTTTTCGAAATTTTGTTTACTTAAGTGGTGCCTGTATTCTGAACCATTACCAAACTTTCTACCCTTTTTTACCTAACCTAACCTATTTTTATACCCATATTTAAGTCATCTTTAACAGTAAAAACCAGCTTTTAAAACTTTCTACTGGAGACCAGTGTAATAGTAAAGAAGTACCGAAATGAAGGTTATATTTGAACAGAGCACACCAAAATACTACACTAGAAAAATGTATTTTTGATTTCAACTTCAGGCCTTGTCATTTGCGACAATTATCCCAAACACAATTTGGAGACAGACTCCATAATAACTGAGTAATACGCTCAATAACGTTTGTAATTTGGATGATTATGGATTGTCTCGAAACTGCTTCTGGATTCTGGAATTTTACCAAACTCTTATCCAAGACGTCAGAAAATTAGAGCAGATTTTGCAGCCTAGCTTATATCAAGGACCATAAGCCAAGCCTAACTTTACCCCTAATCAAACCCATACATACAAAGCCCAATATTCATCAATGTGAAAATAGAATAATGGATATTAAGTACACACCAAAAATACACAAGTAATATTTACGATTATTGAATGTTTCACCAACAGTTTCATAACTTTGTTTCGGTTCATTTGCGCAAGATATGAAGGTCATATTTGAAGTGTTGGTGAAACATTCAATAATTGGAGAACACATGGGTTAGGTTAGGTTATATACATTTAGTGTGTTTGGTTCATATATGACCTTCATTTCTAGCGAAAATGAACCAAAACATAGGAAAACTTTCGGTTCATTTGCGCACGATATGAAGGTCATATTTGAACAGAACACACCGTAACATTCAATAATTACCATATTTACACTTTAAAATTTTACAACTTCGAATTGAGACCACCATGTCGAACACCATTATTAATTATTATTAAAAATATAAATGCTCGCTGCAATGACGAAATTCACCTGAACCATAACCTATTCAGTACGCAAATCCAGCAAAACTAATAAATTTGAAGTGATTGTTCTTCTACTTTCGTAGAACAAAAGTAAAGCAAACAGAATTATTTGAAAACAAGAACCTGAGAATAGTGTAATATACAAACAAAACATATTTATTGTGGATCACTCATAATCCATAGCACTTAACCTAATATGCAAATACAATCTTATCATACACCCAGGGCCGCCGAGAGGTCGGAAGCCGGGTTAAATCCCCGGGACCTGGACCTCTAGGGGGCCCAGAAAGAGGGGAGATAAAATCTAAAAATATTAATAAAGCATTATATATTGAATAACCAATCAACACTGAATAAGAAAATATATATATTATCTTGTGCAAATTTCTATAAAATGTGTTTTTTTATTAAAATATATTTCCTATTTTTGGTGTTTTTTCAATATATATATATCGACTATTTGGTGAATATTTCTTATTTTTGGTGATTCTGGCTACTTCTGCGTAATTCAATTTGTCCTGTTTTACAAATAAATCATTTTTAGGAATTGTTCGTCTGTTCAGTTTTTTTTTTTTGTGACTAGAAGTATGACGTGTCGGTTATGCATATTTGATTTTGAAGACGTGATCCGCCATATTGCCCTCGATGAAGGCAAGAGTTTAGACCTTTTTTCAATCACAGAATAATTAAGACATCCGTGACCTGCCCTAAATGCAATAGTGCTTGTATTTTAAGAAAAGACCAGAAGGTCTTTAGGTGCCGTAAAAAAAATCCTAAAAATAAACGTGTGTCGTTTCAGTTTAAGGGCAGGCGAAATTTAGCGGACTACCCATGTAAGGTTGGTACATGTTATTACATTATCATTTGTATAATTTAGGTCTCGGGGGTACGGGGGCCGAGCCCCCGTAAAGATCACGCATCACAAATTGATCGGTCCTAATGTTTTGCGGACAGTTCAGTACGTGACACCAGTTAGGTCAACTGTACGCCCTTGATGATTGGTTAGGTTAAGTCATGATATTTTCGTTTAAATTCGTTAGTTTAAACGAAAATGACGAGTGCAAAATTTCTGGTTAATTTTGAGGTGTTTTGTACGAAACTGCCATTCATTTCCTGTGCAAATGCGTAGTTTTCAAGATGACGATATCTCGAAAACTACGCATTTCCACAGGAAACGGATGGCAGATTCGTGCAGAACACCTCAAAATTGACCAGAAAAGTTTGCTCTCATTATAAAAAGAGACTGGGTCAAAAAACGAATAATTACCGGAAAGATAATTAATAAACATACATTTTATAAAGATTATCATAGTCAAACTGAAACAGATAAAATATTATCCGCGGTCCACCAATGCCCAAGACCGACTGACAGATCTGGGAGCCACTGTAATTGAAAGCCAGTTTGTCCGTACTTTAAATTTCATCAGAATCATTCACCACTTTGCTAGAGAGAAGGCAAAGAAAGTACACTTCTAATTATGAAAATCTTGCAATAAACAATTGTCTTGCCTGCATGGACTGCATTTGTAAATTGCATGGTGATAGAATTAATATAATTGATTAAAAAAATAAAATGGTCATTTTCTTCTGAGTTGTTTATTCATACTGTATGTTTTGAATAGTGACTTAGACATATAATCAGTTTGCTCGTTATGTACACAAAAAACATTCATAATAAAATACTGAGTAAACAGGGGGGCCCATATTATATATACCAATCCTTCCCCGGGGCAACTCTTGCCGGCCCTGCATATACCTATCCTAATATAAACTACAAACTTTGCTACATTACAAAAATACACCAGTAGTTGCTTGAACAAGACTGCCATATAGGTGAAAGGCATACAGTATCTGAGGACGGGACATTGTCCAGTAATACATTAGAGCTGTTTTTATCCCTAGCAATGAAATTATGTATTGTATATCCTTTCAGATTAGCATTTGGCTGGTAGGCAGATTATGTAGTAAATATAAAACTGGCACTGCACCATTTTGGTTCCCTACATAACATCCAGAAGATATTATAAGCAACAGAGTTTATTCATAGCAGTGTTTGTATAATTTCATCATATATGGGATATATACAATGCAGTACATTAAGTTCTAAAAAGATAAGTTTGGACTGATTCTGAACTCATACAAAATTTCCTTACTAACATGTTACCCTGTACATACAGCTTTTTATTATGCTTCAGTATCAGGCTCATCTCGAAGCTCATGAGTAATTACATGGCCTAATATTTACATATGTCTTTGATAGGTATTGCCTATTCATTCATTTAAAAAGACCCACAAGATATATATATATATATATATATATATATATATATATATATATTATATATATATACAGGGTGTCCCATAAGTCTGGAACGATAGGGTAAAATAAGTAATTCATGTTTTTCCGTTTATGCAAGTGCCCATGATGTCTTTGAGTAAGGAAGAACGCATCCAGGTAATTCTGCTCGTAGGAAATTGGAGTCAGAGGGAGGTTGCTGATGAATTTAACAGATTGCATCCGGACCGCGCGCCGATAACACACAGCTGTGTCGGCAAACTTGTAGCAAAGTTCAGGGAAACGCGATCCATAGGAGATAAACCACGCAGTGGACCTCCGAGGACATCCACCGACGATGACTCAGCCGCTATCATCCTCGCTCATTTCACAAACAGTCCCCAAAGGTCTGTTTGGCGTTTTTATTGCCGTTTTTATCATTTTGCCCTTTTGTTCCAGACTTACGGGACACCCTGTGTGTATATATATATATATATATATATATATATATATATATATATATATATATACAGTATATGCTAGAGAGGAGGTGAATGTATTGTGCAGAAAAAACATGTATGAAAGTGGAAACTGGCCTGCTGACTTTATGAGTCTCTATGATTAGGCCTACTATCCCCAAGAAACCGAGAGCTAGAGTGTGCCACTCTTAATAAATGTTTGAAATTTTGAGGTGCAGTATTCTCATATGGTGATCCCTGCTACTTTATTGACGAATATGAAGTTTTAACCCATTCTGAAAATATTTGACTCCGGATCAGGGGCATTGAAATTTTGACCCCAGCCTGTGACGTCATCAGACCGATTTTTCATATGTATTTGACCATAAAATCTTTATTTATTAACCGATTCGAATGATTCTGGTGTCAATTGATGCAGAATTGGAAATACTTTCTTTTTCATACCAAAACAGTAGCTTTTACTATAAGTGTTTGGTTGAAAACGCAGGTAATCTATAAAAATTAGACAAATTTGGTGCAATACAGGAGACATTGTGGGTGTGACCGCCACCCTGAAGCATCATCCCAGATCAGCTTCGCGGCAATGGGCCCATCTGAAAAACATAATAATAAGAAATAGGCTTATTCCGACGGGTGGGAACAATTTTGAACATGTCAAAGTTGAAATAAACCTTTCACAGAAACGGAATGAAAAGTCAAAATTGTCAATGACATGATCAAAACCCCATTTTTTTTTTTTAAAAGCATACAAAAGTAATATAAAAATCATTCCTTTGAACCCTTCTTGCCAGTTTATTGCCAATTCGGTTGCCGTCGAAGACCCTGAAAAAGGAGAAATTGTTAATAATAATTCATAATATTAACCCAGATTAAATACTGAAAATATTTTAATGCATGAAACAGTAGGCCCTAAATAGAACACTCACCTTTTATTTTTTCAAGTAGTTTCGCAAACTGTTCTTCTTTTAGATGTCTGGACAGGAGCGGCTCGCAGGTAGGCACTGTGGAACTGCAGCACCCCCATGATCTTATGATCTTTATATTTAAATATTTAAAATAGCCTCTCTGATTGTTTTTTTCAATGAACTTTGAGTTTTTAAATCAGATTATATCCTTTTTTCCTTAAACTATTTCAATGCCGAACGAATGAATCACGAAAGTAGCTTCAGCCTTCCCGTGGAACTGCGTACTTAACAGTTCCAGATTTTGTTCGAAACGCTTGAAACCTCGGTGGCGGACGTACGAAGAGCGAGTCAGAAACGCGGGTTTAAGAGGATCCAAAGCACCGTCGACAGAGCAGTGCCGATTTGTTTGTTTGACGTGGTAGTTGTGTTGCTGTATCGTTTGCTAATTCGAAATTTAATTTCCGAATTGCATTTATCAATGATTCGTTATCATTTATTTTTTGTCGTGAGATTGAAGTTAATTATATAATAATTGGATTATTTACAATATATAGCTTTCATTTCTTAGAATATTTTTTCGCTCAGAATAAAAACAGAAGAATGGAATTTGTTTATAAATAAAATTTTTGGCAAATTCGAAATTACCCGTTAAGCGTAAGTACCCTATAATTGATTTTATGATACTATTTTACTTATTTTTATGACTGAGTAGTGAGTAGTTATCTATTTATCTATTCGACTTTCTCTCTCTCTCATATATATATATATAATCGACACAATTGTTCGCAATTTCTGAGGCAGCACCCCCATAACTGAAAGTCACGAGCCGCCACTGTGTCTGGAAGAAGGCGTCTTTCATTTTCAACAAGTTGAAGGAGGAAATGGCGTTGCTGTTCATTAATGGTGAGGCTCTTAGCATAATCTTCAGTAAGTTTCACCCCCCTTTCAGCCGTATCGTTTGTTACCTTCATGTCTCACACGTAAGAAGCTAAGCGAATATAGTCCTCGTGTTTCTCCCATTCTTCTACTGGTCTTCTCAACCAATCCCCATTTGATTTAAAGAGCCTCAGAAAATGCCATGATTTTGGATCAGCAAGGTCAGAAAGCTTGGTTCCTTCCATGAGTATAGGGAAGACTGGATGGCCAGTTTTCATGTCATAAATCTTTTTCTCTGACTTTTTAAGGCATTGACAATCTTAGCCTTCTCTGCATTGTTGACCTTGTGTGAAAATAAGGAGAGTGGTATCACTTCTTCCACAAAGTACCACATTTGCCTATTGTTAGAAAATCTAGAAGAGGAAGAACCATTGTTGTCCCAAGGCGATATGATGACTAAGCTGGTTGATGCAGCATTGCTTGTATATATTAAGTTAAGGTGTATATATATCCATCTCATAATGGTAAGGTTAGTGAAAAATTCACTTAATTTAGAGCTAGCATTTTTGGGCTCTCGTGGCATCAGTGTTTGGGACTCTGGTGGCATCATTTTGGGGCGCTGTGCGTCCTTTCTACTCGTTTGTGGAACGTCGTACTTACAGGGTGTGGTCTTGTAGAGAGCTCTCTTGCAATTCAGTTTGGTTGTTTAGATACAAGATTGTTGCATCGTGCAATAGTCCAGGTTGCGTTGTTGTTGCAAGGTTGAGAAAGAAGACCATAAATAGTACCCCTTTTGTTTTTATATTAAATTCATGTAACTAAGGTCTAAGGTAGGCCCGCATCGAGTCAGCAACCCTGAGGTAGGACCTAATAGGATCTCAAATCCGTAAGTTTTAATTTTAGCCTAACTTGGGCTGTAGGTTGAATTGGCCCTTTAGAATTTGGCCGTTCACGGCTCACCTGGGATTTTGAACCCAATAAATAAATAAAATAACATGGTCCTTCAGAACCGGATTCTAGCCCAAGACTGAGTCAGTGACTATTTTTCGGCAAAGTTCTGATTGTGCAAATTGTAGCCCAAGTTAGGCCTAGACGGGTTGAGCAGTATTGAATTAAGGTCCCACGGTAGAAAGTTTGGTCGCCCAATTGCGAAACTTGGCCACTCGTCTGTCGTCGTTTTTGGCCTACATTTTACCGGTTTGGTTAATTTTGGGTTATTGAATTAAGGTCCTAGGGTAGAAAGTTTGGTCGCCCAATTGCGAAACTTGGCCAGTCGTCTGTCGTTGTTTTGGCCTACATTTTACCGGTTTGGTTAATTTTGGGTTATTATTGAATTAAGGTCCCAGGGTAGAAAGTTTGGTTGCCCAATTGCGAAACTTGGCCAGTCGTCTGTCGTCGTTTTTGGCCTACATTTTACCGGTTTGGTTAATTTTGGGTTATTGAATTAAGGTCCTAGGGTAGAAAGTTTGGTCGCCCAATTGCGAAACTTGGCCAGTCGTCTGTCGTTGTTTTTGGCCTACATTTTACCGGTTTGGTTAATTTTGGGTTATTATTGAATTAAGGTCCTGGGGTGGAAAATTTTGTATTCCATACTGGTGTTTGGTTAGTACCCCACCCAGCAATTCAGTTTATTTGAAAGTAAAATTTGCGTTTGATCAGTTTGAGCCCAATTGTTGTTTGCATTGAAGATGAGTGCATCTGAATTGAACAAATTTATAAAAAGGAAAAGCGCCTACAAAGGTCTAATTACAAAGGTCATTGCCACTATAGATTCTGCCATAGAGCAAGAGGATTTACGCTTAGTGACTGCGCAGCTTTCCATATTACAAACTAAAAAGGTTGCTCTAAGTGAGGTAAATGTTAAAATTGAGGCTCTTATAGAAGAGGATGAAATAGAAAATAACATAATTTACTTTGAAGAGATTATTGATGATATAATTAAAGTAGACCTCCGAGCAAAAGAGTTTAGCAGCTCAGTACAGTTAGAGACCAGGTCTAATAATGAAACACAACACTCAACAAATGATGTTTGTGAAGTTAAGGTTAACAGATCTGTAGTTCAATTACCGAGGCTTGTACTCAAACCATTTTCTGGGAGTATTCAGGAATGGCAAGGATGGGCAGACAGTTTTCAATCAGCAGTTCATTCTAGTCAAGTGTTAAGTGCCGTGGAGAAGTTTAATTATTTGCAGTCCCTCTTGGAAGGGGAGGCAGCAAAGACTATAGCAGGATTAGCATTAACAGAGGCTAATTATAATGTGGCTTGGGATATATTAAAGAAACGGTTTGGTAAGCCAGAGATCTTAATTAAAAGCCACCTCCGTGCACTTTTAGCTATACCTCCTGTTAATAATCCTAATAGTGTCAAGGAGTTATGGCAGTTATATGATGAATTTGAAATTAGAACTAGGTCCCTGGATAACTTGGGTGTAGGAATGGAAAGGTATGGTATAATGTTGGTTCCTACACTGGAGTCTAAATTGCCTAGCTCAATTTTGCTTGAATTAAGTAGGGGACACTCTACAGAACATGTGTACATCCCCCTTCAGCAGATGTTAAGTCTTTTAGGCACAGAATTAGCAAGACGAGAGGGAATTGAGTTTGCACAGTGGGATGGTAAACAAGGGGACAAAGGCAGGCACAGCACCAAAGTTTCCACAAAAAGGAATAACCCAGGTACAGTGTCAGCTCTACATGCATCCTCTGAGAATAAATTAAAGGGAATCAAGGAATGCATATTTTGCGAAGGCAACCACAAGTCATATAAATGTGAGGTGGCTGAGGCATTACCCTTTGAGGAGAGAAAGGACAGGGTAACTAAGTCCACAGCATGTTTTAAATGTTTTTTGAAAGGTCACAGAGCAAGGTTTTGTAAGTTTAAAATTTTGTGCAAAAAATGTCATGGTAGGCATCAGCCATTATTGTGTGAACACACTCCTAGTAGGCCTACCCCAGAAGTAGAGACATCAGTGGCACATGCCACTACTATGCAAGGGAGTAAAAGTAAAGGGGGATTATTGCAAACAACTGCAGCCTTATTAATTGGGAATGAGGGAGAAGCTACTGAAAGAGTGTTGTTTGATAGTGGTTGTTAGAAAATCTAGAAGAGGAAGAACCATTGTTGTCCCAAGGCGATATGATGACTAAGCTGATTGATGCAGCATTGCTTGTATATATTAAGTTAAGGTGTATATATATCCATCTCATAATTGTAAGGTTAGTGAAAAATTCACTTAATAAGAGCTAGCATTTTTGGGCTCTTGTGGCATCTGTTTGGGACGCTGGTGGCATCATTTTGGGGCGCTGCGCGTCTTTTCTACTCGTTTGTGGGATGTCGTACGTACAGGTGTGGTCTTGTAGAGAGCTCTCTTGCAATTCAGTTTGGTTGTTTAGATACAAGATTGTTGCACCGTGCAATAGTCCAGGTTGCGTTGTTGTTGCAAGGTTGAGAAAGAAGACCATAAATAGTACCCTTTTTGTTTACATTAAATTCATGTAACTAAGGTCTAAGGTAGGCCCGCATCGGGTCAGCAACCCTGAGGTTACCCTGAGGTAGGACCTAATAGGATCTCAAATCCGTAAGTTTTAATTTAGCTTAACTTGGGCTTTAGGTAGAACTGGCCCTTTAGAATTTGGCCGTTCACGGCTCAGCTGGGATTTTGAACCCGACAAATAAATAAAATAACATGGTCCTTCAGAACCGGATTCTACCCAAGACTGAGTCAGTGACTATTTTTCGGCAAAGTTCTGATTGTGCAAATTGTAGCCCAAGTTAGGCCTAGACGGGTTGAGTATTATTGAATTAAGGTCCCAGGGTAAAAAGTTTGGTCGCCCAATTGCGAAACTTGGCCAGTCGTCTGTCGTTGTTTTGGCCTACATTTTACCGGTTTGGTTAATTTTGGGTTATTATTGAATTAAGGTCCCAGGGTAGAAAGTTTGGTCGCCCAATTGCGAAACTTGGCCAGTCGTCTGTCGTTGTTTTGGCCTACATTTTACCGGTTTGGTTAATTTTGGGTTATTATTGAATTAAGGTCCCAGGGTAGAAAGTTTGGTTGCCCAATTGCGAAACTTGGCCACTTGTCTGTCGTTGTTTTTGGCCTACATTTACCAGTTTGGTTAATTTGGTTTATTATTCGTAGGCGAAGGTTGCAGACCAGTGCGCCAGTTACTTGGGTGGAAAAATTGGTATTCCATACTGGTGTTGGTTAGTACCCCACCTAGCAATTCAGTTTATTTGAAAGTAAAATTTGCGTTTGATCAGTTTGGTTAAGTATTTCTGCCAATTCAGCTCATTTGGCATTGAGCCCAATTGTTGTTTGCATTGAAGATGAGTGCATCTGAATTGAACAAATTTATAAAAAGGAGAAGCGCCTACAAAGGTCTAATTACAAAGGTCATTGCCACTATAGATTCTGCCATAGAGCAAGAGGATTTACGCTTAGTGACTGCGCAGCTTTCCATATTAGAAACTAAAAAGGTTGCTCTAAGTGAGGTAAATGTTAAAATTGAGGCTCTTATAGAAGAGGATGAAATAGAAAATAACATAATTTACTTTGAAGAGATTATTGATGATATAATTAACGTAGGCCTCCGAGCAAAAGAGTTTAGTAGCTCAGTACAGTTAGAGACCAGGTCTGATAATGAAACACAACACTCAACAAATGATGTTTGTGAAGTTAAGGTTAACAGATCTGTAGTTCAATTACCGAGGCTTGTACTCAAAACATTTTCTGGGAGTATTCAGGAATGGCAAGGATGGGCAGACAGTTTTCAATCAGCAGTTCATTCTAGTCAAGTGTTAAGTGCCGTGGAGAAGTTTAATTATTTGCGGTCCCTCTTGGAAGGGGAGGCAGCAAAGACTATAGCAGGATTAGCATTAACAGAGGCTAATTATAATGTGGCTTGGGATATATTAAAGAAACGGTTTGGTAAGCCAGAGATCTTAATTAAAAGCCACCTCCGTGCACTTTTAGCTATACCTCCTGTTAATAATCCTAATAGTGTCAAGGAGTTACGGCAGTTATATGATGAATTTGAAATTAGAACTAGGTCCCTGGACAACTTGGGTGTAGGAATGGAAAAGTATGGTATAATGTTGGTTCCTACACTGGAGTCTAAATTGCCTAGCTCAATTTTGCTTGAATTAAGTAGGGGACACTCTGCAGAACATGTGTACATCCCCCTTCAGCAGATGTTAAGTCTTTTAGGCACAGAATTAGCAAGACGAGAGGGAGTTGAGTTTGCACAGTGGGATGGTAAACAAGGGGACAAAGGCAGGCACAGCACCAAAGTTTCCACAAAAAGGAATAGCCCAGGTACAGTGTCAGCTCTACATGCCTCCTCTGAGAATAAATTAAAGGGAATCAAGGAATGCATATTTTGCGAAGGCAACCACAAGTCATATAAATGTGAGGTGGCTGAGGCCTTACCCTTTGAGGAGAGAAAGGACAGGGTAACTAAGTCCACAGCATGTTTTAAATGTTTTTTGAAAGGTCATAGAGCAAGGTTTTGTAAGTTTAAAATTTTGTGCAAAAAATGTCATGGTAGGCATCAGCCATTATTGTGTGAAAACACTCTTAGTAGGCCTACCCCAGAAGTAGAGACATCAGTGGCACATGCCACTGCTATGCAAGGGAGTAAAAGTAAAGGGGGATTATTGCAAACAACTGCAGCCTTATTAATTGGGAATGAGGGAGAAGCTACTGTAAGAGTGTTGTTTGATAGTGGTAGCCAGTGTAGTTTTATTAAGACCAGAATTTCCAGAAAATTGAAGTTTAAAGAACTTAAGAGGGAAAATTTAAGAATTTCTGGGTTTGGGGGTTCCGTTCAAAACCGAACCAAATTTAAGAAGGTAGAAGTTCTGGTTAAAGGGTTGTTACCGCAAAGTCCCACTATCAAGGTCCAAGCTGTAGAGATTGAGGAACTTTGTGCTCCAGTCACTACTTGTTTAGATATGGCATGTGTCCAAGAATTGCAAGTTAAAGGAATTAATTTGGGCAATAATAAGTTTGAGGAACAGAAGATATTAGTCTTTTGATTGGAGCTGACTATTATTGGGACTTCATCACTGGTAATATTGTCCGTACATCTCAAGGCCCGGTAGCTATTGAAAGTAAGCTAGGCTGGATGCTACATGGTAGTTATTGCAATGAAATGGAAGTTAAGGCTCTTTTTGTTAAGATTGAGGAGAACAGCCATGGTCTGGAAAGGCATTTGAAAGCGTTTTGGGAACTTGAATCTATTGGCATAAAGGACAACAGGCAAGTACAGTGAACAATGATGTTTTAGAGCAATTTGAAAAAGGGATTGGGTTTAGAGATGGTTGCTATGAAGTTGGCCTACCATGGAAGGATTCTTGCAAACCCGGTTCAAACCTTCAGCTAGCTAATCGGAGGTTGGAGACTTCATTGTACAGGCTAAGAAAAAATGAGGAGTTGTTAATTGAATACATGAGGCCATCCTAAGTTATGTAAGGGAGGGCTATGCTGAAAGGGTGCAAGGTGAGCTGGTGAGCCAGGAGGCACATTATCTGCCACACCATGCAGTGGTACGGCGAGACAAAACTACCACCAAACTGAGGGTAGTTTTTGATGGCTCAGCCAAGGACAAAGGTGGTGTGTCCTTGAATGACTGTTTGGATGCTGGGCCAAATTTAAATGCAGATTTATTTTCCTTGTTACTGAGATTCAGGTTTGGTAGAGTAGCATTGACTGCAGATGTGAAGCAAGCCTTTTTGCGGATAAAGTTAAAACCAGAGGACAGAGATGCAGTAAGGTATCTGTGGGTGGATACGAAAGACTTGTTGGAAAATGAACCTAAGGTTCAAGCATATAGAATGAAGTCAGTGTTGTTTGGCCTCAGCTCTAGTCCATTTCTGTTGGCAGCTACTATGCAGTACCATTTTAAGAAATATTCTGAAGTCTATCCTAACACTATTGAACACATAAGGAAAAATTTTTATGTTGATGATTTGCTGTGTTCCGTGGATAATACAGAAATGGCTAAACAGATATTCATGGAGGCTAGAGCTATAATGAGGGAGGCTGGCATGGAGCTTAGAAAATGGCAGACCAATCATTCGCAATTACAAGAGTTTATGAGTCATTCCTGTGTAGTACCTGATGCAGCAGAAAGTATTGAGGATTCTGGTATTAAGGAGTTGTGGGCAATAGACGCAAAGGTGCTAGGCATTGTTTGGCAGCAAGATGATGATTTGTTTACCTTCAATGGGAAATCTTTAGTAGAGCTGGCTGAGAATGAGACAAGGTGGACAAAACGTACAGCTCTTAGTTTGGCTTCAAAGGTCTTTGATCCTCTTGGATTCCTGGCTCCATTTGTGATAAAGTCAAAAATTTGGTTTCAGAGCCTCTGGGAAATTGGACTTGGTTGGGACCAAGAGTTACCTGATCATATGGTGGTAAGGTGGAAATATTGGTTCAAAGAATTGGCACATCTTGGAGACATTGAAATCCCAAGATGGTACTTTGGAGAGTTGAACAATAGTCCAGACAATTTGGAGCTGCACATCTTTTGTGATGCAAGTGAGGAAGCCTATGCAACTTGTATTTATATAAGAGGCGCATTGCAAGAGGAAGTAAGTTGCAAGTTGGTTGCTGCAAAGAGCAGAGTAGCACCTTTGAAAAGGCTTTCTGTTCCAAGGTTGGAATTGATGGGTGCCGTTATTGCTAGTCGGCTTGCAGTTACAGTGCGAAAGTCTTTGGCCCTCTCTGAAATTCCAAGCTATTATTGGACAGACTCCACTATAGTTTGGCACTGGTTAAGAAGTCAGGCAAGGAAATGGAAACCATTTGTTGCCAATAGGGTGGAGGAAATTCAAGCGCGCACAGATCCCAAGCAATGGAAGCATTGTCCAGGCACCCAAAACCCCGCTGATTTACCAACACGAGGAATTTCGGTGAAAGATCTTGCACAGTCAAGTTTGTGGTGGAATGGGCCAGAGTGGCTAAAACTTGGAAGTGAAAACTGGCCTTCTAATCAGCCTATTGTAGGAGAATGCCAGGCTGAAGAAGCATGGGTGAGTGAGGTGAGAAAATGCGCTGTGAACAGTTGTCAAGTTATGCAGCAGGACCCCTATTGAGGCTTGAGGACATTAGCAGTCTGAAAAGATTGTTAAGAGTGACAGCATGGGTATATAGATTTACCAACAACATTAAGGAGAAACAAGAAGGGAAGGAATTCTGAACAGTAATGAGATTCAGCAAGCCAGGAAATACTGGGTGGTGTATATATGCAGAAGGAAAAATTTGGTGAAGAGAGAGAATTGCTCACCAGCCATCCATTACAGGTTCTACCAACACATTCTGCGCTCAAGGGTTTGGATGTGTTTTTGGATCAGGATTTATTGAGAGTAGGAGGTAGACTACAGTTTTCTGGGCTTCCAGAGGAGAAAAGACATCCAATTTTGCTACCTTCTGGGGGGCACTTTGTGGGCCTTTTGATCCTGGATACTCATCATAAGCTGTTACATGCTGGAGTTAGAGAAGTGATAATAGAGATTAGACAACAATTTTGGATTCCCAAAATTAGACAAGTAGTAAAAAAGGTCTTGCATAAATGTGTGGTTTGCAAGCGTTGGAGTGCAAGGCCTTATTATGAAAAGGTGGCTCCACTTCCAAGAGAACGGTGTGTCTATACTGCCCCATTTGATGTAGTGGGAATAGACTTTGCAGGTCCAGTCTATGTGTATGAGCGAGGGGAGTCTAACAAATGTTATATATGTCTTTTCACATGTGCTACCACCAGAGCAATCCATTTGGAGTTGGTAAGCAACTTAAGTAGTGATGTATTTCTTTTGTCCTTTAAAAGGTTTGTGAACAGAAGGGGTTTCCCAAATAAAATCATATCGGATAATGCAAAAACCTACAAAAATTCAAAAAGGCTGCAAAGGAACTCCAAGAAATTTGGTCCTTGCTAAAAGAGGAAGGATTCCAATCCTACCTTTTCACACCAAGGGGTACAGTGGGAGTTTATTGTTGAGAGAGCACCATGGTGGGGAGGATTTTGGGAAAGGCTGGTGAGAAGTGTAAAGTGTCCATTAAAGAAACTTTTAGCTAATGCTCATTTGAGCAGAAGAATTCTGCACTGTTTTATGTGAAGTAGAAGCAATGGTGAACAGTAGGCCTATCACTTTTGTTTACAACAGTATGCAGGATGCAGAGCCATTGACACCAAATCATTTTCTTTGTGGTAAACGATTAACATCAAGCCCCAGTGTGCCAGAAGACTTGCAGCCTATCCAGAGCACTCAAGGAGAGTTAACCAGACGGTTCAGGTACCTTGAAGAGCTACAAGATCAGTTATGGAAGAGGTGGCAGATGGAATACTTGCCAGAAACTCAATTATTACCCATCAGGCAAGGTAAAGGGCTCCAATGCAAATTGTATCAAGGTGGGAGAAGTGGTAATGATTGGGGATGAAAGACCAAGGCAATGCTGGAAGCTTGGCATAATTGAAGAGTTGTTTGTTGGCAGAGACAATTTAGTTAGGTCTGCACTGGTAAAGACTTCAGGAGGAAAGTTAGAGACCTATACAAAAACTCTATGCTTTAGAAATCAGCAAAAACACAGATAGTCAAGATGAAACATTTGAGTTACAGCCTCATGGAGACGGCTTGGCTAACCTTGCAGAAGGTAACGACAACAATGCCTCTTCGGTGGGGAGTGTTAGAAAATCTAGAAGAGGAAGAACCATTGTTGTCCCAAGGCGATATGATGACTAAGCTGATTGATGCAGCATTGCTTGTATATATTAAGTTAAGGTGTATATATATCCATCTCATAATTGTAAGGTTAGTGAAAAATTCACTTAATTTAGAGCTAGCATTTTTGGGCTCTTGTGGCATCAGTGTTTGGGACTCTGGTGGCATCATTTTGGGGCGCTGCGCGTCCTTTCTACTCGTTTGTGGAACGTCGTACTTACAGGGTGTGGTCTTGTAGAGAGCTCTCTTGCAATTCAGTTTGGTTGTTTAGATACAAGATTGTTGCATCGTGCAATAGTCCAGGTTGCGTTGTTGTTGCAAGGTTGAGAAAGAAGACCATAAATAGTACCCCTTTTGTTTTTATATTAAATTCATGTAACTAAGGTCTAAGGTAGGCCCGCATCGAGTCAGCAACCCTGAGGTAGGACCTAATAGGATCTCAAATCCGTAAGTTTTAATTTTAGCCTAACTTGGGCTGT
The DNA here is from genome assembly GCA_023014485.1 of Bathynomus jamesi. NCBI lineage: Eukaryota > Metazoa > Arthropoda > Malacostraca > Isopoda > Cirolanidae > Bathynomus > Bathynomus jamesi. The sequence goes on from JAJOZX010001810.1 coordinate 647,801, forward strand.
AGGTTGAATTGGCCCTTTAGAATTTGGCCGTTCACGGCTCAGCTGGGATTTTGAACCCAACAAATAAATAAAATAACACCTATCAAGGGCTTTAAGACCTGCACCTGCCACTTCACTGTTATGTTTTTCATAGATTTTCAGATCGTGATATAAGCTTAAATCATTAAAAGAAGAATCTGCGGCGTTGTCTGAATGTAGCCATGCTTTAGCGTAGAACAATGCATTAAAAAGACATATCTGCTCAAGCATTTTCATCATATCCTCATCGTAGCCAGCCTGGTATCCAAAAGCATACATTTTATAGGTATATAGGATTGCAGACATCCATCGTATCGTGCACGATGAGCTGCTCCTGGACGGAGCCAACGTATTGCTTTTGGGGGTACTTCACCTAAAGTTTGGTATGGAAAAACTATACGCACTCACAACATGGTATCATATGTGGTACATTTATTTCATAATTAAATATAAATTATTAATTAATTGAATTAAATATCTATACAAAATTGCCTCGGGATTGGCGACATAGCCTATTGGGAATGAAATAATTGCCATACGTACAAAGAACCTGTATGTATGAATCAGCCTTACATAGCAACAAGAAAACTCAATTTATTGTTTGGTTTACCACAGAGAAGTAGACAAAAAAAATTTTGCTAGATCGGCAAATAATAATGAAAATACAAGCGAACAAGGACGGCTCTCAGGGCTGTTTATGTTACAGCGAAGCTTTAAACAGGGAGATGTGGGTGTCCCCCCTAAAGTTCTGAGTGAATTCCTTTATAAATAAAACCTAATGACTATAAAAGGATAGGCCTATTCCTTCAGGGGTTTATATAGTGACTGCCTATATTAATTACCTTAAGTAAATTCGCAGCGAAACTCGATGTGGCGGCCCTACACCGAAGATGATCGTAACGCCCTCCATCGAAACAAACAGGACCCAGCAAAAATAAGGTGAGGCAAATTATTTTCATTCTAATATACTGTAGGTCGCGCAAATCCCGACGCTAAATTACCGTAATCAATATAAATATAAAGAGGTCCTTAAAAGACTACATATTCATAACTCTCTAACGAAAAAGCATAGGGCTTTTGTCGGTAACCCTCCCACTGAAGTCTGCTGGAAATTTCCAACGGATGAGGGCCAGGCAATCACCCATAGCCCTATATAGTTTTTTCACATGGTGGCCCTGTGTATGGGGAACTAACCCCTCTACAATTTACACTGACACCAGTGGCTAGGTTTTAGCTCATAGGCCTAACCCCAATTTCAACCGTAACCCCACTATAGTTTTTCATATGGTGGCCTAAAACTGGGAACCGATCCTTTTACCTTTACACTAACCGAAAACAAAGGCTTGTTCATTTAACAAGCATAACTCAATTTAGGTCCTATAAAAAAATAGGCCCACAACATTAAGTCTATTTAATAGGTCCTACTCTTCAAACTAAAAACAAAGCCTTGTTAATTTAACAGGCTTAACTCATTTAAGGTCCTATAAAATAATAGGCCCAAACAAAGCCTATTTGGTAGGCCCAACAAATAGGTCTATTTAGTAGGCCCACCTAACTTTACATTACATAATAGGCCTACCTCTTAAAGTAGCCTTACTCTTTACACTCAAGGCCTATCCTAACTAAAAACACTAAATTTATAATTGAACCTGTGGTGTAGGGTTATAAAATTTATTTCAGCAATTTAACTTACTCATAAGACTCATTAACATCACAAATTCGACTCAGACCTGTAACATCACAAAATTCGACTAAAACCTGTAACATCACAAAATTCGACTAAAACCGGTAACATCACAAAGACCTAAAGCAATTGCACAAATTCGAACCTACACCCACCTAACACCTATTAGTGACCCTATTCCAAATCCTATTTGACATATAGGCATAAGTCCTATTTGACATATAGGCCCAACCTATTCCAAGTCCTATTTGACATATAGGCCCAACCAATCCAAATCCTATTTGACATATAGGCATACCAAGTCCTATTTGACATATAGGCATACCAGTCCTATTTGACATATAGGCCCAACCTATTTCAAACCCTATTTGACATATAGGCCCAACCTATTTCAACCCTATTTGACATATAGGATACCAGTCCTATTTGACATATAGGCACAACCTATTACAGACAAGGCTTGATATAAGGGTCTCAATGCAACGTTTGAGGATCTTTACTCAGCCAAATTGATTAACCTAATCCAAAACCCAAAAATAAAACCCTATAACAAAATACACATTTACACACATACGTACGGTACAGTATATAAATATATACATACGACTTCAACATCCAATTCTTCTTTTAAAAGAAAACACAACAGATTTCATTAACAGACACAAACATTCCTCGCAACAGATTGGATTCTTCAAACCCCAAACCTTCCAGACCTACCTGTAGGATACACAACATTACTCATTCATAACTACGGGTATTAATTTCATTGGAGTGGTGAATCCAAGTTTTGAAGACCAACTGGATTCGGAGGAATGACACACACACACACACACACACACACACACACACTACTCTTTCATGTGTCTCAAACACAACAACCTGTCTAAACATAACCAAGGATCGGAGAGTAAAAGCTTTTATTGCTGCGCTCTGATTCTGTGCACATAATTTTGTGCCAAAAATTATATGGTTAGACAGTGACACGTACAAACAAACTACTCTACTCCAAAGGGCCTTGGCCTACAGTGGCCATAGCCCAACAAATCATCAAAGGGCTGATGGCCTACCTTTGGCCATAGCCCAACAAATTATATATATCAAAACGGCTTGGCCTACCTTGGCCATAGCCCAACAAATCATCAAAGAGCGTTGGCCTACCTTGGCCATAGCCCAACAAATTCATCAAAGGGTTGATGGCCTACCCTTGGCCATAGCCCGACAAATTCATCAAAGGGCTGATGGCCTACCCTTGGCCATAGCCCAACAAATCATCAAAGGGCCTTGGCCTACCTTTGGCCATAGCCCAACAAATTCATCAAACGGCCTTGGCCTACCTTTGGCCATAGCCCAACAAATTCATCAAACGGCTGATGGCCTACCTTTGGCCATAGCCCAACAATTCATCAAAAGGGCTGATGGCCTACCTTGGCCATAGCCCAACAAATTCATCAAACGGGTTGATGGCCTACCTTGGCCATAGCCCAACAAACAGGGGCTTTGTGGCCTCCCTTGGCCACAACCCAAACCTCCCTTGGCCACAGCCCAAACTACAGGGGTCTTGTGGCCTCCCGTGGCCACAGCCCAAACTACAGGGGTCTTGTGGCCTCACGTGGCCACAGCCCAAACTACAGGGGTCTTGTGGCCTCCCTTGGCCACAGCCCAAACTACAGGGGTTTTGTGGCCTCCCTTGGCCACAGCCCAAACTACAGGGGTTTTGTGGCCTCCCTTGGCCACAGCCCAAACTACAGGGGTCTTGTGGCCTCCCTTGGCCACAGCCCAAACTACAGGGGTCTTGTGGCCTCCCGTGGCCACAGCCCAAACTACAGGGGTCTTTTGGCCACAGCCCAAACTACAGGGGTCTTGTAGCCTCCCGTGGCCACAGCCCAAACTACAGGGGTCTTGTGGCCTCCCTTGGCCACAGCCCAAACTACAGGGGTCTTGTGGCCTCCCTTGGCCACAGCCCAAACTACAGGGGTTTTGTGGCCTCCCTTGGCCACAGCCCAAACTACAGGGGTCTTGTGGCCTCCCTTGGCCACAGCCCAAACTACAGGGGTTTTGTGGCCTCCCTTGGCCATAACCCAAACAGCAAGGGTCTTGAGGCCTCCTTTGGCCAGAGACCAAACAAAAAAAAGTCTTGTGGCCTCCCTAGGCCATAGGCCAAGCAACACAAAACCAGTACAGGATTCGAACCCCCAAGCCCTCCAGATCTACCTGTGGAGGAGTAAATTTACTCCACTAAAACTACGGGTATTGACTAGTCTGAAGTGGTAGGAGGTTTGAATACAGTACAAACTCTTTCTAATTCTCCTAAATTAAATGAACAAATAACAAAAGACAACAATGGGAACATTGAACCAAACAATTACACGAAAACACTTGGAATGCTTTGGTTTTTAAAACAGAATTCCGAACACGATGACACTCTTTGCACAAAGAGTTATAACTTAAATCCAAATGCCGATACAAAAAGACAAGTGCTTTCAGAATCATCCAAAATTTTCGACCCCATTGGATTATATTTACCAGCAACAGTGGCGGTTCCTCATATGGGCAATATGGGCAGCCGCACAGGGCGGCATTTGTGGAGGGGCGGCATGAGCGCCTGCAAAAAAAATAAAAATAAAAATAAGAATAAATAAATAAAGAAATAAATAAAAATAAAAAATAAAATAAAATAAATAATAAAAGATCAATGACTTTGCCTCAAGGAAGGTAAGAAGAGTCAGGCTTTAGATGGCAGTTGTGCTGTGGTGCAATTTATTTTGTTTCTTGTTCAAAGTGTAGCATAATAATTACCCTCTCTTAAGTGTCTTATTCTATTTATGTGATAGAGCATTTGTACAATTTAGAAATTTGATTCTCTAGTTTATTTATGGCAGTTGTGCAATTTAATTTGTATTTTTCCTGTTCATAGTATCATAATTACATTCTCTTAAGTGAGTTATTCTATTTACGTGATGAAGGATTTGTAAAATTCAGAAATTTGAGTCTTTGTTTTGGTTCTGAAGTTCCAACAATTAGTCCAATAAAAAGTTATTTTGTGAAAGAGTTATGTCTGTCCTTTATTTTGGGGGGATTCGAATGTGTGTGTGTTGGCGAACAGGGGGGGGGGGCGCTGAAGGTGAGGTTCGCCCAGGGCGTCATGTAAGCTAGGACCGCCACTGACCAGCAACCATAAGATCCAAAACCCTTTTGCACTTATGGAAAAAGAAAATTGATTGGGATGAACCACTTTCAGTGGAAGACCAACTTCATTGGAAAAAATTAGCCACAGACTTGAACAAAGTTCAAGACATCTACGTACCAAAATGTGCTGGCTACAGATTGAAATCTCAAACACTACACATTTTTACAGATGCCAGCACACAAGCTTACGGGTGTTGTGCCTATTTAACAAGTGAAAATGAAAGTAACTTGGTTTATTCAAAGGCAAAAGTGGCACCCTTAAACCAAAAGAAAACTGTACCACAACTTGAATTATTAGCTGTCTCATTGGGAGTTAAAACAGCAGACTTTCTTTCACAAGTGTATAAAGAAGTTGACATAACAAACATTTACTTAAGGACAGACAGTCAAATTTGTCTAACATGGGTGACCAACACAGATACAACTTCTTGCAAAAATATATTTGTGAAAAACAGACTAACAGAAATCAAAACTGCAAACACAAACCTTGGTATCAAATTTAGGTACATAAAAACAAAAGAGAATCCTGCAGACTTTTAGACAAGAGGGCTCTCTTACAAGCTGTTGAAAACAAATAAAATCTGGTATGAAGGGCCCGAATGGCTAACATGTGAGGATCTTTGGCCAGCCAAAGTAGTTAACCTCACACTCAACTCTACAACAACTGAAAAGATCACTGAGGACAAACCTATATTTGACTATCACCTTTATTCAGACCTCAACAAACTCTTGAGAATTACAGTCTATTGCTGCAAGTTTGTCAATAGCTACCTTCTCAAACACTGTCCTCAGAAGGCCTTTTCTAACTTAACAGAAACTGCAACAAAATACTGGCTCCAACAGATACAAGCTTCAGAATTTGACAAGGAGTTGAAGTATCTTAGGTCCAGTAACACATTAAACAAAGGAATTCCTTCACTTGTCATGGATCTAAATCTGTACCTGGATACAGAGGGTCTGATAAGGTGTAAAGGAAGGCTTAACAAGTCAACTTTGACTTACAATTCTAAGCACCCAATTCTTCTTCCAAGGAGAAATCACTTCACAAATCTCATCATCAGGGATACCGACAACAAAATACACCACATGGGGGTCCCACAAAACCTGACAGGCCTCAAAGAAAGACTGCTTTGAAAGCCAGAAAACTTTTACAAGAAAAAATTAAAACTGGTGACTAATAAACCTTACACAAATTGAGCAAAGTTAAAATGCTTAATAACCATACTTTAATTCCATACATTTCCTATACTTAAAGGGAGTCAAACTGATTGACATAACTTTAACTAAACTTGAGAAGTTGGCCTCTTGAACTTTTATATTTAAATAGGTCTTGAGTAACCTCTCTCTTCCTAAGTTCCTATTTCATTCTTTTCAATCCATTTCACATGGTTTAAAACACAGTTTATCAAAAAATTTGATCTACAACATACAAATTTTTCTCCGGCCCCCCCCAGTATATGGAAAAACTATACGCACTCACAACATGGTATCATATGTGGTACATTTATTTCATAATTAAATATAAATTATTAATTAATTGAATTAAATATCTATACAAAATTGCCTCGGGATTGGCGACATAGCCTATTGGGAATGAAATAATTGCCATACGTACAAAGAACCTGTATGTAGGAATCAGCCTTACATAGCAACAACAACAAGAAAACTCAATTTATTGTTTGGTCTACCACAGAGAAGTAGACCAAAAAAAATTTTGCTAGATCGGCAAATAATAATGAAAATACAAGCGAACCAAGGAACGGCTCTCAGGGCTGTTTATGTTACAGCGAAGCTTTAAACAGGGAGGATGTGGGTGTCCCCCCTAAAGTTCTGAGTGAATTCCTTATAATATAAAACCTAATGACTATAAAAGGATAGGCCTATTCCTTCAGGGGTTTATATAGTGACTGCCTATATTAATTACCTTAAGTAAATTCGCAGCGAAACTCGATCGTGGCGGCCCTACACCGAAGATGATCGTAACGCCCTCCATCGAAACAAACAAAGACCCAGCAAAAATAAGGTGAGGCAAATTATTTTCATTCTAATATACTGTAGGTCGCGCAAATCCCGACGCTAGAATTACCGTAATCAATATAAATATAAAGAGGTCCTTTAAAGACCTACATATTCATAACTCTCTAACGAAAAAGCATAGGGCTTTTGTCGGTAACCCTCCACTGAAGTCTGCTGGAAATTTCCAACGGATGAGGGCACAGGCAATCAACCCATAGCCCTATATAGTTTTTTCACATTTGGATTGTCAACTCAGCGCATTCCCGATAATCACCACGTTTGAATGCATTCTCAGTCAGCAAATCGGTTAATGCATCTAAGACTTCTTGCCGTTTAGACCTTAGCTTTCTGTTCTTGATTTTCAGTGTTCTGAAATCTTTTATGCTTGTGTCAATGTCTTGCCACTTTTCCTCCCGGAACTCTTTGAAAATTTCATAATCTGGTGAAGTGCTTCCTCCAAATATTTCCTCAAACACACTATTGAGTATCCGCTCATATAGGTGATGCCGACAAGCAAGCCACAATACTTTCCTACATAGATATTCTTCAAGTCTCTTACAGGCACCAGTATGGCGCCCTGAGTTGGAGCTTGTAGTGTCAAAAACAAACCCAATAACATGGCGCTCTAAGTTCCACTTTTTGATCATATCAAAAGTTTCAGTAGCCTGCGACTCGCCACTAGTATTTGGGATTTCAGGAACAGCCAACAGCTTGCCCTCTTTGGCATTTGGGGCACCCGATACCAGCACGGCAAGTCTTTCCAATTTGCCTCCTGCTTTATCCGTTATCAACTTACTGTCCCAGTGGATGACCGAGAAAGGTGGGGCAATAAAATCCTCTTTTATTTGTCTTGATGCTTGATCTCGAACCATCTCTGCTGCACGCTTGGCAGAACTTTTAGATAAGGCCAGCTTGCTTAGATTCATTCCACAAGCAGAGGCTACTGCTGCTGTTATTGCTGTCCTCTGTCCCAAAGAGATGTTAAGGCGATCTGCCATGGAGGATACGTTTTCGGAACGAAAAACTTTCTGTCTTTTGGGTGTGTTTTTAGGAACGGTGAATTCGTCATCGTTATCGTTGTCACTGCTGGACGTCGATGAAGAAGAATTGGCTTTCGATGGCGTTTCAAGTGCTTGGAATTTCTGCAGTGTCCTTTCTTTTTCTTCTCTTTCAAATTTTTTGTAGCTTTCCTTTCGTGTTATCTTTTTCACTACTTTTTTCTCGTAACTTTTGTCAACATTTCCAAGACAATATCTTCTCTCTGTCCTTTGATCTTCGAGAAATGTTATGTCTATCATTTTTTTATTTTCGTCTTTAACCTTGTCTTTTTTTATCTTATCTAAGGCGTCACTGGCCGCGATATCAAATAATTTCTCTAATTTCCTTAGAAAGTCTTTTTGTTTTTGCTCAAAATTAGGTTTACTTCTGTTACGAGCTAGTGAAGAACGCTCTTTTATCACATCTTTGATTTTGGCTTTAGGCAGAGGATTCTTTATTACATTTTTGGTAGGAATGCTTGCCATATCCCAGACGACCTTCACTTTCCTCAAAGCAATCACAATCACTTCATCCTGAGAAGCATTTTGGTATTCTCCTCTAGTGAAATAAATAAAATACTTCAACACATCACCATTGGATGGCAACACACTGCCTTTACCAGTTTTTATGTCAGTCAAAAGTTTTCCAATTATTTTGGGGGTGTCCAACTCAGGGCCCTCAGTTGAACGGGGATAAATTGAACAGCCAGCCAGCCACTTGGAGCTTCCTTTCGCTAAAATCTTCTAACAAGTGCTTAGCATGGATGGAACAAGGTGAAAATGCACTGGAGGGGTCGACCAGTGGCCACCCTGATGACTAGTGGCTACAGACAATTCCGAAGAATTTAGCCGAAACCTTTGGCCTTGACTAGAGCTCGCGCTTGAAACCTCTGCGCAGAGTGGTTTCAAAACGTAAATTCCTCCAATTCAGCTCCAAATATTCACAGATCTTTTTGCCTTTGAACTATGTAATAGACTTCTACTTTTTTCACTTTCTACACCAACTGACCTTTAGTTTTCAAAATGATTGGTCTTAACACCAGCACCAACGACTTTCTCACAGCTTAACACAGCGAAAAACTCTCTCCACCATTTCGTTCCTTTTCCTGCCTCATGCATTCATTTCAAGCTAACAAAAGACGATCGCGCACACACTCACACTCATGGACGCATTTATATGTACATCCAAAAAAAACATCACTCTACTATATTTTAAAGGCAAAGTGGAAATAGAAGAAAAGAATCAGGGAAGCAGCTTCTCAACCGCACCCCCCCTACAACGTTACTTTTTTTATCAATGTAACAGCAAAGGTGGGCAGTTGCGCCGCAAAAAGTTGCGGCGCAACATTTTTGGTTGCGCTTGCGCTTGCGCCGCACATTTTTACAGAGAGTTGCGGAATTGTTTGCGGCGCAACTTATATATGCAGTTTCAAGATTAGCGCGCAACGCGCAACATTTAATATTACTTCTCTGTAAAAATAACCCAAGCGAATGTAACTTAAATATTTTTATCTGGCAACACTGCACTTCAATTGTTTACATTCAGTCACATTCTCAATGCGCCAGTATCACTGTCTGACTTTCTGTTGTTTTCGTTTCTTTTTACTTTTTAGTACTAGTACTAGTATTATGGATCGTTTTGTGGTGTCTGTGGCCGACAGCACTGATTCTGCCGACCAGGACATGGACAGAGAGGTTGAAGTGACTGAGAATGTTGACAGCCGTTCCCCTGAGACTGAAGCAAGTGTCAGTGAGGTTTCCGCTTCAGGATCGGGGGCCCCTACCGTTAACCCCTGGCCTTACTTGGCCGACTTTTTTGAGTTCAAGGGTCAGGCCCAGGCACAGGGCCACACGGACAACTTCCTGTACGAGTGTGTCCGCTGCAGGCCCAATAAGAAGGTCTTCTCAGCCAACAAGAAGTCAAGATACAGCCTCCGGAAGCATATGGAGAGTAAGCACGGCTACTGCCTTCAGAAGTTTTTGGACTGCTGTATGGACGGGACAAAAGAAGCCAAGAAACGCCATGCATCCAGTCTCAACAGGCACAAGCACAACGAAGAGTTGGCCGTCTGCCTCCCTCTGACAGAGGCCTTGACTGAGGGGTTGATGGGCAGGTTTGGCCATGTCTTTACAGACATGGACTGCCTCTTAGCTACTGCCTTCAACCCGCAGTTTAAGCTGCCAAGATGGCCAGAGCTGGTGCCAGGAAGAGACCCGGAGGAGTTGAGGAGGACGGTCACCAGCAAAGTTGTGTCGTTGGTGGACAGGGCCAGGAAGGATGAAGAGTTCAGCAGCAGCAGCAGTGATGCGGAAGCGGCAGACAAAGGGGACTTCCTCGAGCAGCTACGACACAGGAGTAATCAGCAAACAGAAGAAGGAGAGCACAATGCTGGTGAACAGTTTCCTGGACCAGAGGCCGGAGAAAAATATCGCGAGGAACGTGTTCACTTGCAAGGAACTGACAGACCTCTTTGTGCAGTATAACACATCCATTCCCTCAAGTGCGGCTGTAGAACGTCTGTTCTCTTTGGGGAAGTATGTTCTGAAGCCAAAACGGGCTGGACTCTCCGATCCACACTTTGAGATGCTGGTGTTCATGAAGGGGAACCTGGCCCTTATGTAGTGATTTTTTTGCATTTATTATATATTGTAATAAAATATTGATATTATCTTTTTCTGTATCAGATATATTTTGTTTAACTTGTAAAAAGGCTTTTTATTTTAATATTATTTTATTTATTTTTCAAAAGTTGCGCGTTGCGGTTGCGTTTGCGGCGCAACTTTTTGAAAAGGGTTGCGCTTGCGCGTGCGGCGCAACTATTTCAGCAGAGTTGCGGTTGCGGCTGCGGCGCTACAAAAATCGTTGCGCGTGCCCACCACTGTGTAACAGTAGCGGTGACGCTGTTACTTATAGAAAGTAACGCGCACACTACTGCCTACTTCCTTATCCTACCGACCATGGCAAGAATAATCACTGAACAAAAGTGGAAGCTATGATGTAGTACAACAAACAAACACACAAGGCACAGGGGATTTGTGTTGTAACAAAGACAAATCGATTAGGGACAATTCTGACTGGACACAGTGAAAATAGTCAACAGTATTTCAGGTCAGAATTGCCAAATCAAATTACCAAGTGTCACTAGCTTCATCCTAAAAATGCTGAAAATCGCTAGATTCACAAGAAATGTTCTAAAATATTGGGAGATAAAGACATCCTCACAAACACAAGTGACCAATGTACAGATTTCTGGTAAATAGAAAAAAGCGCACACACACACACATATATATATATATATATATATATATATACACAAACTCAGAATGGTAGGTAACATGAAGAAAAAGTATTTTACGTGGTCTTGGGGAGGGGGGACCCAAAAGTGGCGTTAGGCCAACCTTTATCAGCTTTGGAAGGGCTATGGCCCCTTTGGCCCACCCCTTGGATCCGCTAAGGAGGTGACCAAAAGCGGACATAAAACTTTACGTGGGATCCGAACCACGGGTCCTACATCATCTGTACGCAGAGGATGTCACCCATCTGACTATTACTCAGACCCAATGAATGTCGCTTAATTTCGCTCATCTACTGGAAGCGGTGTTGCGACGAGGGCCACGACGTAGAGGCATGTGTTGACGAACGTGAAAGATTATTGAAAATTAATGTAATTAAAAGATTTTTTTTTCGTTGAGAGAGGAGGAAGTATAAGTAGGCCTACATTACAGTGAAAATTAAAAGTAGAGTGAAGTAGGGCAAACAAGTTATAGGTGCGATAAAAATCCTGTTAGGATGTAAGAACTTGATTGTAGATGCAGCAGGATGTTTACATGAAGGTGTATTGGCAGGGGCGGATTAACGCAAGGACCAGGTGGAATATGGCCCAGGGTCCCGCGCTTTAAACGATAAAATTAAAAACCTATTCATTTCTCGACAAATAAACGGATAAAATAACGAAGCTGCGTCAGAATAGCTGTTGCAAACGGGAATGCATCAATTTAGCGAATACACATTGAGCGAGTGCACTTTGAGCGAAGGAAATTGAGCGAGTAAAAATTGACCGAGCGCAAACTGACGCAAAAATAATAAACATTCACCTTGTAAAAAATATATCTTTAAAACAGATATATTTAATTAAAATGTATATTTATTCAAAACAGATTTAAAAATAGAAGTAGTTAAGCAGTGAATTATATATGTAATTCCAAATTGTAGGAAACATTACGCAGAAAGTCGAGAATATTTTCATCATTATCACCTTCGATCAGACGTTGCAAGCGAACGTTTACTTGTTCATATTTCTTATAGGGTTAATTCCTGTTTAACGACCGGAAACTCAAATCGGAAACTCAGTCCGAGTGAGATGTCATCTAGGCCTAGGTTAGGTTAGGGCCTTAGCGGTACTACTTACCTTTCCTGGTCCCGAACCCATTATGGGGTACCAATGCCCGGTTAGGTTAATTGAATGCCCGGTTAGGTCAACTGTAGGCTCTTGACAATTGGTTAGGTTAAGTTGTGAAGTTTGCGCTCAGTTAGCCTAATCGCTCAATGCGACAAGTCGTTCAATTTGTACTCACTCAAAGTACACTCGCTCAATATTTACAAATGTCGCACAATCGTTGTAAACTACATGGGCTGCGACAAATCGCTGCGACAAATCGCTGCGATTTCTTCGTTTTTAGTGCCACGTGGCAGTGACGCTGTGACAAAGTCACTCGTGTAGCCTACCGCACTTGGAACAATAAAACCCAGCCGGATGCAACAGAGAATAATTGTCGCAGCGACTGCCTGCTGTGTAGTTTGCCCCATAGGAAACAACAGTACCTATTCCTTGTCATTTGTCGTTACAACTTCGTCGCAACGGACAAAGTCGCCCGTGTAGCGGACTGTTTCTTAAAATTAAAATGAGTTTCCAAATAAATGGTTTCCTTTAAGACGCAATTAAACTAGTTTCCATGGTAACTGGCGACGTTGGAGAACTTAAATCTATGAAACTGCCGCGTTTTTCATAAGATTTCTTCCCAATCTTGTTTTTTCCCACTTCAGTCTTTGTCCAAGAATCCAAGAATGGGAGATCCAAAAATGGGAATTTTAAAGGAAGCAATTATCAACTTAATCCATTCCTATTACCACTGTATAGGATTTATCACGTTAGGCTTGATTTTTCATAGCGAACACCCCTCGGGACTGCAGTTGCGTCAACACCGACTTTTTACCCTTTCTCAGATCTGAAATTCCGACTTCCCTATTCCAGTTTTTGGGAATGAGAATGAGAACAACGTCACGTGGGAAGCAATCCTTTCACAGTACTGTATTTTCAAGGTATGAGGGAAATAGACAGAATTACAATGTTCCTCGAGTGCAGGGCGGAATGTGTTTATGACAATGTTAAAAAGCCTATTAAAAGCCTAATTAAATAAAAAAATAAATATCAATAGTTCAGTTAACATCTTTGTTTTCCATGTTAAATTTACTGTAATATTGTGGTTACTGTAATACTGTAACATTATTTTTTTATCAATAAAAAGTTTTAATTTATTTATTTATTCATTCACCCAAAAATGTTGAGACTGATGAGGTTGTTTAACCACCTCCGCAACAACTAAGGCCATATAACGGAGGGGACCTACGGCTTTACGTGAGATCCGAACCGCGGGCCACTACATCATCTGAACGTAGAGCACGGTCTTACACGGAACCAACCAGTTACTGTATAAGACAGACCCCTCTATTAATTATTAGAGACCATGTTGAGAAGTCTGGTTCGAGACTTTCAATATATAATTTCAAAATTTTAGCTACGGTAAGTGGTGAAGGAACCGGACTCGCGTATAATAGAGTCCATTTACATTCATAAGCTTAAGCCAAATTTTAATTACAATAAATCCGGCCACCCTCTGAATTTATTGGAATTCAAGTCATTTATATTTTTCAGTCTATTTTCAGTGTTTTAATGTTTTATTTTTATAAATTTAATTTCTGTAATTAACTTTGTTTTTAAATTTTAATTTCCATTTATATTAATTTCATACTGATGATGGGATACTTTCCCGAAACGTTTATCATTAAGCATCGTTTTGGCTATTGCCCTCATTTTTCAATTGAGATTATCGAGAAATACGCCCTTCTCAAATATATATATATATATATATATATATATATATATATATATATATATATATATATAAGAATAAAACTTAAAAAATTCAAATGTTTATGAGAGAGAGGGAATGACGTAATCGCTTGTTTTTAAAGGATAAATCTCCTTGCCTTTAAAGGAAAGACCTTAATCGGTACAGGACACGAAATAGGGAAGTTAGGGCGTGTCCTTCAATTAGCAACACGACTTCCGGTAGATAAGAGAAGATAAGCGAGTAAAGGGATGTTCAGTCTGGATAGAAGTTGTATGGGCGAATCCGCAGACTTTGGGTGCATCCGCGTCCAAATGATGTAGCGACTCGTGGTTGGGATTCCATGTTAAGCTATGACTCTCCTATACGGGCGGCAGACAGTACAACGAACACGAATATTCTTCAAATGGCGGGCCAGTTGGTGGCCAGACGTCCGGTATTAAACTGGACAGTCCTCTTTTGTACGATGAAAGTATGAAAACTGAAGAAAATTCAAATAAACGTGTTAAAATATTATTTTGTTTATCATTTCGTTAAAAAATTGCGTAAATATTGCAGTAAATTTCTTTTAAAAAAAGCATTTACGCCGAATTAAAAATTTTCATAAATGCGTCCTCTTTTTCAACGTTTGCGTTAATGGCCATGACGCGGGCAAAATTCAGACCGTGTGTTCGTTTGTGTGGCCCGTTGAGTAAAGAACGAATGAATGTATTTTTTTAATTTATTACTACAAACTCTTTATTTTGAAATACAGTAAAAGGAATTTGAAACAAAAATTAACTTTCCCAAAAGTAATTACAGTCAGAGAGAGGGAAAGTTATACAGTATTTAAATACTTAAGTTTCGCTGTAATATAATTCTCCTTGATTCATTATATGCACTTTTCACTATTCGTCATACAACATTTGCAGAGCGTAACAATGTGTGTACACATACGCGCACACAGACACACACACACACACACACAAATGTGCGCATCTCGGCATAAGCGAAGTACTGACTTTTTTAAATCCTATCTAAAAATCTAATTAACCAAAGCTAACTTAGTGGCATCGAACCGAGAAGGGTGCAATAAGTGTTTCGAACGCAACTGGGGGTTCGAAGGGTGTTTTCTGTTGTCATTAGTGAGGTACTCGCTAATCTAGCCTAACTTAACCTAACCAAACCTTAACTAATCTGACCTAGCGTAACCTAACCTAATCAGGACCAAAATAGTTTTTTCTCCGGTAATAAATTGTTTCTAGATTTTTTTTATAAAAAAAAAAGAATATTCTGAGATACTAAAAGTGGTTACCTCACAAAAAATTTATTCCACTACATCTTATACCCAGTTGCCTACACACACACACACACACACTTTGAAGTCAAGTGTTTGGTCCATTGTAAAATAATTTTTTAATCGAATATTGAAAAGAATTATTCAACATCCGGAACTCATTTCGCCACTTCTCGTGAGGGTGAGTGTGCCCCCAGGGTAACCTGAGCACGAGCAATGACAGGGTAAGGGACCGGGTCAACCCAACCCATTGCCAGCAACTGAGAGCTTCATAACCCAACATCGTAACCACTGAGCTACCGAGAGCTTCAGAATTAGTCACTTATTAAAAGAATAATAACTTGGGTTGTTTACCTTCTTTCGTGAGCACCCGGTAGCTCAGGTGTTACGGTGATGGGCTCTGGGCGATAAGGCTCTGAGTTCGCTCCCAATAGCCAGATGCTGGCGTAGGGTGGGGTTGGCCCGGCCATTCATGTTTCGACTCAGGTGACCTTTGGGGCACACTCATCCCCACGTAGCCAGGAAATGAACTTCCTGGATTCCTGTTTAACCTCTTTCATAATGGCATGCAAAGTTCATGTAACGAAAGGGACCTACGACTTTACGTGGTATCCGAACCATCTTAACCCTCCGAATGAATGACACATGGGGGGCTTATCCCATGGGTTTGTTGAGCACTGCGTCGAATCTCTTTCGAAGAATTTGTGTGGTAAGTTAATAGACCAAAAAGCTTTTTCCATCCTCCGAAATAATTTATATTTTGATTATAATTTGTTAACCCAGTATGGATATACCTCGTAGCAGTTCCGTGCGTTGGTCTCTCTTCACAGTTCACACGAAGGTCAAGCTGGTGGCCATGCCTCCAGGCCTGGCTTGGTTGAGGAGCGACTTGCTCTCTTGCGCTCTCCATCGCACATAGCCAGGTACACCCGGTTCATCTGGTACCGTCCTGAGCCAGGCATCTAGCGTTCTTTGGAAGATTTCAACTTTGACCCTTGTGACGTTCCTGAGGTCCTTTGGAAGCTGGTTAAAAAGTCTTGGCCCCTGACAACCAAGCTATTTTCCTTCACTAATGAGGTTGTTTCTTATCGGGCCTTTAGTTTGGGAACATTACACATTCTACCCTTCTTATTTTCCACTGTTGTCTGAATGGTAATTGGGTTTAGTTGTAGGTTATGTACCAGTTTTTCGATAATTTTCCATATGTAGATTAGGGTGTACCTCTCTCTTCTTTCCAGGGAGTGCAGATTTAGTTTACGTAGTCTTTCACAATAGTTGAATTCTTGGCAGCCATCAATCTTTGCTGTGACATGTCTCTGAATTTCTTATAGTTTATTAATTTCTTCCTTTTTATATGGGGACATCAAGACTGAGCAGTATTCAAGTTTTGGTATGATCAGTGTTTTCAGCAGAGGAATCATTACTGTCTTGGCCCTTCTTTTAATGGTTTTCTTTTAAAGAAAAAAGTGAATATCACGTACTAAACTGAAAAATCAATTCATAATATTGAAGAAAAAAATATTAATTCATAGCTCAAAAAATGGCCATACATGCTAAATGGCCAAATCTGCTAAACAAATTTTTTATAACCAAACTAAGACTGGTAAAATTTATTCTTGACCCATTATTCTATATCTGATTCTGCATCACACTTTTCATAGACGGAAGAAAACAGGCAGTGAGGGTGCTTCCGAATAAACCTTCCAACCACCTCATCAACAGCAAGCCCCAATGCCAAAACAAAACATGGTGAAAATTGATGAAAGATGAAAGTCCACTATTGGATAAGGACACGCGCCTGCACTATGTACACACGAGTGATGTATGTAGTAACAACTTAATACTATAGTATTGAGGACATTTATACTGTACATGTTTTAATTCAAACTTACTGTAGTAAACAGTGTCAGATGATATATATATATATATATATATATATATATATATATATATATATATTAATTATGCAGGAAGGAGCAGCCACGGGCGAACGCCCGCAAAAACGCCCCCTTCCCCATAAAGGACGAAAAGAGCCAAATTCAAGGTCCAAGATTTTCGAGATGCCCAAAAACTCTGCGTTTGAAAGATTGGAGGTCATAGACAGGGGAAAGGTGGATTGAGGAAGATTGTTCCAGAGTTGACCGGTTGAGAAGATGAAAGATTGAAAATACCCATTAACCATTGCGTTACAGAGTTCGACAGAAAGAGGAATGAGAATGTGTCGAAAGTCTGGTACTGCGTGCTCTCCTTAAAGGAGGAGGCGTGCACTTAGAGAGTTCGGAAGAGCAGTGTCCGTCATAATAACGATAGTAAAGAGAGAGTGAGGTAACATATATATATATATATATACTCTAGATAAAGTTTCATACCTGAAAGCTTTTATGGACGAAACAAGGGCGGACATCGCATGCCTCACAGAAACACATCTTAAAGACTGCCAAGGAAACTGCGATAACTACGAACACTGTATCGATAAGAAAGAATTGCATACGGTATCGATGGATTGAACTTACTACGAGCGGATAGAACAACGAGACATAAAGGTGACTGTGCTATTTATATACATGAGAGGCATATGACAAAGACGGTAATAAGTAAATCCAACAGCTTCGTGGAAACCCTTGCAGTGAAAATAGAGAAACTAAACGTGGTACTGATAGTCATCTATAGACCTCCAAACTCTCCAAATGAAAAAATTTCGGATGCCATTGATGATATCAGAACACTAATAAAGTCCCTAAACTCTCCATCCCCTAATATAATACTTTGCGGCGATTTTAATTTTCCATTTATAAAATACAAAAAGGTGGGTAGAAATATATTTATACAAGATAAGGGGGGCACAAGAGAGGACCAGGAGCAAGCAAAAATGCTGATGGCTCTCACAAACGAGTTTATGCTGACACAGGAGATAACAGAAAATACCAGGAAAAATAACTGCCTAGATCTGGTATTCACAAATAACACGAACTTGATTGCCGATATAAAGTAACCCCAACTATTATCTCAGACCACAATATAATCGAGTTATCAACAAATATGGCGATAACTTTAAACGACAATACACATGCGGAAGGAAGAAGCAAATTGGGGCTTTTAACCTAAACTCCAAGACCATAAATTGGGAAGAAATCAGATCACACATGGCCCAAATAGAGTGGAGAACAGCTTTAGAGAATAAGACAACTGAAGAAATGCTAACAACCTTGGAAGAAAAGACGTTGAGAATTTTGGAAAAATATGCACCGAAAGCACAGCCAACAGGAAAGAGGAACTGGCTAGAGAGGCAAAAGAGAAAAATAGTCAGCAAAAGAAAGAGAGTAGCGACGAAGTTAGCAAATTGCGGAGACAACAATGCCAGGAAAGTAATACAAGAAAAACTGGAGAGTATCGATAGGGAAATACAAACTCTGATAAAAGGCCATACAGACAGGGAAGAGGAAAAGGCGGTAAAAGCAATAAAGGAAAATCCAAAATACTTCTACAGCTATGCGAAAAGGGAAACAAAAACGCGCGCTACTATCGGGCCCTTAAGGAAAATGAATAATGAACTAACAGACGATCTAAAAGAAATATCTGAAACATTGGGGAGCCCAGTATGAATCGGTCTTCAGTATCCCAAAACGTGACAAAGCGATACTTGACAGAGATGCATTCTTCGAAGAGAAATTGCAAAGCGAATGTATAACAGACTTTGATTTTACCCCAGAAGATGTAGCGAGAGCTATAGAACAAATGAAATCACATTCAGCTGCAGGTCCGGACAAATGGAACGCACTATTAATTAAAAACTATAAAAATGAAATATGTACACCCTTATACTGGATATGGAGAAGATCCCTAGACACTGGGGAAATACCTAGCATCTTCAAAAGGGCAAACATTGTCTCAATATATAAAGGCGGGGATAGATCTCAAGCAAAGAACTATAGACCAGTGTCATTGACGTCCCATCTCATCAAAATATTTGAAAGAATAGTCAGAGAGAAAATCCATGACTTTTTGGAGACACTGGAAAGATTCAACGAAAATCAGCACGGATTCCGATCGGGAAGATCGTGTTTATCACAACTTATAGAGCATTATAACAATATCCTAGATGCACTTGAAGGCAATGAAAACTATGATGTCATATCCACGGATTTTGCTAAAGCTTTCGACAAGTGCGATCATGGCATAATAGCACATAAAATGAAATATATGGGAATAACAGGCAAAGTGGGAAAATGGATCTATAACTTCCTCAGAGAACGACTACAGGTCGTTAAAATTCATGGTGTACAGTGGCGGTCCTAGCTTACATGACGCCCTGGGCGAACCTCACCTTCAGCGCCCCCCCCCCTGTTCGCCAACACACACACATTCGAATCCCCCCAAAATAAAGGACAGACATAACTCTTTCACAAAATAACTTTTTATTGGACTAATTGTTGGAACTTCAGAACCAAAACAAAGACTCAAATTTCTGAATTTTACAAATCCTTCATCACGTAAATAGAATAACTCACTTAAGAGAATGTAATTATGATACTATGAACAGGAAAAATACAAATTAAATTGCACAACTGCCATAAATAAACTAGAGAATCAAATTTCTAAATTGTACAAATGCTCTATCACATAAATAGAATAAGACACTTAAGAGAGGGTAATTATTATGCTACACTTTGAACAAGAAACAAAATAAATTGCACCACAGCACAACTGCCATCTAAAGCCTGACTCTTCTTACCTTCCTTGATGCAAAGTCATTGATCTTTTATTATTTATTTTATTTTATTTTTTATTTTTATTTATTTCTTCATTTATTTATTCTTATTTTTATTTTTATTTTTTTTGCAGGCGCTCATGCCGCCCCTCCACAAATGCCGCCCTGTGCGGCTGCCCATATTGCCCATATGAGGAACCGCCACTGATGGTGTATCATCATCAGAATCAGAAGTACGCAGCTCAGTACTACAAGGTACAGTGCTGGCCCCACTCCTGTTTATTATCATACTAACAGACATAGACAGTGGAGTTAACAGCAACAGTATAGTAACATCATTTGCAGATGATATAAAGATCAGCAGAAAAATCAGCGAGGCAAATAAAGTGGAGGCCTTGCAGAGGGACACAAACAAAATATACAAATAGTCAGAAGACAACAATATGACATTTAACACCGAGAAATTTCAGCTCTTGAAATATGGTAGAAATGAGGAAATTAAACAGACTGCATATTATGCTTCGGATAGACAGGAAATTCAGAGAAGCACGAAAGCGTCGATCTGGGGGTAATAATGACCGATGATGCCAAATTCGAGACACAAAATTAGATAGCAATAAACAAAGCAAAAAGAGTCGCGGGACAGGTACTAAGAACCTTTAAAAGGAGGGAGAAGACAGTGATGATTCTCCTGCTGAGAACACTAATCATACCAAAACTTGAATACTGCTCAGTTTTGACGTCCTCATATAAAAAGGAAGAAATTAATAAACTAGAAGAAACGCAGAGACATTTCACAGCAAAGATTGATGGCTGCCAAGAATTCAACTACTGGGAAAGACTACGTAAACTAAATCTGTACTCCCTGAAAAGAAGAAGAGCGAGGTATACCATAATCTACATATGGAAAATGATCGAAAATCTGGTACCAAACCTCAAACTAAACCCAATTACCATCCAAACAATGCTGAACAATAGGAAAGGCAGAATATATAGTGTTCCCAAACTAAAGGCCCGACAAGGGGCTTCCTCAACACTGAAGGAAAATAGCTTGGTTGTCAGGGGGCCAAGACTTTTTAACCAGCTTCCAAAGGACCTCAGAAACGTTACAGGGGTCAAAGATGAAGTCTTCAAGAGAAGACTAGATGCCTGTCTCAAGACGGTACCAGATGGGCCGGGTGTACCTGGCTATGTGCGGTGGAGAGCGCAAGAGAGCAACTCGCTCCTCCACCAAGCCAGGCTTAGAGGCGGGGCCACCAGCTTGACCTTCGTGTGAAGAGAGACCGACGCACGAAACCGCAACGGTTAACGAGGTGTGTGTATATATATGTGTGTGTGTGTGTGTGTGTGTGGTTGTATCAGCAGTCCTCATTATCGACTCGTAGAATGAGGGTCTCACATGAATCAACAAATCTTCGATATCTTTTCCATCGATTTGCTAACATGAAGTTTATTTCCGGCGATATAAATCCTCATTTTTAAGTTTGTTCGACTCCAAGTATCTTCATCATTACCTGTTTCTGCCTTAATGAAACAGATACATCTAATTCAGGTGATGCTTTTAATTATTATTATTTTAATTTTATTTTAATTTTTAATTTAATTATTATTATTATTATTATTATATTATTTATTTATTTATTATTTTATTTATTAATTTAATTTAATTTATTTATTATTTTATTTATTTTATTATTATTTTAATTTATTTATACTCTGTACAAATCGTTTTATAATGATCGTTTTTTTTTATTTATTTGATTTTATCCTGCTGATAAAAGTTTCTCTATATTCACTGATGTTACGTGATTGACGATGGTTTACAGTACCTTAATTTGGATTTGTTTTGTATACATAAAGTACAAGCTGTACAATGGTACAGATAGAACTTGCAGCGAAAACCATGATATAATTGTAAAATCCTTGAACATTTGGCATGCAATTTAAGCTCAATTATTGCTCCATATTTGAAATCTCATAAAAGCAAATGAATAATAATCAGGGGCGAACACAGCATTTCTTAAAGGGGGGGGGGGGGCAAACACACACACACACACACACACATGCACACAATATATATATATATATATATATGAAAAGAAGGATCAACACAACGGCAAACATTTTCATTTATTTGTACATCAGACGTTTCGACAATCTTTTGTTTTAAGGTTTTAAGACTTAACTCACTGATGATGACAAAAGATTTGTCGAAACGTCTGATGTACAAATAAATGAAAATGTTTGCCGTTGTGTTGATCCTTCTTTTCATCTGTAAGCTCCGGTTCCCTAAGGAGAAGTCAATAGCTTTGATATATATATATATATATACACACACTGTATGTTATATATATATAGATGGATGCGCCTCGGTGGTGTAGTGGTTAGCGTCGCTGACTACGAATCCATCGGCAAATGAATAATAATCAGGGGCGAACACAGCATTTCTTAAAGGGGGGGGGGGCAAACACACACACACACACACACACATGCACACAATATATATATATATATATGAAAAGAAGGATCAACACAACGGCAAACATTTTCATTTATTTGTACATCAGACGTTTCGAAAAATCTTTTGTTTTAAGGTTTTAAGACAACTCACTGATGATGACAAAAGATTTGTCGAAACGTCTGATGTACAAATAAATGAAAATGTTTGCCGTTGTGTTGATCCTTCTTTTCATCTGTAAGCTCCGGTTCCCTAAGGAGAAGTCAATAGCTTTGATATATATATATATATCACACACTGTATGTTATATATATAGATGGATGCGCCTCGGTGGTGTAGTGGTTAGCGTCGCTGACTACGAATCCATCGGCCCCGGGTTCGAGACCCGACGGCAGCGGCGCGCAGCAAAACCCAGCTGTTCATCCTTCCACACAATAAAGAAAGTGGGTACCCTAGGTGGCCTAGTGGTTAAGACGCTGGGCCGCTGATGGTTCGGATTCCACGTTAAACTGTAGGTCTAAGGTGGAGTGAAAAGCTTGACCTTCGTCAGAATGAACAATTCGGGCGGGAGCTAACCAAAGGTTCTCTCTCTCTCCTCTACTATATATGTACTTGTATTGTGTGTGTGTGTCAGCTCCAAATTGATGATGATTGATTTGGAATCCAAATGAATTGCATCTTGGAAGGCTTCAGTTGTATTTTATTTCCAATTTATGGGCAAAGAATTAAATTTGCAAAATTAATCGTACGTGATATAAAAAGTAATTCAAATATGATGAATTTCCACGAGCTTTGAGCTGACCACGCAGGCGCCAAACCAGAAGTCGGATAATCATTGCTTTTGAGTTTTGAGTTAATAACATGTCCTGGTAACGATAAAATAATTGAAATTCCATATGACATCAAGAGTTTTTTTGTGATGAATGTTGCAAAGTCATCGATTTTTGAGACTTTCTTTTTCAAATGTCTTTAATGAAAGTAGTAATAATTTTTACAATGCAGGCCCCCCCTTATGTACGCCAATAATAATAATAATAATTGCAGGGTATAAACTTAACTGAGGAATAACAGAGAGAAGGAAATTCTGACAGATTATGCAATATACATTCTCTATACAGAACTTTTGAAACCTGACTATCATAATGCAAACATAAAATTGGCGGTCTTCTCTCTCTCCTCTCTCTCTCTCTCTCTCTCTCCTCTCTCTCTCTCTCTCTCTGTGTTAAACTTCAGAACTTATTTTATTTTAGACTCTTATTTATGATACATTTCGCCCATGTAACTTTTTATATATATATATATGTATGTGTGTGTGTGTGTGTGTGTATATATTATGTTCTATTTATCTAGAAGCGTATTATATTTCTAGTTTTATCCCAGCCTTAGTGAGAATTGATCAAAAAATATAAACAGGTTCAAATTTCAAGCTAATATCGCGATATCCTCAAGGTTTTTTGTCTTTAACTTGTGATTCAGCGATTGATGTCCAGTTTGCTAATAAATTTGAATTTTTTGTTTATATACAGGGTGTTCATAAAAGATCTGAACGATTTGATTCGTTAATATTTTTCATACTAAATAAGATATAAAGCATGAAGCGTGTGTAAGCGATAGAACAACTAATAAAGTTTTTTTTGCTTGTTCAGGTAGTGTCAGTGCATGGTACAAAAAGTTTAAAGAAACCGGAAGTGTCCTACACAAGAAAGGGTATGGTCGTCCAAGCATTACTAATGAAGTGGTCGAGAAGATACTAGTCTTTTGCGCGCAGCCCCTGAAAATCAATCAGGAGAGCGTCAAGAGAGCTAAAGGTTCCACCCACAACTGTACACAAAGTTTTACACAAAAGACTTCGGTTGTATGCCTACAAGGTGCAGATTGTGCAGGCACTGAAACCAGATGACAGGCCTAAACGGAAGTCATTTCCGTAGGACATGCTGGACCAAATGGACACTGACAATGGGTTCCTCAAACAAGTCATGTTCTCAGATGAGGCTACATTTCATGTTTCAGGGATGGTAAACCGGCCTAATGTTAGAATTTGGGGTTCAGAAAATCCCTGTGAGGTGCTGGAAGTGGAACGCGACAGCCCTAAAATTAACGTTTGGTGCGGTCTCATGCATGCCCGATTGAATGGGCCATTCTTTTTCGCTGAGGGTACCGTGACATCAATCTCCTATCTTGACATGCTGGAGCAATTTGTGTTTTCACAGCTACAAGAATTGCAGCCGGACATTATCTATCAGCAAGATGGAGCACCTCCACATTGGGCTCTGGTTGTGCGTGTGGCCCTCAATGAAAATTTTCCGGGTCGCTGGATTGGCCGTGATGGACCTACCCCTTGGCCTCTGCGATCACCGGACATTACGCCATTGGACTTCTTTCTCTGGAGATTTGTTAGAGATGTTGTGTACAAGACCAAAGTTGTCAACATCCACGAACTACAAATCAGGATCAGGGATGCAATAGCGATGGTCGATGCTGGCATGCTTGAAAGCACATGGCGAGAAATTGAATATTGATTGGATATTGATTGGATGTTGCACATGTCGCACATGTTGAAGTTCATTAAACATGTATGTAAAACTTTTAACTATGCGGAGTCACATGGACAAACTTGTTTCTTTGTATGTTATTGGGTTATCACATTAATAAAGATTGAAATCGTTCAGGTCTTTTATGAACACCCTGTACTATTTTCATGCCACGTATAGAGGGCGTTTTCACACAGTTCATAATTTTTCTCTCCAAATCAAGCAGGACAGTAGTTTAAATGTATTTAATATTTATAAGAAATGAAAGGGATACTATGTTTGTCTAGCTCTTTTTCAGGATTGTAATAGCCAATAACACAGAGTTGTGTTAGCAGACTTGTTGCAAAGTTTAAGGAAACAGGATCCATAGAAGATAAACCACGCAGTGGACCTTCAAGGAGGTCCACTAACGATGATACAGCGACTGCTATCCTGGCTCATTTTAACAGAAGTCCCAATAAGTCTCTTCGGCGATTATCAGCCGAGACAGGTGTCGAAAAGTAGCATCCATCGCATTCTTCAGGCTCACAAATGGCATCCATATAAACTTCAGATCCTACAGAAATTAAGCGAAGATGATGATCCCGACCGGCGGATGGAATTTTGTAAATGGGCTACGGAACAATATGCTCGGGATGCCAATTTCCAGTCCATCATTCTGTTCAGTGACGAGGCTGTTTTTTATGGAAATGGTGAGGTAAATCGACAGAACACCCGCTACTGGTCTCAAAACAACCCTCACTGGTATACCTCTTCAAAGGAACAAGGTGCATCTCGGGTGATGGTATGGTGTGGCATTTGGAAGGATCGCATCATAGGCCCCCTCTTTTTCGATGAACATGTCACTGGAGGCACCTACCTACGTATGCTCAAGGAAGAAGCATTTCCCAGTGTCTTGAACGGAGAAGGAAATTTCCCAACATGGTTCCAGCAAGACGGCGTTCCTGCACATTACAGCACCCAAGTAAGGGAATACCCGTACCAACAATTCCCTGGTCATTGGATAGGACGTCGAGGGCCTGTGGAATGGCCAGCTAGAAGCCCGGATCTCACGCCACTAGATTTTTATCTCTGGGGCCACTTGAAAACGCTGGTATACGCAGAGAAAATTAGGAGTGTTGAACATTTGCGGCGCATTATTGGGGCATGTAACACCATTACTCCTGACATCATTCACCGTGTGCTTGCTGACTAGGTATCACGTCTGAATTTGTGTATTGAAAACAATGGTGGACATACTGAGCACGTTCTGTAAATAAAAGCTTTTGTTTTGCCTTTTTTAATTATTTTTCCTATGATGCCGGGCTTATGGGACACCCTGTATATGGTAAGTATTAAATTTCGCAGACACCACACTGTTTCTGACAAAGTCGAAATTTGTTGCAAAGATTGTCATTGGCTGAATGTGGGAATTGGTCATGTGGGAAATAACTAGCAGGAAGAGGTTGTTTAACGGGAGGTTGTAGACTCCAATCGACCAGGGAAGTACTCCGGGGGGGGGGGAGATGTTAAGCAGGAAACAGGGAGTGCTGGAACTCCCGTTTCTCCTGTCACTGTCCTCCTTAGCTGATCTTTTTCCGTGTCTCCTCGTCTACCCTGTAAGCAGTCCAGCATGCTCTCAAACACACACTTCTCCCTCTATTCCTCACTACACATACATGCGTCTTACACACTACACATTCTTTTCAAGTTTTATATTAAAAAAAAAAAGGAAAATGGCATCATTGAGTCTTCGAGACCTTGTTTTTTATTCTCTCCTTCTTCTGCGGAGGGGCCACTTTTGCTGGCGCTTGCCCTTATCCCTCTCCTTCCTACATAAAAAAAACTAACCAATCTAAATCGACCACCTAACATAGTGTAATCTGGTCTCCGTGAAACTATATATATATATATATATATATATATATATATATATATATATATATATATATAAAGGGTGATCCAGAGAAATGGGACCCAAAAGAAACCCCTGTAACTCTTGAAGTATAAGTCCTTTTATAAAATCATACGCATAATTCGACAGAGGATAGTTACAAGTTTGTACAGGATTGTATAGGTTTTGACAATACAAGACAAGATAAGATACAAAACAAAATAAAAGTGTTAGTTAAAACTAACCCTTCAAGATGACTGCATGGACTGTGGAACAGCTGCGTTTCATAACTGAGCAATATTATGAGCATGGAAGAAGTGTAGTTTCAGCTCAAAGATCTTTCAAGACAAATTTTCAGATGTCAAAATCACCTTCTAAGAGCTGAAACTACACTTCTTCCATGCTCATAATATTGCTCAGTTATGAAACGCAGCTGTTCCACAGTCCATGCAGTCATCTTGAAGGGTTAGTTTTAACTAACACTTTTATTTTGTTTTGTATCTTATCTTGTCTTGTATTGTCAAAACCTATACAATCCTGTACAAACTTGTAACTATCCTCTGTCGAATGATGCGTATGATTTTATAAAAGGACTTATACTTTAAGAGTTACAGGGGTTTCTTTTGGGTCCCATTTCTCTGGATCACCCTTTATATATATATATATATATATATATATATATATATATATATATTATATATTATAATATATATATATATATATATATACAAAGCTGGGCACAAACCGTTAATCCGTTAATCGTTAATTAACGAAGTTAACTTTTTCGTTAACGATTTAACTTTTAAGTTAACTTTGAAAATCATTATCGGACTAATTAACTTCCGTTACATTTAACTTCCGTTAACTCAAGTCCGTTAACCCAAAAAATTCATAAATAAACGTTTAAAAGTTTCTATTATTTTCAGTGCTGAGCAGGTGCGCAATTAATTCGCCACTGTTAATAGTGATGAACGAATTTCCATTTCCGCAGTGCAAAATCAGGCGATAAGTATGACAACACCAAGGTCGCCAGGGTGAGGAAAAGCATGGAGGGTACAGTCGAGGAGGCCATGAAGCAGCAGTCCAACGAAGTGGGCAGCAACAGTGGAGGCAGCAACAACGAGGAGGAGGATGACTTCTTCAGTGCTGTCATCCAGACAAAAGAGAGCAGCAGAAGCCACAGGTCACTCAAGGGCAAGGCCCAGAACTTGGTCAAGACCTGGCTGGAGACCAACTCCAAGGACTTGCTGACAGATGCTGCCTTCTTGGGTGAGCAAGTGTTGGTGGACTTGTTCATCAAGTTCAACACAGCCATCCCCTCCAGTGCTGCAGTGGAGCGTTTGTTCTCTATGGGCAAGGACATCCTGAGGGCCAAGAGATCATCCCTGTCTGATGAAAACTTTGATATGCTAATTTTCATGAAGGGCAACATGCATCTCATGGACAAAATGGAGAACGAGAAGAAGAGGGAAAATTAAATTATATATATATTGTTTTTAATTTTTTTTATAATAAAAGTTAACGTTAACGGTTTATCGGTAACTTCCGTTACATGTTTAACGAATTAACGGATTAACGGTTAACGAAGTTAACTTTTTGGTTAACGGATTAGCGGTTAACGAAGTTAACTTTTTGGTTAACGGTGCCCACCACTGTATATATATATATAGGCGTCTGCCGCGGATTTATATCAGTTTGGAGCATTTTGCACAAAACGGTCAGAATTTGCAAAGTATGCAACGTTCAGGTTTGCTTATATAAACATCGGTGGGAAGCGACAGTATAATAAAAGATCATCCTTGTTGCATGAACAGTATTGAAGGTACGTGTTCGATTATCACTGTGTAACACTGATTCTGTTTATATAGAATTTTTTGTTTTTATATGAATTTGTGGGCGCTGAGTCCAAATCTGGCCTTGGTTTGTGTGTATCATCAATGGTTTCAGAGATAATCCATTTTTCATGTTTTACCAGTATAATGTTATTATGGGCGCAGCAATATCAGAATAATTAGGAATTGTTGAGAACAATCCGGATGTTCGTTGACAGTTTCTTGCTCCAGAAATTGCCCGAAACTTCCACTGTGCTATATAAAGAAGAGCGCAGAGTCTGAGAAGTCAGTAAGTGTGAGCACACAAAGAAAGCAGGTTGTTTGTCTGATGGTTACCAGCACTGAGGTACTGTGTTTCTGTGCTTCTCTGTGCTGACGATTTGAGTGTTATCGATCCTTTTTTATTGCGAACATTATTTCAGTGTTGTAAATACATTTTTTTCTGGAATCTGTTGCAGATTTAATAACTCTTCTCTCTATATCTGCAGGTTATGATTAATGTAGTACAGTTTGGTAAAGAGAATGGCAACTAGAGCTTGTAAACACTCGCCGGATATATTCTGCTACGTTTGTGGGTATTACATAGGCCCCAAGCAAGTATCGCACAAGATTGTGAAAGGCACCAACTTCTGGATCACGTATCGGCTCTATTTTGGTATGCCTATGGGTGACCAAGATAAGCCCTGGGCACCTCATGTGATCTGTGGAAGCTGCCGCTCCACACTTGAAGGGTGGCTGCGGGGAGTACGCAAGGCAATGCCTTTTGCGGTACCCAGAATATGGAGAGAACCAAAGAGCCACCACCACGACGATTGCTATTACTGCATGATAGATGTTTCTAAGTACAGGAAAGTTAAAGAAAGGCACTCTTCAGTATCCAAGCATAGCGTCGTCCATAGCTCCTGTACCACATGGTAAAGGTCTTCCAATACCACGTCCACCAGAACAGATATCTATCCATTACTTTACCTTCTGTATTTACAGACTGTGGGTCATTATGTGTCGATTTTTCTTAGTGCTGATGCTCTTCTACATATATAGCTATGCCTATATTTTGTTTCTTTGCTTTGCAGGTTGAAAATGAGGATGCAGCTAGCTCATCTGAGATGTCGGCTGGTGAGGACAGTCATGATGAAGAATATACAGTAACTTTCAGTACAAACCCTTACTTTCCAAATCAGAGGGAATTGGACGACTTAATTAGAGATTTGGGTCTGACGAAATCAGGGTCTGAGCTTCTGACCTCCAGATTCAAAGAGTGGAATTTGCTTGGAGAAGACTGCAAGAGCACTGTATACCGAAAGCGGCATGAAGAGTTTGCAAGGTTCTACGATGTCAATGGCTCTCTCTGTTATTGCAGCGAGGTTAATGGTCTATTCACAGCTATTTGGTTAACACATATACCCTCAGAGTGGCGCCTGTTTATTGACAGTTCAACTCGGAGCTTAAAAGCTGTTCTACTCCACAATGGGAACAAATATCCATCTATACCAGTTGCACATTCTGTTCAAATGAAAGAGGACTATGAAAATGTCAAACAACTGCTCACTCAAATCAGGTATGAACAATATAACTGGGACGTGTGTGGTGATTTCAAAATGATTGGTTTCCTGTTAGGTTTACAAGGAGGGTTTACTAAATATTCATGTTTTCTTTGCATGTGGGATAGCAGGGCTTCAACTGAGCACTATAAAACAGTTCAGTGGCCTCCACGTGAAGGACTGCAACCAGGAAAGTACACTGTACTCAGGGAACCTCTTGTGAAGCCTGACATAGTTCTGCTACCACCTCTCCATATTAAGTTGGGTCTAATTAAGCAGTTTGTAACTGCGTTAGATTTTGGAGGGGAAGTTTTCCAACAGATTCGAGTCATGTTCCCTAAACTCTCTGAGGCAAAAGTCAAAGCTGGCATCTTTGAAGGACCACAAGTCAAGACGCTGTTGAATTCAAAGAACCTTGAAGCCAAGATGACTCCGATCAAAAAAGAGGCTTGGTGTGCTTTCCGTGATGTGGTTCGTGGGTTTTTAGGCAACCTTAAAGTACCAAACTATAAGGAGTTAGTGTCAAACTTGATTAAGTGCTATGGCAAAATGGGGTGCCTTATGTCTTTAAAATTACACTATCTGCATTCACATCTAGACTTTTTTCGTGATAACCTGGGCGATGTGAGTGAAGAACATGGCGAAAGATTCCATCAAGATATTCAAACGATGGAGAAAAGGTACCAGGGCCATTGGGATGCTTCCATGATGGGAGACTACGTATGGTCGCTGATCAGAAAGGATAAGAATGTTCATACGCGGAAGTCGCGTTCTTCAGTGCATTTTTAAGGAACGCACACTGCATAACGAGGCTTGTTATTCTCTTATCGGTTCTCCTCATGATATATATTTATCCTTTGCACCATTTTGGGTTTGTCAAACAATTTAGGCTCAATAAACATTAATTTCCAATAGTGTTTTTATTTTCAGAAAATATTTATGTTAGCCTTCTTTATATACTTTGCCATATGAAAAGTGTGATAACCTATATTTTTGAAACGGTTGATGATAGAGCAAAACCAATATCATTTTTGAATCAGGGCCCCGAAATCATTAAGAAACGACAGAAAAATCACAATACACAGAACATTTTTCAAATTTTGTTACCCAGTGTTATTTTAGGGGTACTGAAAGTTAGAGGATTTGAAGTTTAGGGGTTTTGAACATTAGGGGAATTGAACTTTAGAGGGTTATTGAACCCAGCCCCTGCTCAGTACAGTCTAATGCAAAGAATTAAAAAATCAACCGACCCGATTATCCAAGCTATTCATCAAGACCTACCATACGTACTCTAAGTTATGGAATTTATGGTATGAAAACGTCTGTCTGTAGCTCCACTTAACTTCGACATTACTATTTTTCATTAATTGTATTTCTGTCCTTAATTAATATTTGAATTTTCGTTGTATTAATAATATTTG
This sequence comes from Bathynomus jamesi, assembly GCA_023014485.1. Classification (NCBI taxonomy): domain Eukaryota; kingdom Metazoa; phylum Arthropoda; class Malacostraca; order Isopoda; family Cirolanidae; genus Bathynomus; species Bathynomus jamesi. The sequence goes on from JAJOZX010001810.1 coordinate 679,511, forward strand.
TCATATGGACTAATGGTCTGCCAATAAACATTTACATTTTCATTTTATATAGTGTATACAGTGGCGTAGCTACGGGGAGCGAGGGTGAGCAGTTTGCTCCAGGCACAAGGCCCGAAGGAGCGCTATCGTAGGTAAATATGGACTGCTACCTACGTGTATGGTCCGCCGCGCCTGGAGTCGATTATATTTGTTTTATAATTTATATTTATTTTTTTAATAATTGCAAATACGTGTTAAATAATGTATAACTATTTTACATAGTTCCGCATCAGTTTCTCTCGGGTCTAGGACAACTCGGCGCGGGTGACTCGGCGCGGGCGGCTCGGCACGGCCGTCTGGGGGCAGATCTAACTAACTCGGCGCATAGCCAACTCGACGCAGACCCAACTCGGCGCCAAATACAAGTATTTTCTCAAATTCGTGAATAAATGTCAAAATAAAAGCAGTAATGTAGAAAAATATTTATTTACTGGTATTAAAATTTTTATTGATTTTATTGATTTCACTAAAACAAAACTTTAAAAAGAACAGTGCAAATTAAATGCCTATTCAAAATTATGGCCAGTGCCTCTCAAGTATTCAACAAGATTTCGATTATTAAAATTTCTAACAATGGATTGTATCCTTGCGTCAGTTTCTCTGTATTTTTTCAATTTCACGGGAGGATTTTGTCCTGCAATTAATTGCGCATAGTAAAGGTCTCTTCCCCTTTGAACTTTACGCAAACCATCTATAAACTTCCATATATTTGGATGCTATACTCCTAGTTCGCATTGCAGTCGTCTGTGTGCCGCTTCTGCATGATTGTTAGTTCGGTCATCATTGTTTAAACTTCTATGTAAATTCCACATTTCGTGTGGAAATAGGGAAGGCCGTCTCATGACCGCGTCTCTGTCTTCTACCTACATAGTTGTCCTCAAACCAATCCAGGAGTGGCTGCAGTTCATCGGGGAGAATATCAGCAAGGTGTACAATTGCTTCATCGATGTACAGTATTCAATTGGTACAAATGCGAATGCGCTAATCATTTTAGCTTGCAGAGCAAATTGTGCATTATTGTTGAATTGACATGAAAGCCCCATAGAAGCGAACTGTTTTTTCATGTTGTGTGCAAGGTGGAAAAAACAACCATGGATTTCAGCAAATGGAAAATGCTCCTTTATACTTTTGAATGCAGCTAGCTCAAAGTCGCAATTAATTATTTCTGGGTGGCACTCGGGTTGAATCTGGAGAATCATATCAAATAATTTGTCATATGTAGATCGCAATTTATTCGGAAGAAGAGCATACATCACTGGATGTACACCTCCATGCATATCTGCCAAAACTACATAGACTCGTGAAAACAAAGGAGGTGCAGTTTTGAAAGTGCCATCAACATACCATTTTCTCGATTCTCTTAGAAAAGCTCCATTTCTTTGTCTTCCAAACGCAAGAATTCTGCATGACTCTCGGCCACTGTCACCAAGCAAAAAGTTTTCTGTTTCAACTTCATTACAGGAATAGGTTTGGAAACTATTAGGAATCACTAACGATTCCAAGTCAGATGGATTAGTGGGATATGCCGCTAGTTCTTTCCTTTTCCTTCTCACCATTTTTCTCAATGCACCGTGATTGGGTATGGCTCCATGGCAAGCTTCCGATAGATTACCTAAACTTGAATTAATAACCCGCGATGTTCCTTCTACAGTTTTCCGCAGCCCGCAGTTTGATTTTTGTAATAGTGCGCTCTCTTTCTACTTTCGATGCTGAGGCGCCGTGTGAATATGTATTTATGTACTTAACTATTTCACCATTTCTAACATGAATCCGTGCTTTACAAATATCCTTTCTTTCACATCTCCAAAAGTTGGTTATTTTATCCGCTGCAACTTTATCGAACACGTACAAATATCCATCATTGGCTAACTTTTCTTTTGCACGTTGAGACAGTAATACTGATTCCATGTGTAAATGGAGATGTTCAAATATTAATATTTTCACAATCTCACCATAATTTAACTTAAGCAGACTGAAGGCTGTCACCAACTACTTTCCATGTTTATGCCTACCTTTAAAACTAAATTCACTATTTTTAAGCACCGCCTACTATTTCGGACAACTCTATTCATTTTTATGATTTTTTAGCGATATATGAATTTAAATATATTTAATATGGTATAATTTAATTTAATTAAAATATTAATATTAATATATTGGTATTATTAGGCATTCAAACTTTTTGTAAATACAATTTCGATATATTGGTATTATGTTTTCTTGGCGCCGAGTTGGGTCTGCGTCGAGTTGGCTATGCGCCCAGTTAGATCTGCGCCCAGATGGCCGTGCCGAGCCGCCCGCGCCGAGTTGTCCCATTCCGGTTTCTCTGATGTCATTCCCGTATCCTTCATCTTCCTCACTTTAATACTTTACCATTGACGGCAGCTACTGCGGGAAGAAAGTTTTTCGAAACTTTGACTGAGTATAGTAAGACACATAATAGTATATACGTATATATAAAAGTATTTTGTGTAATTAGGTTTGTATTTGACAACTAAATAAATTAATAGTAGGATTAGGGGGGCGCCGAAAACGTAGCTACGCCACTATATATATATATATATATATATATATATATATATATACAGGGTGGGCCGTAAGTTTCCATACATAGGAAAAATTAAACGTTTGTTTTTATGTTTCAGATACCCTAAGAATATGCTTGGATTGGTCGGCGTGGTCCTGTGGAGTGGCCTCCCAGATCCCCAGATCTCACCCCCCTTGATTTCTATCTTTGGGGGCACTTGAAGGCCATGGTGTATCAGGAAAAGATACGAGACATAAATCATCTAAAGGAACGTATCACCAACGCCATTACAAGCATAACGTCAACTGTGCTAATGCATGTTCATCAACAGTGGGGAACACGTATTGAAATGTGTTTTCAAAACAATGGCAACCATGTAGAGCATATTATATAAATAAAAATGGTTGTCCATAAAAAAATGTTTATTTTTCCTATGTATGGAAACTTACGGCCCACCCTGTATATATATATATATATATATATATATATATATATATGATACACACAGACCGTGCATGGAACAAGGAACTCTTCTGGGATAATTAAATTATGGGACCTCTTTGCGAGAGACCCGTTGCCCACGTCGGGCTTGCATCATGAAAAAGAAAAACTATGGTATTTGTCATTTACCATTACTTATTCGGACTATAGTGGATTTAATTATCCCAGAAGAGTTCCTTGTTCCATGCACGGTCTGTGTGTATCATAAAAAACTCAGGGAACCATTCTGAGTTCATTCCATATATATATAATATATATATATATACACACAGTATGTGTGTGTGTGTGTGTGTACACAGACTGTGCATGGAACAAAGACCCTTTTGGCATATTAAATCCACTATGGTTCAAATTAGCAATAGTAAATACTAAATAGCAAATACTAAAGTTTTTCTTTATCATAATGGAAGCCCAGCGCGAGCAACGGTTCATTAACAAAGATGCCCAAAATATAGCTTCCCTCACCCAGCTATCTGCTAAGCGGATAGGACCCAGCTTTGAAACAAGGGCTAGCGTTTAAAGCTAATCTAAACAACGACATTCAGAACCTCAATATATGCCAGAAACTTATTGCGTTTACGTTGGATTGACTTCACATCAAAGAAAAAGGGTAACTATTGTATTTTTAGCCAAACTCCAAAACTTAAACCCCAAATGGAAATTTTGAGCGTTCACTTTTCCATGCACAATCTGTGTGTAACATAAAAGTTATTTCAGGGGACCATTCTAAGTTGTATATATATATGTTGTATATATGTTGCATATAAGTTGTATATATGTACAATATATACTTATTCCTTTTAAGAAATAAATGTCCATTTTATAATATATATTTTGCGTTATAGTGTTCGGGATTTTATGCATTTATTAGTGTTAAGAAATATAGTAAACAATAGGCAATATGACATCACAGAACTTTCAACAGAAATATTGTATTTACCTGAAAATTGAAAAATTTCTCATCCGTTTTTACAAATTTTACACCTGACTGTTTGGACCAATCAAGTGCAGTACTTCAACCTGTTCAAAAATAGAGACTCTTGATTGGTGCATTGCGAACTTCCTTCCAATAGTCCGCCCACATATTTTAACACACCTCAGAGGCTCAGTCATTACTTAGAAGTGAGTAAGGATGGAAGAGTGAGAAACTATTGCATTAATGAAAGTAAATAGTATGTATAACCCAGTCACAATGGATTTATATATGAAATTTTTTTATCATATATCGCTAATAGTTATATGTTTATTTCTTTTTGTCAATAATGGTAAGTTAAGTGATATTATAAGGTTTATTTTGTTTTTCCCAGAATGATTCATAATATAAGCTGGAAACTGAAATATTAGCCTATTGACTCATTCTTTCTGCTTTCAATCGTGTATGTTCATATATTCATGGGCATTTATATTCTATGACGTGTTCAGAGACTGCTGAGATGAGTAACTGTTATTAGCCAAACAAAATTTACCTCTTACGAAACAAATTAAGGAATTAACTGCAGAATGAAATGCATAAAAGCTAATGCGTTAAATTCAACTGCTGTTTTTGTAACTTGAATGCCTAGGCTAGAAGCATGTCAATTATTCTAAGTTAGTCACGTACATATTATGCGGGATTAAAATTTTTTGTATACTGTAGTGAGCTTACTGCTGCAGCTTTAGTAAAGCGTATATTGTATAGACTTTGTAGAGGCGAGAAAAAAATTAGTGAACATGATTATCAGACTAACACGTATTTTCATATATCTCGGATAACTACATTAAATTTCATTTTGGAAAACATAAAGTACTCGGGCCTATCGAGGTTATCCAAGTCATTACTTGATAGCCCATTATTGGTGGTAGAACTGTCTTGAAGTTAATTAGGTAGGCTAGTATTGAAAATAGGCCCTAGTCCTACAGACTTACCGTAAGATACGGCTTCATTCTGGTATACTGAAATTTTCTTAATAATTTCTAAAGGCGCGTAGGTTATCTGGCTTAATCTTCACGATAAGTTAGGGCTTATCTTAATAATGTTGGCTCGACGTAGATGCTAATACTATAGGCCTCATTTAACTGATATCTGACACATGACTGGTTGGTGTCAAACGTATTGTTAGTTAGGCTAGCTAGTACAATTAAATTTGTACGTATACACGAAAATATATAATGCATAATGCACCTAAAAACACATGTTGCTAATAGGCCAAGGTCTTACTGCTTTTTGAAAGTTTATGATGATAATTCGGAACAGTGTACAGGCCTATTTGTTAGGCATAGCCCCAGTCAGGTCTTTATTAAAGTGAAGGTATAGGCGTAACTGAAGGTCTCTAGTATTTAATTAAGAACGTGTACAGTTGCTTTTTTCTCTTTGACTTCCTGTAGGGCATTAGTAAAACCCATTATCAGTGGGTGAGACTGGTTACTATGGTTACTAAGGGGTAGGATTAGGGTTGCCAACAAGTTTGAATTCCTGGACAGAAATAAATAAATGACAATACCCATATTAACATTTCACATGCTGAAGGCCCAGCAGAAGCCTGTTTAACTCGGCACAATTGTTTTTCAGGCTGTATTTGATGACACTCCTGGACGACTGAAGTTTTTGGTTATTCAAGGCATAGGCGTATGAGGTGGTAGCCTCCCCCCCCTCCCCCCTGGGACTAGGGAATTGAGCATTTTCAGGGCAAATACTGAAATTTTCAGGACAGATTCAATTGCAATGCTGTAGTTTGCTTGTCATTTAGAAATGTTGTAGCAAAATTTTCTCATTTTTGTAAATTGTAATGTTTTTTATATCAAAAAGGCTTTAATATATGTTACTCATACTCTAACCTTTGTTATTTTATGCTACACATAGTACTTATGCGGAAATCAGGGCACCCTGAAAATTTTTAGGACATTTTTTCCGCTCCCCACCCCCTAGTAAAGTGCCATCCCATACGCCTATGATTCAAGGTATATTTATAAGTCTCCACAGGTCATATCAAAGTTAAGATGTACTGCAGCTCTGATTTCACTAATTCATAACCCCACAGTACTTATCCCAATTAAAGTAAATACCCTTTCGTAGTGAGTATTAGATACTGGAAGTGACAACACAGATGATACTCCTATATTAAACTTTAGTCGGATTTTATGTCATTACTCATTGGAATTGGAAATACTGTATATTGTTGCAGATATGCAGGGTGTTCCAAAATGAATAGGCCTATATTGAAAAATATTTGCTGTTTTACTTTTGCAGATATCGAAAATTTTTTAAAAACCACGTTTATTTAGGGAGGTTTTGAATCTTCTTCAGTTGTTAACAATTAATATAAATTCGTAATTAAAGATTTTCACACGAAATGTGTGATGAAGTACAAAAATTATAAAATGAAGCTAATGCGCACATAATATACTTGCGCAGCTATTGTACTGTACTCAAAATATCTCTTAGGAGGACACACAGTATACTTGCGCAGCTATTGTACTGTACTCAAAATATTTCTTAGGAGGAGACTTTAACGCTAAAGACACTAGTTGGTACCTGCACAACCAAAACAACGCCAGAGGCGCCAACATAGCCACACAACTAAACAGCCTCTTCATTCTTAACAACACAGAAGAACATACACACACACCGCATTAGGGTGTGTCAATTTTAGGGAGCAAAGTGAAATCTTTAGATTTTCAAAGACTACTAGTGACCAAATGATGCATTTTTATGTGCTAAATCGAAATATGGCTTTAAAATCCAGATTTAACCACTTCTAGCTACTTATATTTGAAGTTGAAGTTTATGAAAAATCAGCAATTTTTGCAAGTATTTGTTTTATTGTATATAACTACATTTTACATACATTACATACAATTAAAGAAATTTTGATTTTATTTCAATATTAAAACGTAGCAATATAGATAGGTTTCTTGAACTTTGCCAAGGATGCCATGTCTGCCTTGCTCTTGTTCCTGGACATGAGCTCCCTACTGGCCACTTGGCCAGCGATGTACGCCTCCTTCCTCTATTGTGAGTAAACATGTGCTGCTTCAGTTGTCATCCTTACACACACCTCTACTGACTGTGTGTGAGAGGGCCATGCAGGAACTTCCATTGGTCTAGCCAGAAACTCCTTGATTGCAGCAGTGGTGAGGGAGCAGGTCAGAGGGGGCTCAGTCACGCCAGAGTTCCAGTCAATAAGCTCCGAGAGTTTGGTGGCATCTGGGTTGATGTCAGGAGTCTTCCTGAGTCTGACACTGCAGTCTCCTTCCTACCTGTGTGTCCTCATCTCCTTCACCTCTGATTTCCAGTATCCTCTTCACTGCCTCCCTCTTCTCCTCCTCCACCTCACTGCACAGCATGGCCTGGAGCACAGCCTCAGTGTGTGCATACCAGGCTGATCTCTTCACTGTAGGCATCACTATTCCTATCACCACCTTCTTCTGACTTCTGAGTAGCTCCAGCTGGTACAGTACATGCCTGGGACCCTCCACCCAGCTGTGATTTAACTTGATGTTGAACCAGTTTGGCATGTAGACTCCCGCTATGAATTCCACAATTATCCTCAGATTCTTCAGGTTCATACCCTTCAGCCCATGTTTGGAAATCCACAATCTGCAGAACCTTATCGAGAGCCGTGGTGACCCACCTACTGTGACAGACTGGCCCAATCTCCAGGAGAGCTAGACTCTGAGGTACCTCTCCCGATCTGATGGCAGTGATGATTCTATAGCCATATGATTGGTCTGTGCTAAGGTCCTTAACTACCTCCTGACTGAGATGGGGTAGAGGAGGACCAGCAGTGATCCTCATGAAGTTTGGGTTGATCTCCAGCTCAGTGGCAGTGTCTAACATCTTCCCTAGGGGCCCAGACCACTTCTTGTTGCTCAATGTCTTGCCATCCAGTGCAATCACCAGGTGTCTGAGACTCAGCTCCCCAGTGTGCAAGTCACAGACAATCCACACCAACTTCCTGCTAAGCTTGGCCTTCACATAATGCATTACTCCTCCCTCCCAGCCAGTATTCACATTAGTACTGTCACCTCCTATGGCCAAAAGGATCTGGTCTGCTCCTCTCTTTCTTAGCCAGTTCACCAGATAATCAGCAATGACCTCAGCATGACTTCTCTCCTCTGCAGCTTCCTCTGGTACAAAATGCTACAAATATTTCCCACCTGGTTCATTGCACACTGTTTAGTGTTCTTCCTTAATGAGGCCAGGAAACTGCCTGTCACTGCCCTCAGCTTCCATCATCACTTTGGTGTCATCTCTTTTCCCATCAAAGAAGATACAGGTGATGCCATTTTCCCTAATCTCTTCATCAAACTTCTTGACCAGCTCCTTAGTCAGTCTCTCCTGAGCCCTCCTCACCTTGTTGTGGTCAATCACCAGTGCTGTGTCAAACTCTGTGATAAGACTAGCATCAATCCAGGCAGCAGTGGCAATCTCTGCAGTCTCTCTCAGCCCAGTGTGATGTCTCAAGCTAGCCAGAGCTATGTTGGTGATATCTTGAGTGTTGTATTTCTTCTTCTTAGCCACAGGCAAGGAAAAAGTTGTCGCAGCCTCTGGTATGAATTCTTCGTCCCCCTCTCTCCTGCCTCCTCCATCTCCAGCAGTGACTCCTCCCTCAACTCTTCTTTCTTGGCTGACTCCTCTGCCTTCCTCTTCCTCTTCTCCTTGGCCTTCCTTCTCTGCTCCTGTCTCTGCAGCACTGCTTCCTATCTCCTGGTCTCAGGGTGATCAGCTAGACCCATCTGGTGTGCCCCCACACTTCCCACCTTTTCTCTCTGACCTTTAATGAAGGCAAGCTCCTGCACTGGTATCTTCTGCTTGCTCCTACAGCTGCAGTCAATGTGAACCTCACTGTTGCAGACAGGGTTGCACCCAAGCTCACCGCAGCTCCTGATCACACAGTGACAGGTCAGGATGTCCACCAATTTGTCCAGTTTCATCATGAACCTATCTTTGACCTCTAGCTTCACATTGCCAATGGACACCTTCACTGCCTCATCCCACAGTGCCTTCACTTTAGCCCTGATCCTGACCTCAGTGTTGATTACAGGTCCTGTGAATAGAGCGTTGGCCTTTCTCCACTGAGCCAGTAGCCATGGAACAATACCGTTGTTAATCAGGTCATTAACTGGGTAATTCCTCCTGTCTTCCTCACTCGTCTCTCTCCTCAACAAACCATACCTCAGCAGATCTTTTGCTGTGGGCAGCTCAGCAGGGGGAAGTTCCCTCCCAGTCCCCACCAAATGACTTAGGTGACAACTTGATTTGCTTCGGGTTCTGATTTCTTTCTGACTCATCCCTGTTTTTATGCTTTTTTTTTTATGTAAACAGAACAGCGGTAAGTTTTACGCATTTTTATTACATTTTTACTCCGACTTTGAAGTATAAATCAAGACTAAAAAACTATACTAATCTGAATACCCCAATTTATCTCTATGCTACTTAATTATAATGCCAAAAGATCATTTTTGGGGAGGGAGCCCCAAAAATATAAAGATTTTGATAAGGGTCCGCAGTACAAAAAAGGGGTGAGGAACGCTGTCATAGGAGATGTTATTTTTTAATTAGGGTTTAATAGGCTCTTGCTACTCCACAGTACATTCTGAGTTTTATCTTTGTTCATTACCTTGTTTTTGAAAGTGAATAAAATGACAATTCCTAGAGAGAAGTAAAAAAATTTTATATTTATGCATGAAAGTATTGTTGCTGCTCAAAGACGCTTTTGACGTGGAATGAATTAACCCCCAACCTGAAAGGCACTGAAACTGGAACTGTACTAAAAAGAAAATTTCCCGAAAGGGCCGAATGAATGCAGTTCGTGAAGCATTTACCAAAAACCCTAGGAAATCAATTTGAAGAGGCTGAACTGAACATGCCACGCTCCTTTGTCCATAATCCTTCATAAAAGAAATTGCATTTTAAAGTTTACAAAGGGTAGGTGCTCCAGCAACTTTTAGAGGAGGATTATGAACCCATAATAAACACACGCACTTATTTAATTGAAAGGGTAGAATCGGATGAATTCTACCAAATCTCATTTTTAGTAACGAATCTACATTCCATATTTGAAGCAAAGTAAACGCCAGAACTAGGATTTGGGGTGAACGCAACCCACATGAAATCTAGGATCATGAGAGGGATATCCCTAAAGTAAATATTTGGTGTGTTTTATCACATTCTCACATTTATGGACCTTATTTTCTTGACGAAGGAACTGTGAATAGCGGTTCTTACCTAAAGATGCTAGGAGTGTTTTATTCCAGTTGCGAGAAACTCCATGCTCGTTGCAAAGAACAACCTTTCAACAAGATGGAGAACCACTACATTTTGCTCGAAACGTTCGAACATTTGTGAACGAAATATTTTCAAGGCGTTGGATTGGTAGGGGAGGACCTACAAAATGACCCGCTCACTCTTCCGATTTTATCCCCTTTGGACATCATCTTTGGAGTGTTTTGAAAGCGGAAGTCTACCATAACAAACCAATGGGTTTTGAGGAGTTAAAAGTCGTATCCGTGATGCTGTCGTGTCCATCCCTGAAGCATTGTTGGAAAATGTGTTTTCAGAATTTGAACGTAGAATAAGATTAATTATAGATAATTATGGAAGACGCGTACGAGTTTATTAAATGAATTAAGTAAAACATGACTTCGGTATGTCATTCGGATTTTGCTGCTATCTGAATTAAATATATAATTAAGATTTATTTTTGTGGTATATTCATTTTGGAACACCACGTATATCGCCTTTAATAATAATAGTCGAAATATATTTCCAATCTCAATGATATGTAAAATCCTGGACATTGGGGGTTCAGGACAGTTAAAATGTTTCCTGACTAAACACTATGCCATTCTGAACTGTCTTGGGTAATCTTGGACGGTTGGCAACCCTAGTGCATATGCTGTAAACTGATCTGCAGTCACATTCCAGTTTTATTATAAACCTTTCACGGTGGTAGTACATTTGCTCTAAATACTGTACTGTGTTAAATCATGGCATAGTTGCGAACGTATTTTTACAAATTAATAGACCTAATTAAATTTCTTAATTAAAAATTTAGCGTTATGTTGCGGGGCCTAGAGGCCTACTACAAATGTAAAATTCATTAAAGCTATGAAATTATAAATGCTCACTCAACGTCAGCAAGAAATTTAAAAGTAGGTTACCACTTGCTTTCACATGTAGACTCATGGTTGCCCTGTACTATAAGGTATTAATATTATAATTATTTCGGTAGTAGGCCTCTAACCAAACGATCCTCTAGAATGAAATTTTTTCTCCTATTAAATTAGAACTGAAGAAGTTGTTGCAAAAATATATAAGCCTATTAAATACTCATGATCAGAAGTAGTTTGTTAAAATTGTATGTTTAGCATTAATTTTCAGCTATATATATATATATATATATATATATAATAATATATATATATATATATATATATTTTTTTTTTTTTAGTTCAGGAAGAACCGATTCGCCTCTATTTAAAGGGCATATCTCAGCGGAAAAACAAAGAAAAAGTGAGAGGAAAGACAGAGGAAAAAGAAAGGGTGGAGGGGACAGTCGAAGTGGAAAAAGACCAAGGATGACAAGGACTGCAGGGGCGAGCCCCATCATCCTTGGGTGCTAGGGCCGGGAGGGCGCACGTGAAACCTCCAGGAACAAGCACGTACAAACGAGCACAAAGAGCACTCAAGAGCACGAGCTTAGAACCCCCCTTGCGGGGATATATATATATATATATATATATATATATATATATATATATATATATTTCATAAATTTCCCCTTAAACAAAATATTGAAAATAAATGTTTTGTGCCGATTCGTAAGACAGTAAGATTTGCATCTTAACTGTATGCAAATAGTTATAAACTAAGCTGTAAATAATAAGTTTATGGAACACTTTCAGGAGGAAACGTTGCACGTAATTTTAAAAAAATCCTTCAGGAAACGTTGTTGTCTTACCTACGATCCCTCCAGGTAGCTTGGTGATAAACCGATGGGCTGCTGTTTAAAGGTTCGAGTCTCGGCTCGGACTCAAGATTTCATGCAGCGATTAAGACGTTTCAGTCTTCCTTCGTGAGGACCGGATCCCCACGTTAAGTGCCACTATACAGGGTATATTAAAAGTCCGGCGTCATAGGAAATATATATATATATATATTATATATATATATATAACATATCAAATGTACAGGGTGTTTCAAAAGTCCATTAAATAAATAAAAAAAATTATATATATTATTTTATTTATTTATTTATTTAATGGACTTTTGAAACACCCTGTACATTTGATATGTTTTTGTTTTGACTTCCGTTTTTAACGTAAATGTCGAAATAACGGCGTGTCTTTGGAAAGTGAATGAATATTAGTGTCATTTAGCCGTTAATTTAACGGAAATAATTTTTGGTAGGTCTTAAATGATGAACCTCAATTTTGAAGTTGAAATATCGCATCGATTTAACATTTTCTTGTATTCTGAAGTAGTTATAGACATTGATTTTACAGTTTCGGAAAAAAGTTGATGTTGGAAATAACCAACCTAGAATGATCATCGAACCTAGTGTAACCTAACTCGAATGTAAAAGTCACCCTCATTGGCCCGAAGTATGAAATGGGCGGAACAGCAAAATTTGGTGTTTCCAAAACTTAATATTAGCCCAAATTACTAATGAATGGGTTTTGTTTTTGAAATTTTTTTAGCCACCCCCTCAAAAAAAAAAAAATACTACTACCCTGCGCTGAGTGCATAAACCATTTGCCGTCAAGCCATTTCATTTATTCCCATATATCATCATAATAAAGTTGTAATCTCCGGCATCCTCATCATTCACCCGCTTTATCGGCTTACTCCCCAAGTGCACCGACGCCATCCCGATGCCAAAGATTTAGGGGGCTACTTCCAAACTCCCCCAAGAGGCCACTGGTATCGAACCCCGCCATCGGTATCGAAAGCCTCGCCACCCTCAACTCCAACACGCGAGAGGCGGCGCCAACAGCATAAATAAATGCACCACAATCCATAATAATATATATCCAAACCAGTCCAGAGAAAATGAAAATATTACCAATTATTAATTTCTTTTGAATTTTTTAGAAATTTTCAAGGCAAACTTTTTTCCGAAACTATACATGTCAGGAGGAAAAAAATATTTCTCGTGAAAAAGCCTGGAAAGGCGAGACAAAAGATTCAGAAGACGTACTGTTCACGATGACGGTGAATTAAATAAGTTTCATCTCCCACAAACTAATTCCATGTCTTCGACCCCAAATCCTTGACATTTCCATGTTTGTAGACGATGAATAAATCCTGATTAAATCGATGTAGTTAGGTTATTAGATACATAATATTGGCTCGTTTATAGATACGAGACTCGCCAGTCGGTATCGCGGAAAGTAAAATTCAACAATCTCAAAGTTAGCTTGTAGCTATCATTATCGTAAGTATCATTATCGTAAGCGATAATGGCGCGTAAATTTTAATTGCAGAATCTAGCGATAATATCGAAATGAGGCAAAAGGCAAAAGTACATTTGTGGATAAGCTTTCATATTTATTCGGAAAAAAAAAATGAGAGAAAAACTAGGCCTATACGAAATGTATGGTAATATCGGAATTTTGCCGAAAGCGGAGGCGTGTAACTAACTTTTTCAAGGCTTTTTAGTCTCGTGAGGTTGAAAGAAAGTTTATTAAAGTTAGTTTAGAGATTCCCCAAGATGACTTTATTCAATTTTATAGCTCAGATTTTATATATAAAAACTGCTTCAATCATTCGTCGGCTTTTGACTCTTCAACTCTATTTCCGTTCGAAGGTCGAAGCAATTGGTAGTTTTAGTAATTTAGCAATGGTTTTAGCAAGTCGTCTTCGTATATTGACAAATCAGTACACCGAACGATAAAAATGTTAAACTTTTTGAAAGCTTACGACGATTTAAGGGGAATTATGTTGGTTTTAAAAATGCAAAACAGGCTTATATATTTTTGTTTTTAACTTTTTAAACCTTGGTGCGGGTTTGAGGTTTTTCTTGTTTAAAGTGTCAGTTTAGGGTTTAAAGTGTTAGTTTAGCTTTATGGTGACACTAGCAAGTGGAAAATATGTGACGAATATTAGGGTGTTTTTTTTTTTTTAACTGTGCATATATTCTTGATTTTTCAGGAAGTTTTTTTTTTAGAGGTAAAATCCCCCCCTCCCCAAACCCTTTATACAAACACAAGTGTCTGTTTCAGGATTTAAAAGAAAATGTAACAAAGCTGTTGGTGACCCTTTCTTATGTTTTTATAGGCCATAATTAAATACTTATCTTATTTAGTGATTGGTAGAAAGTGTTTCTCATTTAAGTTTTAGATATGTTGAAAAGATAAACGGCCCCACAAAAAAAGTTTGAGGTTACTGCAGCAGAATTTTAATGGTAGTATATATATATATATATATATATATATATAATTTACTCAGAAATTTGAACTTTTTAATGGGAAATTGTTTTGTAACGTTGTAACAGATGGATGCTGGAAATGCAGAGATTAATCTTCAGATTACTTTCGTTTCTGACGTTTGAGTGGCTATGATGTTATTTCTAATCCTATTGTTATGATTGTTCCAGCTCACGCCGTCTACTGCTACGAGTGTGATTCTTCCCTGGACATGACCTGCGGTGAAACGCTCGCGGAAGGTCACATCTTCAAACCCAAAAATTGCTCTCACCTTCAGGAACCTCTCTTTTGCGTAAAAATGACAGGTCTTTACGAAGGTGGGCCGAAGGAGTTCCTCCGTGAACTGTTAAAACATAAACGATTGAGGGTCATGGGATGCTTGAGAGAGAAATAACAGTTATGCTTTTCACGCGCATTTTGACAGCTTGATGATGGAAAGTTTGCCTGCAGTTTGCTCATCGTAACATCGGAGTATTAACTGAGAACGTAGTTTTTAAATAGTTTGAGACACACCCGTGTTCCTAAAAGCTTTTTTAAACACTGTTTTCTAATTTGCTCTTTTGCTTAAGGTCTTTCTTACTTCAGCAACATTCTTTTACCCTTTGTTCCACAACTCTCTACATTCAACCCTTTGGTGGAGGAGGTCATTGACATTGTGACATCAGCGTAGGTTAGAGGTTACAATATACAGTATATATATTGCCTGTATATCTTAGCCATGTAAATTTTTAAAGTAAATATTAAGATTCCAGCCTTCCAGCACTGCGGGTTTCTAGGTTTCTTCGGTATCGCTATACAGAGTGGATTTCCAACATCTTTTCTTGAAGTCTGTTCTTATTCTATTTCGGGTTTACCATATAAATAATGCATCTTCGTGTATTTTATATAAACATTTATGGTTTTTGCAGTCTCTTGCCTCGTCTGTTATCAGTGTGATAGTACAAAAGGAGATTTTTGCCCGGAGAGGATCACTCCCATCCAGGTAGACGCCGGGTATGTTGAAACGGACTTCCATGCCAAGTCCTGCGAGAACATTTTCGAGGCTCAATACTGCGTAAAAACCACGGGTCTCTACCAAGGTGGACCAGTTTTAATTACTTTAGCATGATGTCTGGTTGTGTTCGCCGTTCGCCCTTATTTTTCTTCCATTATGGACCTTGTTCGTTCCTTTAAACCTTCTCGTAAAAAGGTTAAATTACTTTAAGTTAAATATTTTTATGAAAAATTTGCATGCTCTTTGTGGCCCGAAGATACTGTAAGTAGACCTATAAGAACGCTTTTTGCATGGCTTTTGAACAAGCTTTATAAAGCTACAGGCGTTTTTACTCATTAATGTTTTTGCTCGCTTCGTACATAACCATACGCACACTATATATGGGTATATACAGATTGCTTTTGTCCTTTGTCCAAAATGTTTTTCCACTATATTGCATCTACGTCTGCATGCTTTTAAATAGCCTACTCATTCTATTGTTTTTGTGAAGTGTTGATTTTTAACATTTTACGATGTGTTTTTATTAAGTGTGTGTGAAAATATCTTATTATCAAGGTAATTGCATAAATTAAGGGTTCCACTCAATGTATAGCTAGCATAATTTAAATATCCTAAGTATTGTCAGTTTTTTATATCCCCTCGTCTGCACATACACACACACACACATATATATATATAATATATATATACAAAGGTGGGCAGGACCGAGTTCCAAAAGGACCGAATTCCAGGAACTCGGTCCTTTTTAAGGACCGTGAGCGGGAAAGTCGGTCCTTTTCTCAGTGAGGAGCGACGGTCCATTTTTAAGCAATTCCGGACGGTCTTTTTTAGTGTGTTTAGTGATTATTTGAAGTTCTAAAGAAGATGGATCGTTTCCTCCAGAAGACTCAGAAAGAGACTGAGACTGAACTGAAACTTGTTTCAACACCTGGAGGAGACGAAGAATCTACTGATGTTAGTGCTTCAACTTCAAGTCAAGCAACTGGAGCTCCTAGCGGAAGAACTGAACCCGGCAATCCCGGCAATTTTTCATTTTAATCAAATTTTTCACTTATATTACATATAAGGACCGAGGACCGAGTCGTTCCTAGGTCCTATCTTCAGAAAGGACCGGGACCGTCGGTCCAGTTTGAGGCAAGGACCGGGACCGTCGGTCCTTTTTGAGGCCCGGGTGCCCACCTTTGTATATATACATATAATATATATATATATAGTATATAATTCGATTAAATTTGTGTGTACAAGCGCATCTTGATTTGCCCTGTTAAAAGTAGAACTGCAGGTTCATTCATTTCGCCTCTAATATCGGGTAGTTTTCACTTCGGTGGAAATTTGTTTGGAAAGAAAAATACAGAAAGTTATTTATTGTTAATGTTATTATTATTGACCCACATTGCAATTTCTAACGAAGGACTAGGTGATTTCCTTTATATTTTTATTTCGATTGTTGCAGATTTAGATAGGCTGAATACACGAAAGGCCTTGAAATAATTTTTTCTTTTTCCTGCTGGGTTTGCATCTTTCATTTCACGTGTTGTAAGTGTGAAATTCATTATATAAACCACAAGGATCACCAAAACCGACTTTTTTCTTTTTTTTTTGAAACCTCCGTATACCATAAACCCACATTTACTGTCCTTAACACCAATTTCTTTTCTTCCTTTAAGTTTTTAATGAAATTTGATTTTGACGTAAAGAACGTTAAATATTTGTTCAGATTATTTTAAGTTACAAAAAGAATTGGAATTTCTTGAATTCCTTCTTGTAAAGAATAAAATTTTCTGTTAGAAATATAGTCATTGTTCCCTAAAATATCCTTTCTCTCTCTTTTACCTTACAAAGGATCCTTAATTTTCAGTATAATAAATAAACTTTCAAAAATTTACGCAATTTTATCCGTAATAAGTATCACTTATTTTTACTTCTCATACCAGTTTTTCATTTGTTTACATACAAAGATACTATACCTACACTGTTTCAGTCCTCCATAGTTTACTAATATAAGTGTGACAACTGTAGAAGGTCGTATATAGGTAAAACTAAAAGACGCTTAAAAACTCGCATTTATGAATATCTGGGTAAATCAGTCCGTACGAACCAATAACCCCTTAGTAAACTATCTAATTTTCATGTATGTAATCATGCTCACAATAACAACCACCATACGATTTTCTAGTCAAATTTTAGTATACTCGAAAGCGGTAGTTCTGATCTTCAAGTTAAAATTATGGAATCCTTTTATTTACAAATTGAAACCAAAACTTGACTGACGAGTCATCGATGGGTTTATTGTGTTTCAGCTAAGGTATTTTATACTTGATTTTCTAGTTTTTTTTTTTTTTTTGGCATTAGTCCATTAGCTATACAAGAATGTTTGTACTTGTTTTATATTGGTTATTTTGTATTTTTTTTAGTCCTGATGATGGAGTCAGTGTATTCCAAAACATTGGCCCAATAAAAGAATGTAGGGTGTTTAGTGCGTCTCTGGTGTTCCTATTATATATATATGCCAATCACAACAAAGTTTCGTACCTGAAAGGATTTATGGACGAAACAAGGACGGACATCGCATGCCTCACAGAAACTCATCTTAAGGATTGCCAAGGAAAGAAATTGTGAAAACTGCGAACGTGGTATTAATAAGAAAGATAAATATAGAGGGTTTCAACTTACTAAGAGCGGATAGAACAGAGACATAAAGGTGGCTGTGCTATAAGACCTATATGTACATGGTCATATGACAGAGACGGTAATAAGTAAATCAAACCGCTTTGTGCAACTCCTAGCAGTGAAAATAGAAAAACTAAACGCGATACTAATAGTCATCTTATAGACCCCCAAACACTCCAACTGAAAAATTCTCGGAGGCCATTGATGATATCAGAAACCTAATAAAGGCCATAAACCCTCCATCCCCCAATATAATAATCTGCGGAGACTTTAACTTCCCATTTATAAAATACAAAAAGGTGGATAGGAATATATATATATATATATATATATATATATATATATAATACATATATACATACATATACATACACCAGGACAAGGGGGAGCACGAGAGAAGACCAGGAGCAAGCGAAAATGTTGATGGCTCTCGCAAATGAGTTTATGCTGACACAGGAGATAACGGAAAATACCATAAAAAAATAACTGCCTAGATCTGGTATTCACGAATAACGAACTTGATTGCTGATATAAAAATAACCCCAACCATTATCTCAGACCACAACTTAATCGAGATATCAACGAATATGACGACGACATTAAAAGACAATACATATATTGAGGAAAGAAGCAAATTTGGGGCCTTTAACTTAAACTCCAAGACTATAAATTGGGAAGCAATCAGATCGCACATGGCCTAAATAGAGTGGAGAACAGTTTTAGAGAATAAAATAACTGAAGAATTGCTAACAACTTGGAAGAAAAGACTGATAATTTTAAAAAATATGCTCCGAAATCACAGCCAAAAGGAAAGAGGAGCTGGCTAGAGAGGCAAAAGAGAAGAATATTCGGCAAAAGAGAGTGGAGGCGAAGTTAGCCAACTGCGGAGATAATGTCAGGAAAGTAATACAAGAAAATCTGGAGGATATCGATAGGGAAATACAAACCCTGATTAAGGACCATACAGAAAGGGAAGAGGAAAAGGCGGTAGAAGCAATAAAGGAAAATCCAAACCCTGATTAAGGACCATACAGAGAGGGAAGAGGAAAAGGCGTTAGAAGCAATAAAGGAAAATCCAAAATACTTCTATAGTTGTGCGAAAAGGAAAACAAAAACGCGCGCCGCTATTGGGCCCTTAAGGAAAAGAGAATAAACTAACCGACGATCTAAAAGAAATATCTGAAACATTAAGAGCCCAGTATGAATCAGTTTTCAGTACCCCAAAAAGAGTGACAAAGCGATGCCTGACACAGATGCATTCTTTGAATAGAAATTGCAAGGAAGGTGTATTACAGACTTTGATTTTACCCCAGAAGATGTAGCGAGAGCTATAGGACAAATGAAACCACATTCAGCTGCAGGTCCGGACAATTGGAACGCATTATTGATTAAAAACTGTAAAAATGAAATATGTGGCGGCTCGTGACTTAAAACAGTTGTGTGCTACAAAAAATATATATATATATATATATATATATATATATATATATATACAGGGTGGGCCTGCTACCGAATTCAATAGAAATCATCCTGATAAGCATCCAGTAACACATGCGACTGTTGGCAAGTTGTTTAAACGTTTCAAAGAAACAGGAAGTGTACATGATCGACGGCGTTCTGGTCGTCCAAAAACTGCAACTGATGAAAATACCTCTGCAATGGTATGTGAAACTTTAACGAATAGTCCAGTAAAGTCAACAAGAAGATTATCAAATGAAACACGCATCTCGAGAACGTCAATTCGAAGAATTACTAAAAATCATAAATTCCATCCCTAAGTGTCTCGATGTCAGAGGCCGCCAATTTGAGCATTTGTTATAATTTGTTGTTTATACTGGAGTACGAACCACTGTACAGTATCACGGATACGCATTTACGAGTTAAAGTTGATATTCATTTTAAGTATTTACCATTTGTTGTAATTTATGTATTAAAATAATATTTTCCTATGGATCCAGATTTTCGGCCCACCCTGTATATATACATATACATAAACAACTGATAAATTATAAAATAGAACTAATTCATCGTGAATTATAGTAAATGTTCTGCGCAACTAACGGTAGATAGATAGATATAGTACTTACTTATTTACGAAAAATGAAATTCATGTGACGCTCTTTCTTGCTGCAGAACTTGTCAATCACCTTTGACCTTCCAGGTTGAAAAATCCCCAAAATCTTTCAGTAGGCACGCCATTGATTACATAACGAAATATTATTACCAACTGTGAATGTTCAGAAATGTCTGTAGTTTCATCTGCCATTAAAGTGACAAAATCAGCCTCTTTCATTTCTTCGATTATCTTTTCATGGCAAACTTCCGACATACAATCTAGCAGTTCATTCTGGATGGTTTTAGAAGTTCCCTTGAAAACAGGATTCGATTCTGTGTGTTCTTTTACCGCACTATCTAAACTACTAACAAAATCAACGAGTCCCAAGAAAATACCCGGATTTTCAGATGTTTCACTCTCATCATGTCCTCTTAAGGCAAGTTCAAAGGCACCGCAAAACTTTATGCAGTCAATTACCTTTGATAATTTAATTAATATATAGCTGTTCTTTTCTACTTCTTGATTGTGTTTTTTGATGGCGTCATGGTAGGCCCGACTTAACTGTGTTGCAATATTCACACTACCGAGAACACTAAGATCCAACACATTGTTTATATGTTTCTTGTTTTCATTATGCTTTCTAATCAGTGCTTTAAGATGGCCAAGATCTTTCACTCCCGTGTTACTGAATGAATCACTGTTACCAAAAAGAAGGCATGGAAAGCAGAAAAGAGCATCCCGAACATCACAACCACAAATCCAACTATAATCATCATAAAATCTTTGTGAAATTGTCTTAAATATTCTCGATTGTTGCTTCCCTTGGCTTTCTGACTTAAATTTAAATCGGGAGTTGGCCTACCTAACACTCTTATTTGAGCTTTTTCATTTAATGTTCTAGATGAAAAAGGTACTTTTAATAAATTGTCCACTGAATTCATATTTGTATAAAAATTAATAATTTATATACAATACTTGAGTAAATAAAAACACGTACACACGCATAAAAAGTTTAAAATCAAACGCAATCGATCGAGTGTCCATCACATTGACAAGTGCTGCAGCGACTGGTAGCATATTCACGCCTTATCCGAAACTGGACCGAAAGACACGTCTGCGCATGCGCTTTGTCTGATTTCACTTGATTTGGGTGCTATACTGATGACAGCACATGCCAAATGATGCCAAATTCGAAACACAAAACTCTGATAGCGATAAATAAAGCAAAAAGAGTCGCGGGACAGGTACTAAAACGTTTAAAAGAAGGGACAGGACAGTAATGATTCACCTGTTAAAAACGTTGATTGTACCAAAACTTGAATACTGCTCAGTCTTGACGTCCCCATATAAAAAGGAAGAAACTAATAGAGTAGAAGAAACTCGGAGACATTTCACAGCAAAGATTGATGGCTGCAAAGAGCTCAACTTCTGGGAAAGACTACGTAAACTAAATCTGTACTCCCTGGAAAGAAGAAGAGAGGTACATCATAATCTACATATGGAAAATGATAGAAAAACTGGTACCAAACCTCAAACTAAACCCAATTACCATTCAAACAACACTGGAGAATAGAAAAGGCAGGATGTGTAGTGTCCCAAATTAAAGGCCCGAGAAGGGACCTCTTCAACACTGAAGGAAAATAGCTTGATTGTCAGGGGGCCAAGACTTTTTAACCAGCTTCCAAAGGACCTCAGAAACGTTACAGGGGTCAAGTTGAAGTCTTCAAGACAAGACTAGATGCCTGGCTCAGGACGGTACCAGATGAGCCAGGTGTATCTGGCTATGTACGGTGGAGAGTGCAAGAAAGGAACTCGATCCTCCACCAAGCCAGATCTAGAGGCGGGGCCACCAGCTTGACCTTCGTGTGAAGAGAGACCAACACACGGAACAGCAACGAGGTTAACGAGGTTGTGTATATATATATATATATCCCCCTCGATTAGGTACTCCGGCTTGCCGGGCCGAGGGGGCTCGCACACCTCGTGGGTTGTTGAGGTTTCCTCAACTCCTCGCGGGGTGTGGGCGAAGAGTTACCTAGTTGCGTTTTTTTTTTTTTTTTTTTTTTTTTTTTTCCCCCCCCTTTTCTTTTCTTTTTGCTCCCCCTTTTTTCCGTCTCTCCCGGAATTTTTTTTTTGTCTTGACTCGGTCCTGTGCCTCTGTCAATCGTAGTATCCCCCCCCCTCTGTTTGTATTTGCAGTCTTGGGGTCATCAGGTGCACCCGCCGGGGGGCATCGCTCCGTGGCTGAGCTGTGCTCCGGAGACGGTTGGGCGCCCGGACCGCTGCTGCGTCTGGATTGGGTCTTTGCTTGGCCCTGAACGGACAAATCTCCGTAGTGCCAATCGGCTGTTTTTAAAACGACAGTTAGGTTGGGGGGCGGGCTACCCGGGACGTTGGGGCCTGCGCTTTGAAGGATGCAGCGGCGGCTGGTGCATCGCCTTGGGTCCGAGGCTGCCGTTTTTTGTAAAAATACTGTTTATGGGTTCTATTACTAAACTTCACTCCCCTCTTGTTGACGACTCTGGCCCGCCCTTGGATTTGGATCAGACTACTACTTCTGGTCGTTCAGCGGCCTCTGCCTCCGCTGGATTGACCCTCAAGCCGTATGGCCCCCTCTCGTCCTCTGCGGTGTCTGGCTCTCGTGGCCGGACTCGTGGTGGCCGTAGGGCGGGGTCTTCGCAGCCCTTGTTCTCTCGCCCACTCTCGGTTACCGTTACACATGGACCTGTCTCTGCTGTCAATTTCTGTCCGGTGGACAGGTTCCTTGTTCTCCGCCCTTCCGCTGGCTCCCTTCCGGGCAACTCGGAACGGGTGTTTCAGCGCCTTAAGACGATAGGGGTTCCCTGTCGTTATGATATCCGCCCTCTGAGGGATGGGTCTCTTCTTTTGAAGTCCCGTTCTTCGGGGGTGACCGGGTCCCTTCTACAGTTGCAGGATGTCTTGGGTTGCAGAGTTTCTGTGACTCCCCATCCGCAATTAAATAGCTGTCAAGGCACCATTTTCGCTTCCCGTCTGCTGTCAATCCCGGTTGGCGAGTTGCAGGAGGATCTTGCCCCCCAGGGGGTAACGAAGGTCTTCCGCTTTTCGTCGCGCCGGGATGGTGCTCTTACCCCGTCCGCTCGTCTGCTCCTGACCTTTGACTCCCTTGTGCCTCCGGCCCAGGTGTTCTGGGGCATGGGTGATCGCCGGTCGTGTGAGTTTTCGGTGCGACCATATGTGCCTGACCCGGTTCGCTGCTTTGGCTGCAACCGGTTCGGCCATGTTAGCTCTGCGTGCCGCCGTGAGGGTAAGCTATGTGTCCGCTGCGGTGAGCCTGCGCACCCTACCCCGTGCACGAAGCCCCCGCGTTGCTCAAACTGTTCGGGGGCCCACCCTTCCTCTTCTCGGGACTGTCCCGTTTTCAAGTTTGAATTTGAGGTGCGGTCCTTAAGGACTACCGAATTCCTTAGTGCGCGGGAGGCGCGCGATAAGATCCGTGACCGGGAGCCGCGGCGGGGGTTGTCCTACGCTGCGGCTCTTGGCCCTGGCGGGTCCTCGGGCCCCTCCCGTGCTACCCCGGCGTCTACTGGAGTGGTGCCCCCACTGGAAGTCCCGGGGGTTGGTGGTCCTCCTCGTGCCGCGGGTCCTTCTTGTTCCTCTGCCTCACTTTCTGACATCCCATCTGATTCCCTGCCTACAAGTGCCCCTTCTCCCCCTCCGGCCTTGGGGTCTGGATCCTTGCCTACTCGTCTCTCGGGTGGGGAGGGGGATGCCCCGAGGGAGAGGAGGAAGCGTCGCCGTGGTCGGAGTCGGAGTCCTTCCGACCCGATCCTGACTGCTGCTCGCCTTGCTTCCCCTTCTTCCCCGTCTTCACCGGAGGGGAAGCGGCGCGCTGTTCCTGATCCGCTCGGGACTTCCCCCCCCCCTATACGGAGCGCGGCTGGGGCGTCACCTCCCGGTGCCCGACCAGTGTCCGGGTGTCGGTCGAGGTGCACTGCCATACACCCTCGATTACTGACTCTGTTCCCATGATAGACCCGGTCGAGAGGGCCTGGCCCTCCTTCATGGAGTCTCTCTCTTCGGCTCCTGCTGAGAGTGGTCGGGTCTCTCCTGGATCTACCTCTCCCACCTGTGGTCGACCTTTCCTCCCCCCCGTCAGTGCTTGTCTGGTTTGACGAGCCCTCGAACACTGGTTCCCCCGGTCCCCCCTTGTGGGGAGTTGGGGGTTTCGGCTGGGCCCGTCTCGTCGTCTCCCCCCGCCGGGAGAGCCCCCCTCTGACTCCCTGTTCTACTCTCCACTTCTCGTTCTACTACGGTGAAGCAGATGCGGGTCGGTGGCCCCTACCCCCCCAGTTCTGGGTGAGTCGGGGAAGCCGATTCCGTCCCTGGTTACGGACCGTTGAGTTTGCTGCTCAGCTTGGTCCGTGGCTATTTCGCTGTTTTCTCTGCCTCTTATAATGCCGCTTCCCCTTACAGTTCCATTTTGCATTGGAACTGTAGGGGGCTTTTAGCTAACTGGGAGAACCTTGCCTCCCTGCTGGAGAGCGAGCGGCCTTCCTGTGTTTGTCTCCAGGAGACTATCCTGGCTGCGCGGGGACTCCCTCGTCTCTCTGGCTATGTTGGTTTCCCTTGCACCCCGGATGAGCGCACACGCCGGCGGGGTGCGGCGATTTACGTGCATCATTCGTTACCATCGCGAGGTGTGCCTCTTCGCACTTCCTTGCAGGCTGTGGCTGTGCGGCTCTTTTTAGATCGCCAGTACACTGCCTGCTCGATTTATATTCCTCCTCATGACCCTCCTTCTCGCGACGCGGTTCGCGAGTTGTGTGTTGCAACTACCCCGACCGTTTCTCCTCCTCGGGGACTTTAACAGTCGCGACCCGGCTTGGGGAGATGTTCGGTCGACTAATGTTGCTGGTATTTACTCTCCTTAATGGAGGAACTTTCCTTTGCGTGCCTCAATTCCGGTGAACCTACTTACTTCCACGAACCCACGGGTTCATTTACCTGTATTGATCTCTCCTTGGTGTCCCTCGATGCCTTACTCGATTTTTCGTGGAAGGTGTTGGGGGACTCTTATGGCAGTGATCATTACCCAGTCTGTCTTGAGCCGGTCGGACCGCAGCCGGGCGTTCTCGTCTCGACCGAGGTGGTGCCTTGCGCGGGCTGACTGGCCATCTTCAGAGCTCGTTCCGTCATTGTCCGTTCGGTTGAGCTTTGGCTCTGTGGATGAGAGCTTGGAGTTCTTCGAGCGGGTGGTGATGGGCGTCGCGGAGGACTGTATTCCTCGATCTTCCGGTAACCCGCGGACTCGTAGCGTCCCGTGGTGGACTCCAGCATGTCACCAGGCGGTGTGCGAGAGGAAGAGGGCAACGCGCCGCTTCCACCGCACCCGGCGCGCGGACCACTTGATTGAGATGCGGCGGGCGAAGGCTTTCGCCCGCCGGACTCTCAAGTTGGCCCGTCGGGCCTCTTGGCGTGCTTTTGTGTCCGGCATTCCTCATCTACCCCTTCTGCTGCTGTGTGGCGGAAGGTACGTAGTATCGAGGGGAAGCCGGTCCCTGCTAGTCGCCCTGTCCTTCGGGACGGGGACGGCTTCCTTTCGGATCCTGCTGCTGTGGCTGATCGGCTGGCCGGTGCTTTTGCTGCGGTTTCCCGTTCGCCTTCAGCTGCGGATCGCCCTTTATCGGAGGTCACGTTCCCGCCCCTGGGAACGAGCCCTATAACCATCTCTTTACGATGCGGGAACTTCGGGCTGCCTTGGCAACCCGTCGTTCTTCCGCCCTGGCCCTGATGACATTCCGTATGACTTTCTTGGAATCTGCACCCGATGGCCCTGCACTTCTTGCTGGATCTTTTCAACCGGGTGTGGGTTGAGGGGTCGTTCCCTTCCCGTTGGAGGGAGGCGATTGTGGTCCCGATACCTAAGCCGGGGAAGGATCCGGCGGAGGTGGCGAGCTATCGGCCTATTGCTTTGACGAGCTGCTTATGCAAGCTCCTGAAAAGATGGTGGCCGTCCGACTTTCCTTTACACTGGAGTCGCTTGGGTTATCCCCCCGACCCAGTATGGCTTTCGTCGATTTCGGGGTACTCTGGACCCCCTTCTCCTCCTTGGCCATGATGTACGGGAGGCATTTTCCCGCCGGAATCTTGTTCTGGCCGTCTTTTTGACGTCCAAAAGGCCTATGACACGACCCGTCGGGGAGTTGTCATGGACCGTTTGAAGTCTCTTGGTTTTGTGGGCTTTTTGCCCACGTTTCTTCGCAACTTCCTCTGCCGTCGCACTTTCCGCGTCCGTAATGGGGCGGCCCTATCTGACCTGTATGTTCAGGAGGAGGGGGTGCCCCAGGGGTGTGTTAGCGTCTCCTGCTTCAATCTGGTTATGTCTGCGCTACCGGGAGCTCTTCCGCCCTCGGTGCGCTGTTCCATCTACGCAGATGATCTGGCTGTCTATGCCGCGGGGACGAGTCCCCCCCTCGTGGAGAGGCAAGTCCAACTCGCGGTCAATCGGGTTGAACGCTGGGCGTCGTCGGTGGGCCTTACGTTGTCTTCCCCGAAGACTTCGTGTGTGGCCTTCCTTCCGTCGAGGAGACGGGGATCCGGCGCCATCGCCATCCCGGCCTTTAACCTTACACTCGGGGGTCAGCCTCTGGCCCTCGTTCCATCAGTACTCTTCTTGGGTATGGTTTTCGACAGCCGTTTGAGCTGGGTTCCCCACCTTCGCCGGCTGCGCGAGTCCGCGAGACGTACCCTGGATTTGCTGGGCATCTGTCGCATACTACATGGGGCGCGGATAGGCGGACGCTCCTCCGTTTGTACGTGTCCCTGGTACAGTCCAAATTAGACTATGGGAGTGTGGTGTATGGCTCTGCCTCCCGCACGGCCCTTCGGATACTGGATCCGGTCCTCTCTAGAGGACTGCGCATGTCATCTGGCGCCTTCCGCTCCTCTCCGGTTGATAGTCTGCAGGTTGAGTGCGACATCCCTCCCTTGGAGGATCGGAGGTCGTTCCTCATTGCTAACACTATCTCCGGATCCTCCGTCTTCCCACCTCTCCTCTGTTCCAGGTGGTTGAGAGGGCGTTCTGCCGGGATGGGGGTTGGTATTTCACCGACACGGTGACCTCCCTCCTCGATGGTATGGGCACTCCCCTCCATCCGTTATACCGGTCTCTTTCAGGGTGTTGCACCTTGGGAGAGCACCCCTGTTGCGTGCTGTAGGGCGTTGCGCCCCGTTCGCAGGGCCGATTCTGACTCTGCCTTGCTTCGGTCTCTGTTCCTTCAGCATGCGGCGTGTCACTCTGCATGTGTTGCGTCTTCACGGATGGCTCGAGGTCGTCGGGGGGCGTTGGGGCCGCGGCTGTTCCCCAGTCGTCTGCCCTTGCTCCCCGATGTACCCGTCTCCCTGATGAGGCTTCCGTTTTACGGCGGAGCTCTATGCCATTCTGAGCGCTCTGGAGGTGGTGCGGGAGCATCCGGATGGGTCGTTTGTCATCTATTCGGATTCCCGCAGTGCCCTGGATGGCCTGGAGTGTTTTGACTCTGTCCACCCACTGGTCCGACGAATCCAGCTACTGTGCCATCTCTTGTCGCTTTCGGTGGCAAGGAGGTGGTATTTTGCTGGGTCCCAGCACATGTTAACGTGGCTGGAAATGAGGCTGCCGATCGAGCTGCCCGTTCCGCGTGCCGACTGCAGGTTTCACCTGTGTCCCTCCCTTTTCCGATTATATCCCTGGCTTCCGTAGGTTTTTGCGCTCCCGGTGGCAGAGTCGCTGGGATGGCGCTACGATAACAAACTTGCAAGATTAAACCCAATTGGGATGTTGGGCCTCTTCCTTCCATCGGTCGCGCCATAAGGAGGTGGCTCTGGCCCGCCTCCGTATTGGCCACACCCACCTGACCCATGGCTATTTGATGGCCGGGGATCGGGTGCCCCGATGTCCCAATTGTAACGTCTACTTACAGTTGCCCACCTCCTGGTGGAGTGTCCGCTTTACTCTGCGCTGCGCGCAGAGTATTTTCCCTTTTTGGAGAGCGTCGGGCTTGTGATAGGCTTGGCGCTCTTCTGTCTGAAGGTCCCTACTTTTCGATAACCGGGTTGTTCTCCTTCCTCTTTCGCTCCCGACTTCTTTACCGGCTGTGACCCACTATGATCTTTTGCTTTTCCCCCACCTGCCCTCCTCCCCCCCCGTCTATTGTCCTATTTTTCGATAACCGGGTTGTCTCCTTCCTCTTTCGCTCCCGACTTCTTTACCGGCTGTGACCCCACTATGATCTTTTTGCTTTTCCCCCACCTGCTCCTCCTCCCCCCCCCGGCGCTCTTCTGTCTGAAGGTTCCTATTTTCGATAACCGGGTTGTTCTCCTTCCTCTTTCGCTCCCGACTTCTTTACCGGCTGTGACCCCACTATGATCTTTTTGCTTTTCCCCACCTGCTCCTCCTCCCCCCCCGTCTATTGTTCATTTCCATTAGTTGTTCCATACTCTTCGTTCTGTGTTCGCTCTGCTCTCCACCTTTCTTTTGGTGGCCATGAGCGGTCATTCTTTGAAACAAAAAAAAAATATATATATATATATAATATATATATAATATATATATATACAGCGTGTCCCAAAGAAATGTATACCCACTTTGTTCGATAATACCAGCTATGAGGATAATAAATATGTACACGTACTATATTACTGTTTATATGTTTTCTAATAAAGAATTTCTCCTGAATCTAAATATGTAATTATTTTTATTAAAAACTGAAGAACAAAAAAGTTACAGATGTTTAAATTAGAATTATTATTTTCGAGACTTCATGTGCGATATTTTCTATTTTTTTTATGGCCTGGCCTGCCTTTTAACCGACTGTTTTGAGATACTTATGTTTAGTGCCTAGCTTAGCCTAGCCATTTCGTTGAGTTCTAATTAGGCAAGACTACAGTTTGCTCTAACCTTATCTAACATCTTATAACTCTGCGACGTTTTTCTTTCTAACGACAATTTGAACATCTTAGATAAAGTGTCATTTAACCATGGAATTTGTAAATTTTTGAATTAACTAATAATTACAACATTTATGCTTCAATATCAACACTAAACATAAGTATCTCAAAACAGTCGGTTAAAATATTAGAAAATATCGCACATGAAGTCTCGAAAATAATAATTATAATTTAAACATCTGTAACTTTTTTCTTTTTCAATTTTTAATAAAAGTAATTACATATTTAGATTTAGGAGAAAATTCTTTATTAAAAAACATATAAAAAGTAATATATTTATTATCCTCATAGCTGTTATCGAACAAAGTGGGTATACATTTCTTTGGGACACGCTGTATACAGGGTGTTTCTAAAGTAACCATCTATTTTGGTGAAATACGGGGATTTTAAACAATTGTTATATTGGCATAATGGTATGTGCATTGTTATACAAAATTCATGTATTTATAATATTTCAATTGCTTTACACGATTTTTTGTTAATTATTTTATTTTATTTTCAGACCCATATCCATTGATGATGAATGTGCAAGAACGGGTTTATGTAGTAACATGCAGGATAAAAGGCATGAAGTGCAATGAAATTAGAGAAAAGTTTGAGAGAAGGTTTCGTAAAACAGGCCCTAGAGACCAGGCTATTCGCGAATTAGTAAACAAATTTATGAGGACTGGATCTGTGCATGGCGAGGGTAGATCTGGACGGCCAAGAAGATCTCACGAAAGAATCGAATCTGTTCAAGAAGCATTCGAAGAGGATCCACAATTATCGATTCGGAGGGCATCCCACAGATTAGAAATTCCACAAACAACGGTTTACAGAATTCTACGTTATGATTTAAAGAAAAAGCCATACCACATTCAAGTGTTCCACAACTTACAAGAAGAAGATTATCCACGAAGAGCAACAATGTGTGCCGAGCTTACAAATATATATATATATATTAGTGATGGATCGAATAACCGCAACCGCACTACAACCGCACAAAAATTCACAACCGTAACCGCAACCGCCGTTCCATAAGTGCGGTTGCGGTTGTAAAAGCTTAGTTAATTTTAATTTTAGGTTAATTAGAAATATTTCTTTTTTTAAAAAGAAAATGATGGGTCTCCTTATGTGTGCTTAAACGTGACCCGTCATACGGCTGCCGTAGTAAAATTGGTTTAAACTGCGCTCTAAGTTATTACTCTGTGAGCTCCATGAAGTAACATTTATTTTTATTTAATTTTTTTCAAACTAAAATCGCCTTTAGTACAATAGTCAATAAAGCTTATTCCTGCTCGACGGACCTCTCGGGTTCGTGTAACTTGGTCAATGGCCTTGGTTGGCCAAACTTGTGTTCAACATAAGGTATTAACTAAATAAATACTATTTAGTATATATTATGTACCAAGTGTGGCTAAATCGCACTATAGTGGCTAAATCCAGTTAATAATTACGCATTTTTCCTAGTATATGATAACCGCAACCGCGGTTGGAAAAAATTCGACAACCGCAACCGCGGTTGTGAAAAACCGACCACTCGATCCATCACTAAATATATATTTTCATGTTTTAAAGGTGTTTTTTTTATAATTCATATTATTTCGCAAAATAGATGGTTACTTTAGAAACACCCTGTATATCCAGCTGTTGATCCTTCCAGAAATAATAGGTTGGTAGATAAATGGGTAGGATATCCTGGGTGGCCTAGTGGTTAAGACTGAGCTGCTGATCGTGAGATCGAGTCGGGACAAGGACTTTTTAATTTCTGATCACCTGTGGTAGGTCGTGGTTCGGATTTTGCGTTAAGATGTAGATTCAAGGTGGGTCAACAAGCTTGACCTTCGTCAGAATTTTTATTATGTAGCAGAGCTTTTGATAAGTTCACTTTTTTATGCAGGAAAGGGGCCAAGGGCGAATGCCCACAATAACGCCCCTCCCATAGAGGAAGAAGAGAGCTAAAATCAAGGTCTAGGGTTTTCGAGATGCCTGGACACTCTGCGTTTGAGAGATTGGAGGTCATAGACGGGGGAGGAAGATTGTTTCGGAGTTGACCGGTTGAGTAAATGAAAGATTAAAAATACCGACTGACCCCTTTGCATTAAAGAGTTGGACAGAAAAGGAATGAGTGTGTGTCGAAATCTGGTACTGCGTGCTCTCCTTAAAGAAATAGACATGATGTTAGAGAGTTCGGAAGAGCAGTGTCCGTTATCGTAGCGATAGTAAAGAGAGAGAGAGTAAAGATAGTCGGTAAGAGGCGAGGAACTGATGAGACGAAAAACTTTTGATTCCAACCGGTCAAGTAGAGCCGTGTGGATTGAGCCACCCCATACATGATAAGCATACTTAATACAGGAGCGGACAAGAGAGAGCAACTGAATGGGGGTGAAGAAACTTCGGAGCCGGTACAACAAGCGTAGCCTCTTAGAAGCTGTTTTAAAAAGAGAGTATACGTGATCTTTCCAGGAAAGATCACGAGAAAAGGAAGAATTTAGTCGTGTATTGTTGATGGTAATGGGAAAGTTGTGTGGAAGATTGTGACGATTAGACAGATGAAGGAATTAAATTTTTGATGTGTTGAGAGTCACGAGGTTTTCTCTGCCCCAATCACAGACAGTAGAAATAGCAGAGGTCAGGTCCTACGCGAATCATGGAGTGACTATTTGAGAGGGACGCTTTGTAAAGCGGCTCGAGAAGTGAAGAGTAGAATAAATAATCGGCATAGGAGGGGATAGGACAGGAAGTGCGACTTAATAGATCGTTGATAAATGAAAGGAAAAGAGAGAGGGTGACAGGACAGAGCCTCGAGGAACACTACTATTAATGGTATGCAGACAGTTGGTCGAAATACGATTGGCCGACAGGACACCTGGCCGACAATATAAATTGGCCGACAATATTATATATTATAATTATAAAATAAGTATATAATAATTATAGAATTATATAAAGATCATTTTCGAATTTCCTCTTTTCCCGATTAGACTAAATACTTCTGTTTTCAATACGTTCGAAAAATTTCCTCTTCGAGAAATTTCCTTTTTACAGAAT
Source organism: Bathynomus jamesi (assembly GCA_023014485.1). Classification (NCBI taxonomy): domain Eukaryota; kingdom Metazoa; phylum Arthropoda; class Malacostraca; order Isopoda; family Cirolanidae; genus Bathynomus; species Bathynomus jamesi. The sequence continues at coordinate 711,707 of JAJOZX010001810.1, forward strand.
AGTCTCAATCACGGAGTAGTTTAAATGACGAGTTTGATTTCCCAAACCCATACCAGTATTATGGATTGGTGCCAATAATCCAGCAGGGTTGCAGCACCTTAAACAGAAATAAAATAAAAAACAGTATTATGGAATTCGTTTAAACAGAGAGAGGTGCTAGAAAACTTCTCTATGAAGGACTCGCGTACTTAGTTCATAGAATAAGAGAAAATACAATTTATTGGAGATGTGAAAAGCGTAAAGGGTGCAGTGGTAGAGTGAAAACAATTATTCTATAACAGTTGCTTAAAATTACTCGAAATCTATGGGAAAATTATTGAATGACCGGTTAGGTTAAGTCGTGATATTTTCGTTGGTTAACAGAAAGAGAGATGATATACAGTACTACAAACTTTCTATTTTTCGTGTTTGATCCTTTGCGTTTCCAGTTGTCCTGTCGACCAATCGTATTTCGACCAACGGTCCGGCTACCACTATTAATAGCTTCAGAAGAACAGTGGGCATCTACAACCGCAGCTGTAGATCGGCCAGAAACGACATCAGAGCTGAGGCACATATAGAAAGATAGAAACTGGAGGGCAGTTTGGAGATTAAGGATTTGTGCCAGACTCTATCAAAAGCTTTCGATATGTCGAGCGCAATAGCAAAAGTTTCACCGAAATCCCGAGGAGGAGGAGGAGGAGGATGACCCAGGAGTCGGAGAGATGTGAAAGAAGATTGCCAATAGAGCGTCCCCTGCGGAACCCATACTGACGAGCTGAAAGAAGATTTTGAGAAGAGAGGTATTTAAGAATCTTTCTATTAACCCTTTACCGCACTGTGCGTCGAATGCGTAACGTTTCAAATACACGCATTTAGACTCAACCCTACGCAAAAAGTTCGGCGATAAAAGGTCAAGGATAGATTAAAAAAAGTTTAGAAAGGAAAGAAACCAAAGCAATTGGACGACAGTTAGAGGGTTCAGAACGGTTACCCTTTTTTGGGGCAGGCTGAATGAAAACGAACTTCCAACAGGAAAGAAAAGTACCAGATGATAGACAAAGACGAAAGAGTTTGTTGCCTGGCCAGAGTGTCAGCACAGCAGCACAGTTCTTGAGAACAACAGGAGGGACACCATCAGGACCGTACGCCTTCCTGGAATTGAACCAGATGGGCAGAAGAAACCTTTTTGGAAGACATTCTAATTTCAGGCATAATAAAGTCAGAGAGAGGAGGAGATGGAAGCACAGCACCGCAATCGTCCATGGTTAAATTGGAGGCGAAAGTTTGAACGAAGATTTCAGCTTTATCGGGAGAAGAGACGGCAACTGAGCCGTCGGAATGGAAAAGAGGAGGGAAAGAAGAAGAAGTAGTAAATTTGTTGGAGAGGTTCTTGGCTAGGTGCCAGAAAGAGAGAGAAGAATTAGAATTGGATAGATTTTTACATTTTTGTCGGATGAATGAATTTTTGGCGAGTCGAAAAACATCCATTTTGCACGATTCCGGGCAGAAATATAAGTTAACTCTTTGACTACCATCGGGATAATAGGTCCCAATCGGACTTACTTCTGGTAGTCAAAGGGTTAAGTGAGAATGAGGAATCTGTGCATAAACCAAACTGTTATAAACTTATACATTTATTAAGGAAATGACTGTAAATATTATAAAATAACTGGAATTTAAAGTGTGGGAAGTTATATAATGTTAAAAATACCAGATTATTAGACATTTTTTAATAACTCGCATTAAAATATGGAGAGGCATAAATCGTTCATTTGTAGATATCTTCTGAAAATAGTAATTATTCCTAAAAGATTATTGTCACTTTTTCACTTTCACTTTTCACTCTTCATCGGGTGATCTTCACCATGTGCATTATTTCTTTTATTAGAATGCCGCAGGGTTACGAAGTAAATTTTTGTACGACTGCTTCGTACTCAATCTTCATCAATTCTTAGTCGAAATTGGCGAATCGTTTTGCCAGTATAAGATGAATTGCATTCATCACGGGGAATATTCGTGTATGATTGGTGAGCAAAGATGGTCTGGAAGCGTGTCTCATTTGCCCCAAAACATGCGAGTAACCGATCATTGGTAAAACGGCATCTTAAGTCAATTTGGGAATGAAATCTTTTCATTAAAAGGCCGAGTTTGCTCTTTAGCAGTGTAACTCTGACATCTCGGTTATGGTATTTTCAATGTAATTTAAGTTTTCGTACGGTTCTTCACTCTTGATTTGACCCTCTCGACAACTTTTTCCTTCAATATTTTTTAAAATCTTTAATGAATTTTAACGGAAAAACATTGCCAAGTAAATTAAAAAAAAAAAATTCAGAAATAGTTTGGAATTGGAGCATATACATATTTTAGCTCTATTTATCAAAGTTCCTAAACCTGTAAGTTTTTTTATTTTCTTAAAACGGTGTAATACATTTTTCTGTTTCACCAATAATAATAATATATATATATATATATATATATATATATATATATATATATATATATATATATATATATATATATATATATATAAAACAAAGACATTTTAATATTTTTTAGTAGTTGAACAATGCATAAAATGTTTGATATGCTCCGGTGATTTAACTTACAAAAACGTGTCATCAGCATAATGACAATAAAAAACTGGTTTAAATTCAGAAGGACAGTTATTTAGCCATTTTTTCATTAATAACAAAGAATATACTGTATTAGTTTATATCGGTGTTACAGACAGGGCCGACGAGAGCTGTCACGGGCCCCGGGGAAGGATTGGTATATGGGCCCCCCTGTTTACGCAGTATTTTATTATGAATGTTTTTTGTGTACATAACAAGCAAACTGATTATATGTCCAAGTCACTATTCAAAACATACAGTATGAATAAACAACTCGAAAGAAAATGACCATTTTATTTTTCAAATCAATTATATTAATTGTATCACGATACAATTTACAAATGCAGTACCAGTCCATGCAGGCAAGACAATTGTTTACTGCAAGATTTTCATAATTAGAAGCGTACTTTCTTTGCCTTCTCTCTAGCAAAGGTGGTAAATGATTCTGATGAAATTTAAAGTACGGGCTAACTGGCTTTCAATTACAATGGTTCCCAGATCTGTCAGTCGGTCTTGGGAATCGGTGGACCGCGTATAATATTTTATCTGTTTCAGTTTGACTATGATGATCTTTACAAAATGTATGTTCATTAATTATATTTCCTCCGTTATTTAATCAATTGCTTTATTAATATTTTTAGATTTTATCTCCCCTCTTTCCGGGCCCCGGGGATTTATCCCGGCTTTCCCGCCCTCTCGGCGGCCTTGGTTACAGATAACCCCCGATATAATGTCATCTCTTTGTGTATATTCACCTCGAAAATGCAAATGCATTCTTTTGTTCCTATCTCAAAAAAAAAACGAAAAAAAAAAAACGTTTAACATTTGACATGACTCAATTCAGAATTGTTGAAAATTATTCGAACGAAGTTGAAAGACGGCAAAGATTTACAGTTTCATCATCCAAGGATGAAAACGGATGTAACGTCAAAAGTAGCCATTGTAAGAGATGAAGCATTATTCATTTTCACTTTTTTTTTTTAAATGAAAACGTGTCATTAGATGGATATTCATTTTTTTTTTTAAGCAAGCTGAGATAATATACAGTAGATCGGAAATATTTAGCCAAGTTGTGATTGAACGTATCAGTTGATGATACGAGTCAACGACATCGTTATTATTTTCATGAATTTTATGAAGTACAGTATATATATATATATATATATATATATATATATCGCGTGATGCGCTTGAGCACTATTTCGCGTTTTCTTTTTTCTTCGTGGTTATTTTCATCATAAATATGATTCACGTGTTATTCTGTGAAATAATTTTCATATATGGTCTCTTCACACGAAGGTCAAGCTGGTTCCCCCTCCTCTAGGCCTGGTTTCGTAGAGGAGCGAGTTGCTCTCTCGCGCTCTCCATCGCGCATAGCTGGGTACACCGGCTCATCTGGTACCGTTCTGAGCCAGGCATCTTGTCTTCTTTTGAAGACTTCAACTTTGACCCCTGTGATGTTTCTGAGGTCCTTTGGAAAATCGTTAAAAAGTCTTGGTCCCAGAGGCGTCGCTAGGCACTTTAAAGATTCGGGGCTCGGGCCCATAGGACACCCGAACCCCGAGAATAATTAGGTATTTCAACATTTTGCGGAACACAAAATACAATGTACAAATGATGTATTGAACTACACTAGAGGATGAAGTAATCAATACAGTATGTTAAGCGAGTTTAAACAGTCGCATGGTAAGTGTAAATTTACAAAGGCAAAACTATTTTGCGAAAACATAATTGGACATCAGTTTTAAATATTAAACTTTGTTTTCGTTATATAACATAATACGGACGAAATTCTTCTTTATTTATATTTATTTATAAGAAATTACTATTCTTTTCCCAGAGTTACAGAATTGGCGGGAATTTTCGGTGTTTCAGTATAATACCGATCATGGTTTTCTATTATTTTTTAAAAGCATCAAATGAATTCTTTCAAATAGAATCTGGGCACGGGCCCCGTGTGCTAGAGCCTATTGACGCCTTTGCTTGGCCCCCCTGACAACCAGTTTTTTTTTTTTTTCAGTGTTGAGCAGGACACTTGTTGGGCCTTTATTTTGGAAACACTACACAATCTGCCTTTTCTATTTTCCAGCGTTGTTTGGAAGGTGATTGGCTTTAGTTTGAGGTTTTTCGATCATTTTCCATATGTAGATTATGGTGTACCTCTCCTTCTTTAAAGGGAGTACAGATTTAGTTTACGTAGTCGTTCACAGTACAGTTCTTTGCGGCCATCAATCTTAGTTGTGAAATGTTCCTGAGTTTCTTATTTATTATTTCTTCCTTTTTCTATGGGGACGTCAAGACTGAGCAGATTTAAGTTTTGATATGATCAGTGTTTTCAGCAGGGGAATCATTACTGTCTTGGCCCTTCTCTTTGAACGTTCTTAGTACCTGTTCCGCGACTCCTTTTCTTTGTTTATCGCTATCTGATTTTGTGTCTCGAATTTCGCATCATCGGTCATTATAACACCGCAAATCGATCGCTTTCGTGTTTCTCTGAGTTTCCTGTCTATATGAAGCATAATATACTGTAAGTTCCTCATTTCTACCATATCTCAAGAGCTGAAATTTCTCGGTGTTAAATGTCTTCTTGTTTTCTGACCATTTCTATATTTTGTTCGTGTCCCCTCTGCAAGGCCTCCACCTCTTTTACATCGCCGATTTTTCTGCTGATCTTTGTATTGTCTGCAAAGGATATTACTATGCTATCGCTGTTTACTTCACTGTCTATGTCTGTTAGCATGATAATGATTGATTAGAAGTGGGGCCAGTACTGTACCTTGTGGTACTGAACTGCACATTTCCGATTCTGATGATATGCCTTTAATTTTGACGACCTGTAGACGTTCCCTGAGGAAGTTTTATATCCATTTTCCCAGTTATTCCCATACGTTTCATTTTATGTGCTATTATACCATGATCACATTTTGTTGAAAGCTTTAGCAAAATCCGTGTATATGACATCGCAGTTTTCATTGCCTTCCAGTACATTTAGAATATTGTTATAGTGCTCTATAAGTTGTGATAGGCATGATCTTCCTGATCGGAATCAGTACTGATTTTAGTTGAATCTTTTCAGCAGTGTCTCCAAGAAGTCGTGGATTTTCTCTCTATTCTCTCAAATACTTTGGTGAGGTGGGACGTCAATGACACTGGTCCGTAGTTCTTTGCTTGAGATCTATCCTCTCCTTTATATATAGGGACAGTGTTTGCTCTTTTCAAGATGCTCGGTATTTCCCCAGTCTCTAGGGATCTCAATATCCAGTACAAGGGTGTAGCTATTTCATTTTTACAGTTTTTAATCAATAATGCGTTCCATTTGTCCGGACCTGCAGCTGAATGTGATTTAGTTTGTCCATAGCTCCCGCTACATCATCTGGGGTAAAATCAAAATCTGTTATACAATCTCGTCGCAGTTTTTCTTCAAAGAATGCATATGTCAGGTACCGCTTTGTCACTTTTTGGGGTACTGAAGACTGATTCGTGGGCTCTCAATGTTTGAGATATTTCTTTTAGATCGTCAGTCAGTTCATTATTTCCTTTCCTTAGTGGCCCGATATTTTGTTCGCTATTTGTGTACATTATGTTTGTTCATGTTTTTCCTATTGTCCTTTGAACCTTGTCCTTTTTCCTTTGGGTTCGTCGGGAGATGTTGATAGCAGCTTCTTTTCACGTATTTGTAGGTTCCATATTTTGCGTAAGTCCTACAAATGCCCGGGTGGTAGAATCCGCATCTGTCTCCGAATTTACAATGACCAATATTGTAGAAAAAATTGCATATTTGGGGAATGTTCATATATGCATTGTCCTCTCTCATATCTGCAATTATCGTTTACATAATATCTGCATATAATTCCGTCCCCATTTTTACCATGGGCCTTTGTTTTTGATGGTGTTATCAGCTCCTTATTGGAAGACAGCTTCACTCGGTATATATATATATATATATATATATATATATATATATATATATATAATCTGCTATTTTAGTATATTTATGATGTCGTTATTGCACTTATATATATGAGGCGTCGCGAGTACAAGAGGCGAACTCGCTAAACCAGTTTTGAGAAATGCGTTTAAACGTTGTGACTATTGTGTACAAGGGGCACATAGCGCAAATGCACGCATTGAAAATAACTACATTTTGAGCGTACGAGGATGGGGTATTTGGCTATACCAAGTTGTCTGGAGATGGGGGAAAGGTTGAACTATTCGTTCGTGGAACAATCGCAAAATGGATTATATATATTATATATATATATATATATATATATATATGCATTTACACATTTCGTGCGCCATATTTTTTTTTCCCCTACATTGACCTTCATTGCCCCCCAAGTGATGATCTCCTCCCGGAAAATAACTTCACTGTTTATTTTTAAAGGGATTTGAATATCTTTGTTTTCTTCCCATTTTGTGAGAACTCCAAAGTTCTGCAGTTCGATTCACAATTGCGAAGGACATTTATTTGCAGAGACTCAAATAATTCAATCTCGATCAATTCAGCGATTTTTGTACTAAAAAACTAAGAACTGGATTTAGACCTACTCCGTACCTATACCTCTTTATTGTTATACTAAATATTAGGAGGGTTTTTAATGGTTTATATATATATATATATATATATATATATATATATATATATATATATATATATAGGGTGGTCCATAAATCACAATTAGATTGGCTTAGTTTTAACCTAATTTGAAGCTTGGCAAACCTGCGAGTTTAAACCTTTGAGAACACATGATGAAATTCATACAAAAACTGCTAAAATTTGAGGTTTGCAGTTTTAAAAATCGTATTGTGAACATAGAAAAATATATTTAACTCTCTCGTTAGAGAGGGGTAGAGCGCAAAATTTTAAACCATTTCAAATATAACTATTTTTCTTCGTATGAATTTGGTATAAAGGTTGTAAAAAAGTGTAAATCGGTTTTATTTGAGTCATTTCAATTTTGTATTCGTTCGTTGCATCGACGAATTCAGAACTTTAATCTCGCAATACATCGCTGCATAGTCTGTTGCTAACACATTGTGGATAACTCTGTTCTTCAGCTAGATGCGCCATTTTAACAAATAAAAAAAGTTATGAAAAAGAAGATTCATCCGCATTTTTTAATGACCTTCGTTCAAAATAATCAAAGGAGAACATGAAAAGTATAACGATTTGAAATGGTCGCAGTTTTTATATCCCCCCCCCCCCTATTCTGTCTGTCTGTGTCTGTATATATTGGCCGAGTGACTCGTTCAAATATACTATTTAGATTAAGGTAGGATTCGTTTGTTTTTTGTCAGCATTTTTGAAAGTTCAGAAAATGCTAATTTCGTCGTGCATGCCCATTTTAGTTTGGGTTCACTTAAATCTGGAACAAGTTATTATGCGTACTCAATTTAATTACAGGAACAAGGAAGAAATATAATAATATATATATATATATATATAATTTAGGGTGATTCAAAAAAATCAAAGGTTTTTTTTTTAATTGTTTAACCTGTATTTTTGTTCCCTATGACAAAAAAGTAGTGTATGCCAAATTTGGTGAATTTTAAATAAAATTTACTATGTGCTACCAGGCGTCAAAGTTTCCCTCTTTTTCAATTTGTTTGTTTTTACAACTTATGATTTTATGTTTAATTGTTTATATTTCAGAATTTTTAATTAATGTTTTATATACTAGCTTGCTTTTAATTGTTGCTTGGAACTCGTAATTTTGATACCAATTAATCGATTATGGAAGCTAGGCCTAACTCACCATCACCCAGTTGCTCATTTGTGAGAAGTTCTACAAGAAAAGAAACTGAAGTATGGCTAATTGGGCAGCCCTCTGCAGTACTAAAAACATCCGTATTACCATCAGAGAAGGAAATGATGGCCCTCTTCATGCACTACAGAAATATTAAAAAGCAAGACATTAGAGAATCATGCTGCTCTACTGCAGATGATGTGCTAGCAATTTGGAAAAAAGCAGGAATACCAGCAAAACAAAGAATACATGTAGTAGATAAAATTCAAGGAATACTGAAGGAATGACAGCTGCTTAAGAAAAACAAAGCAAACAAATTGAGAAGATCACAAAATTTAAATAATAAAGAAGAAAAATGGAGATAAACTGGAAAACTTATTTGACATTGCTCATGAGAATGCTATGCAGCTTATAAAAATAGAAGATGATAAGAAATTCTTGAAAATGCAACGTGAGAAAGGACGTCATGGAAAAATGGGTACCATTGATAAGGCTGTTGCTAAAAAAGCAAAGAGCAGCAGAAAAGCAACAACGTTATGAAAAGAGGAAAGCAGAAGAAGAGATCAAAAGAAAGAAGAATGAAGAGGCTGTCATACTCACCAGTACATCATCAGAATCAGAATCAGAGGAGAGTAAAAGTGATGAATCTGGTTTCTGTGCTGGACAACCTTCAACATGGAAAAGTAAGGTTGGCAAACGTAGAAAATTGTTTGATGATAAATTATTAGGAAGTCTTGATGTTGCAAAATTGAGTGACAGAAATGCGTCTCTTTTTAATGCAAACAATCAGACATCGCTTGAATGGGACATCTGCGAACAAATAAAATGCATGTGTTTCAATACAACGGTAGCCAATACTGGTCCTAGAAATGATACAGCTATTCTTCTAGAACAAAAATTCGACAACGATTTATTGAGGCTGGCATGTCGACACCATATATTTGAAATTATGCTGGAAGCTGTTGTTTCAAAGTCTTTATCACCATCTTCTGGCCCAGATATAGTCCTTTTTAAGAAGTTCAGAGAAAAATGGTCAAGCATTAATAAGGAGGACTACGAAACAGCATTATCAGATCCAGATATCTATGAAAATATTCATGACATCAAATGACATAATTATATTTGCAACAAATCAACTAGATACATTCCAACCAAGAGACGATTACCTAGAACTATTGCAGTTAACAATTATTTGTTTGGGAGGTGAACCAAAAGGTGGAATCAAATTTAAACATCCAGCGGGACTTCATCGGGCTAGGTGGATGGCCAAAATTACATATTCATTAAAAATTTTTATGTTCAAATCTCAGTTCAAAATTTCAGTAAAAGACAAAAAAGGACTAAAAGACATCTGTCTATTTGCTACTCGGTTATATGTAAAGGCATGGTTTACAGCTCCTGTGCCATCTTGCGCTCCTCGTCTTGCTCTGGAATTATTACAGAATCTTGTAGTCTACAAACAAATAAATGACACAATTGCATTTGTTGCTATTAAAAAACTGTTAGGTCACCTCTGGTACCTATCAGAAGAACTGGTAGCCTTGGCCTTATATGATGATGAAGTGCCTACTGAAACGAAAAACAAAATTGTAAAGGCCTTGCAAAATACAACAGAACTCTTCCTGCAAAACGGGCTTTTCTAGATCCTCCATTATTCCAACGAAGAAATTAGAAGATTTTGTCATCAAATACTCAAGATTCTTTACAATAACAGAATTTAGTTCAAAATTTTTACTGAAAGATGCTAAAGAATGGCATAATGATGAAGAGTATAACTCCGCTAAGAAATCTATCAAACAGTGGAAAGTCGTGAATGATATAGCGGAAAGAGGAGTAAAATTAATGGATGAATATAATAAAATACTAACACATGACGAAGATCAAAAACAATTCTTGCTACAAGTAGTGAAAAACTACAGGGCTGTTTACCCTGATAGAAAAAAAGAAACATTGATGAAGTAAGGACAGCTAATGTCTCAAATATCATGCTAGTTTAATTATGCATGCTTGTGGTTATGGTAGGACCTACGGGGGAGCTTTCCACATTAAAAAAAAGCAATGCGCCTTGTACTGTACCCACTGGGTGGTGTGGAAAAATTTGACAATTTGAGTCGTTCTGTCAATTTTTAATTGCTGGTAGCAACCCCTAAAAATTAAAAATTTGCTAAAATATTTTAGGATAGTTGTTTTTATGCTGAAATGAACCATTTAATGGGTTGAACACATTAAAATATAAAAAAAAAATTTTTACCCCCATATTTGGATCACCCTAATATATATGGTGGTCCAAAAGTCCCTATCTGTTTTGCTGAAACAGGAGTTCTCAAGCATGTCTGGGTTTATTTTAACGACTGCCGCGACAATGCGGGTTCGCAGATCCTGCGGGTCTGTAACTTGTTTTGTAAACATCAGACTTTATAAAGCCCCACACAAAGAAGTCTAATGGTGTTAAATCCGGAGATCGTGCTGCCCAGGACCTGTTTCCACCACGTCCAATCCAGCGATTTGGTAAGAGTTCATCAAGGTACCTCGAACGAGAATGTGGTTTAATAAGTTTTTGGTATGAATTTTTTCAATCAATCCTCTTCGTGTAACTCGTGTAGCACTTGAATATGGTAACTTCTTTTTTTTAATGTTTTTAAAATCCTTAGAAAAGTCGTTTTTGGTGTGCTCGGTCTACGTGATGCTGTGCGAGTTGACATTCTAGGATTTGCTTCAAAGGCATTTCTTACCAATTCGACATTTTCTTGAAAGGCACCCGGATGTCCAGATCATTTGTTGACCATCTCGCGAATTACTTTGTCTGTAGTTCCTGGTTTGTGAAGTCTTTCGAATTTATTTGCACTTCTTCCCTTACATACGTATTGTTACTACCATCACACGTTCTTGTTTATCCATCATCTATGGCCTATAGAAAATAAGATATAAATGTCATTATTTCAGCAAAATAGATAGGGACTTTGGAAAGCAAAAGTTGTTTAGTACGACAGAATAAACGGTAGGCCAAATGAGCTGGTAGCCTATGTGAGGTTTACAGACCTGGGTTTCTTCAGGGGTAGACTCTGAAGACGGGAGAGCCTACGAGGTGGTTTGAGTAACGAAATACTTGATGAAAGAAAGTTAAGATTCGCAGGTCGAAAAGGATGAATGTTGAGTGAGGCAAAAGGCTGGGCGGATGACGGCGATTGAATCTTGCAGAAGTGAGGTTGCTTCCGCGGGGATGAAATAGTAGTAGGCCTCCACAGAGATGATGAACTTTGTGTATGATTGAACGGAGTTTTGAAGGACGGCGAACCGAGTGGCGAGAGTGAGTGGAGCTACATAACTCAGCGAGTACCGAGTGAGGCCTGATCAAAGAAAATTATTTTTTTTTATTTTATTTCTGTTTAAGGTGCTACAACCCTGCTGGATTATCGGCACCAAGACTAAAAGGGAAATGAAAAAAGACCTTTACCACTTCAGTTGTAGGGTTCCACTCTACAACACATAGGATGGAAAAGAAAAAGGAGGTCGACTTGAAGTGGAATCGCGCTTATATAGCCTATAGGCTCTGATGGCGCGTAGAGTTGGCGGCATTTTTTGGGGAAACAAAGTAAAATCTGCGTTTCTTGTGGGCTTTTCCTGCCCACGTGTTTGGAGTTTTACAGCCTTGTTTACTTCTACAAGTCATGTGAGAGAGGCGAGGAAGAGAAATTTTCCGTTATGCTCATATATATATATATAATATATATATATAATATACAAAGGTGGGCACCCGGGGCCTCAAAAAGGACCGACGGTCCCGGTCCCGGTCCTTGCCTCAAACTGGACCGACGGTCCCGGTCACGGTCCTTTCTGAAGATAGGACCTAGGAACGACTCGGTCCTTATGTATAATATAAGTGAAAAATTTGATTAAAATGAAATTAAAGACACCGGAAATCTTTAATTTTCTTAACGTAAATTATAATTAATACAATACATAAATGATGAAAAAAAAGTTAAGTTAAATGCTTGAGTTTCCCTTCAAGAAGACTAGCATTTCAAAATGGCTGTCACTGAGCCCTGACCTTTTCGGCTTGAGGACGTCCTTCCCCAAAGAGAAGAGCCTCTCCACGGCGGCACTGGATGGGATAGGCGTGTTAAACTTGATGAACAAGTCCTTCAACGCCGGGCTGGGGAACGAGTCCTTGTTGAAGATGAAGGGTTTCACAGGCCTCTCGCTGAGAAATGTCTCCAGTTGCTTGACTTGAAGTTGAAGCACTAACATCAGTAGATTCTTCGTCTCCTCCAGGTGCTGAAACAAGTTTCAGTTCAGTCTCAGTCTCTTTGAGTCTTCTGGAGGAAACGATCCATCTTCTTTAGAACTTCAAATAATCACTAAACACACTAAAATCACTAAAAAAGACCGTCCGGAATTGCTTAAAAATAGACCGTCGCTCCTCATTTCGGTCCTCACTGAGAAAAGGACCGACTTTCCCGCTCACGGTCCTTAAAAAGGACCGAGTTCCTGGAGTTCGGTCCTTTTGGAACTCGGTCCTGCCCACCTTTGTATATATATATATATATAGCAGAGCACTGCGCAGGAACCCGCATGGAAAATTTGCGGTGCGGTGCGGTGCGGATTACAAGCCCCGGGAGGTCCCCCGCATCGCTACAATCAACATGGAACTTCTCAATGAGCTTCTCAAGTTCCCGGAGCCTTTTCTTCGTGCAACTAAAGCCTGTGAAGGCCAGACAGAGCCTACCATCTTTCCTGGAGCAAAAGTTCACCCCCTACCTGCTTCACAAAACAGCCATCATCTTTAATCCAAAGCAAAAGAGTATGAGGGCTCTCTCGCCAGCAGACAGGAAGCTTGTATAACATGTTATATAAGACTTGTACGCATATACTCTTATATATATACTCTTGTATACTTTTACGTATATACTCTTGTATACTTTTATATTATATATGTTAAGCCTATACAAAGAAATATATACAAAAATATTGCCGTGCGGGAGCAGTGCGGATCCAATCGGTGTAACCACGCAGGGCTCTGATATACAATAAATAAATAAAATTTTATATATATATATATATATATATATATATATATATATATCCCCCTCCCCGCGGGCGGTCTTTCTGGGGTGGATCGCCCGCAGGCTCCTGCCTCCATGTGGCGAGGGGGGTCAGCCGCGGCTGGGGGCCCTGCCGGGTCCCCCGCCCGGTTGCGAAGTGGACTTTTAGCATACCCTGCTATCCTACAGCCCCCTCTTTCCTGTCTTCCCCTCTTTACCCTCTTCCTTGCCCCCTCTGTTTTTTCTGCTTTCTCTGTTCACTTCGCGCGCCCCGTGGGCTGCCGGGGCTGGTCGCTGGGGGTCTCGCTCCCATGGCCGGGGCCGGACTAAGTTGGCTGGTAGGGTGCCCAGGCCTGGGACCCTGGGGGGCCTTGGTCTTTGCTGCCGGCGGGGGAGAACTTTCGACGCTGCAAGGGCCCCTTTTGAAACGGGGGTACCTACATGAGACGAGGCACCCATCCCCCGCCGGCGTGCGCTTGGTCCCCTTGGGCCCCGGGTAATCGGTTCCCCGCGGCCCCGAGCGCGAAACAACAATAAAAATTTTCTTTATGGAAACACTTACAAATCTAATGGACCTCGTTGACGACCCGGCTTGTGCATCTGACCTCCCTCTGACTACCTCTTTGGACCTTGGGTCTGGTAAGGGCAGTCGGCAGCCCTCGCCCACCCCGTCTGCTCTTCTTGCCGACACCTCCTCTCCCTCTCTTCCCAGGCTCGTGGCGCCGCTGCCCGACCCCCGCCAGTGGCGGATGGACCTGCAGTGGACCCCCCGACCCCCGCCAGTGGCGGATGGACCTGCAGTGGACCCCCCGACCCCTGGATCCCCCCATATTCCACGTCCCGATAGGGACCCACCTGCTTTTTCGCCCTCAGGTGGGAAGCCCGCGGCCCCGGTCGCCTCCCACTCCGGTCGGGCCTCATCGCCCCCGGCCCCCTCGGGCCCTCGGCCCCTGGGGGACGTGGGACCCGACGTCGCCGTCCGCCTTTCTCGTCTCCCCGTCCCCTCGAAGTACCGGTGGTGTTTGGCCCGACGTCTTCGCTCGGCCTTAGGACGGTGGACAAGTTCCTCGTCCTCCGCCCCTCTCCTCCAAGCCCCTCCCCACTAACCATGAACGCCTCTTTCGAGCGATCCATGGGGTGACGGGGACGGCTTGTTTTGACCTTCGGCCTCAGAGGGATGGCTCCATTCTGATAAGGTCGCGTTCCTCTGTCGAAACCACCTCTCTGCTCGCTATCCCCAATGTCCTGGGCTGCGGGATTACGGTGTCCCCCCGCCTCAATCAGTGCCAGGGCACAATTTACGCTGCTCGTCTTCTACCCATCCCGGTGGAAGACCTCCAGATTGACCTCGCCTCCCAGGGTGTTGTGAGGGTGTACCGCTTTCCCGACAGATCGCGATCCCCAACCGCCCCTTCTCCTCGCCTGCTCCTCACTTTCGACTCACTGGTGCCCCCCGTTTCGGTATTCTGGGGCTTTGGTGAGAGACGAGCGTGTGAATTCTCAGTACGACCATACGTGCCAGATCCTACGCGCTGTTTTCAGTGCAATAGGTTTGGCCACGTGAGCAGCTCCTGCCGTCAGCCGGCCCCGTTGTGTGTCCACTGCGGCGGCCCTCCCCACCCCTTGCCCTGTACTGCTCCGCCTTCCTGCACCAACTGCCATGGACCATACCCTGCTTTATCCCGCTCTTGCCCGTCCTTCCTCTTTGAAAGGGAGGTTCGGGCCCTCTGTTCATCAGAGTTTCTCAGCGCTCGGGAGGCGCGGGACCGGTTGCGTGGCTGCGAGGCCCGGCGTGGTGCCTCGTACGCCGAGGCTCTCCGTTCCCGGACCCCGTCCTCACCGGCGGTTCCCAACGCGCCTCCACCCACCGTGTCCGCTACTCCCAGTCCATCCTCTGCCGCCCAGCGGACTCCTACCGCGGCTCCCCGTACTACCAGCGCGTCCCCACGTGCTCCCTCCGCGAACGCCGATGCTTCGTCGGCAACCCCCCCTGCCCCTTCTACGCCCTCTCCACCGGCGCCTTCGGCCACCCCCATTCCGGATCGTGACCCGCCGTCACCCATGCGGGCCGCAAGCGCCGCGCCAGTGGTGACCCCGAAAGGTTCGAAGCCATAAGCCTCGCATCACCTTCCTCTCCCAAACACAAACGCCCCCTTCGCCCTACCGCCCCGGTGTCCTCACCGTCCCCACTGCGCAACCGTTATGCACGCTCCCCCCTGGGGTCCCCGACGGCCCTCGTGGTGGGGGCTGAGATACACCCCTCTCCGGCCCGGTCGATGGACCCACTGGAGGGGGAACTCGCCCGCCTGGTCGGCGTGGGTGGGACGTGCACGCCCCCGCGCTTGACCCGCCCCATCTCTCTCCTCGACCTGCCAATGCCTCTGGGTGAGGTATTATTTTCCACTCCCCCTCGTAGTCCTGCCTCCCCCGCACCTCCGGTGAAGGGAGGGGCATTCTGGATACCTCTCACATCCCCTTCTCTGCATCGCTCTCCCCCGGACGTCCGGGAGACTCCTCTTCTGGAGGACTTGCCGGCGTCTGGTTCCACATCGCCCCCTCGTCGGGGTGACCCTCGCCTTCGCCCTCGTTCGGCGTCCCTCGCTGAACTCCGGGGCTTTCCGATTCCCTCTTTAATCTCGGGCCGCCCGATCGGCCCACCCACCCCATAACCATCCTTTACGCTGACTTTCCTACCCCTCCCTATACCTCGCTCCTGCAGTGGAACATCCGCGGGCTCCTGGTAGGCCTCGAGAGTCTCTCCTCTCTCCTGGCCTCCAGGTGTCCGGCGTGTTTCTGCCTTCAGGAGACGATTCTGGGATCCCGTTCCCTCCCTCGAGTGTCCGGTTACTGCGGGCTCCCTTCCCCGCCTCTCGATGGGGCGGGGAGGGGGGGCGCCGCGGTCTTCGTGCACCGCTCCGTCCCTTTCCGCCCCCTCCCGCTCCGTACAGTCCTGCAAGCTGTGGCCGTGCGCCTTTCTTGGGGCGCCAGCTCACGGTCTGCTCTCTTTACCTCTCCCCTAACGTACGCCCTCCACCCGATTCTCTCCGTGACCTAATTCTTCAGCTTCCCCGCCCTTTCCTGATTCTCGGGGACTTCAACAGTCCCCCCGGGACCCCCGGCCTGGGGGACGTTTGCTCCACCTTTCTCTCCGGGACCCTTCTCTCCCTTATGGACGAGCTCGAGTTCACCTTTCTGAACGATGGCTCCCCAACCTGCCTTCACTCGGCCCACGACAGTTTCACCTGTATCGACCTTTCCCTGGTTTCCCTCGAAATCGTGACGGAGTTCACCTGGGAGGTCCTGCCGGATTCTTCCGGCAGTGACCATTTCCCAGTGTGTCTTACCCCGACCCGTCTCCTCCCCCCACCTCCCGCCCCTCTGTTCGCCCGAGCAGACTGGGCCTCATACGCGAGGGGCACGGCGATCTCGCCATCAATTCCTGCCTTTCCCTCCGTCAGTGAGGCCCTCGCCTTCCTCGAGAGTAAGATCCTCTCGGCTGCCGCCAGTTGCATCCCCCGTACCTCTGGCTCCCCCAGGCCGCGAAGCGTCCCATGGTGGACCCCAGAGTGCTCCCATGCCGTTCAGGAGCGGCGCCGTGCCGGCCGCCGCTTCTACCGGACCCGCCAGCTGGAGCACAAGATAGAGTTTCAGCGCCTGAAGGCAGTGGCCCGTCGGGTCCTGAAACTGGCCCGGCGTACCTCCTGGCGGAGTTACGTGTCCGGGATCTCCTCCTCGACTGCCCCCTCGACTGTTTGGCGCAAGGTGCGTAGCTTTGAGGGGACCCGTGTCCCCCCTCGACCCCCGGTGCTTCGGGTCGGGGACGACGAGTTCGTCTCCGATCCGGAGGCCGTCGCGAACGCACTCGCGGCGCACTTCGCAGCCATCTCCAGTTCCGATTCCCCCCATTCCCGCCGCGACCCACCGGATTTTCCACCTCATAGGGATGACCCCTATAATCACCTCTTCCGCATGACGGAGCTTCGGGAGGCCCTCCGCCCCCGACGCTCCTCCGCACCCGGCCCCGATAATATCCCCTATGACTTGTTACGGCACCTCCACCCCTCTGCTCTCAGCTTTGTACTGGACCTCTATAACCGGATTTGGTTGGAGGGTTCATTCCCGGACCGATGGCGTGAGTCCATCGTCGTCCCCATCCCGAAGCCCGATAAAGACCCCTCACTCCCGTCGAACTATCGCCCCATTTCCCTGACATGCTGCGCCTGCAAGGTTATGGAGGCGATGGTCGCCTCGCGGCTGTCCTTACTCTGGAGGCGAGTGACCAATACCCTGCTACCCAGGCTGGTTTCCGGCGCTTCCGGTCTACCACCGACCCCCTCCTCCTCCTTAGCCACGACGTGCAGGAGGCTTTCTCCCGGCGTCACTTTGTACTCGCCGTCTTTTTCGACCTCCAGAAGGCCTACGATACTACTCGGCGGAGCGCGGTCTTTGACTGCTTACGCTCCCTGGGTTTCGTAGGCTTTCTCCCCCTCCTTTATTTATAACTTCTTGTCCGCCCGTTCTTTCCGCGTCCGCATCGGTTCTACCCTCTCTGACCGCTTTCCGTTGGAGGAGGGTGTCCCTCAGGGTAGTGTCCTTAGCGTCCTGTGTTTCTCACTAGTGATGAACACAGTCGCTACGGTCCTGCCTACTTCCGTTCGTAGCTCCCTCTATGCCGATGACCTGGCTATCTATTGCTCTGGCCGCCTCCCGTCTTTGGCTGAACGTCGACTCCAGCTAGCCATCAACGCGGTGGTTCGCTGGGCGTCCTCGGTTGGCTATGCTTTCTCACCCTCTAAGTCTTCCAGTATGCTTTTCCGTCCTCGGCGCCTCCGTCTGTCGCATACCTTCGCCCTTACCCTTGCCGGCACTCCTCTTCCCCTCGTCCCATCCGTTCGATTCCTGGGTATGACCCTCGACGAATTTTTCGGTTGGGTTCCACACCTTAGGCGGTTGCGGCAATCATCTCGCCGCACCCTCTCCCTTTTGAGTCACCTGTCCCACATGACCTGGGGGGCGGACAGGCGTACTCTGCTGCGCCTGTACACCTCCCTGGTGCAATCCCGCATCGACTACGGCTGTGTGGTCTACAGCTCCGCCTCCTCTCCGGCACTCCGTATGCTGGATCCTCTTCTCCACCGTGGCCTTCGCCTGGCGTCGGGTGCCTTCCGCTCGTCCCCTGTCGCTAGTCTTCAGGTGGACTGCGGACACCCCCCCTGCCCCTTCGCCGGGGCCTTCTCATGGCGAAGTGTTACCTTCGCATCTGCCGCCTCCCGAGTCCCTACTCTTCTCCGCGATCTCCCAGGCGCTACCCCGGCCTGACACGTGGCATTTCGCTGCCTCCCTGGCCGACGTCTTTTCGTCCCTGGGGATCCCCCCACCCTCTATTCTGCCGTTCTCCTTCGACCTGTCGCCCCCCTGGCTGACCACCCCTATCTGCCGCTGCCAGGCGCTCCGTGGCCTGCGTAAGGAGTCTCCTCCTACCGTCCTCCGGTCTTCTTTTCTGGCCCATCTTCCCGTACACTCGGACGATGTTCCCGTCTACACCGACGGCTCGCGCTCCCCTGCAGGTGTCGCGGCCGCCGTCTTCTCTCCGTCGCTGTCACCTACCTCCCGGGGTATCCCCCTGCCGGTTCAGGCCTCCATCTTTTCCGCGGAGCTCTTTGCCCTTCTGGAAGCCCTCCGTCTGGTATCGGGTTTTTCGCGGTCTTCCTGTACCACTTTTCGGACTCGCTGAGCGCCCTTCAAGCGCTCGAGCGCTATGATTCCCCGGACCCCCTCGTACGCATTATTCAACAGGAGTACCATGTCCTGCACACCGTTCACCGGATCCGGGTCACCTTCTGCTGGGTTCCTGCCCATGTCGGTGTTTCCGGTAATGAGGCGGCTGACCGCACAGCCCGGTCCGCCGCCTCGATGCCTCCCCTCCCCCGCCCGCTCCCCTTCTCTGACTATGTGCAGGTCTTTCGGTCCCTCTACGACCGCATATGGCAGCAGTCCTGGGACGATGCCACCGGAAATAAACTCTGGTCCATCCGCCCCCGCCTGTCATATTGGGCGTCCTCTTTCCACCGCTCCCGACACAAAGAGGTCGTCCTTGCGCGGCTTCGCATCGGCCATACGCGCCTCACGCACGGCTATCTTATGTCCCGGCAGGAGGCTCCTTTGCGCCTCCTGCCAGTCGCCCCTCACCGTCTTTCACATCCTTGTGGAATGCCCCACCCTGTCGTCAGTACGTCGTCGCGCCTTCCCGTTCCTCTCTGATTTCCCCCTCCCCGATCGTTTACGTCTTATGCTCGCTGAGAGCCCTCTCTTCTCGCTTGACCGTCTTTTCCTTTCCTCTCCCAATCTCGCCTCCTCTCTGAGCTTTAGGTGACTTCTCACCCGTCGTCCGCGGTCCTCCCACTTCTAGTGCCTTTCCCCCGTCTCCGTTTCTCTTTCTCATATTCTGCTTCGCCATGATATCCGCTAGCGTATAGCGGGAAATGGCGGTAAACGCCCCAATACAAAAAAAAAAATAAATATAATATATATATTATATATATATATATATATATATATATATATATATATATATAATATTTAGGAGAAATCCACTGACAAGGAGGAATGTAAATGCCATGAAAAGTCTTCTTTAATGCGCAACGTTTCGAGCAATACGCTCATCATCAGGCTAGATAATAACAATATGAAATTAGAATCAATAAATAAATGTGAACAAGACAAAATAATTTCCATAAAACCTATTCAGTAAAAGCAAATTTTAAAAAGACTAAAAGAAGAGGGTTAAATTCAAAGTTATAAAATTACATATAAAATTAACCAGAAATTTAAAAAGCTATTTTTAAATTACATATAGTAAATTTGAAATTAGTACACTGGAATAATTAACACTAATACGATGGAATAATTAACACTACGAACCTTTCAATGCTGGTTCCGAGGCGCGAGTAATTTAAAACAAAACAAAACAGGAAACAAGCTATGGGTTGGGCGTTGGAGTTATAAGTTAGGGGAGGGGGGATTATAAAAAATTGGGGAGGGGGGTTTTAAAAAATTTAGAGGGACAGCTGAGGAATCCACGTTTAGAGAAGGGGTCAATGTTTTAATATAAAGAGATTCCAAAATTCTAAGTGAGTTAGGACAAGAATTACAACCGAGAATTTTAAAATTATCTAAAGTGACATCAGTTTTACATTTTATACTGTGTTCCCGAATACTGGAGGCTTCTTTTTTATTTAAAATTTTACCTGTTCGGCAACTTATTCCCATATGCGAATAAAATCTAGTCCTGAGGGAGCGCACGGTGCTGCCAATGTAAGTACCAAGGAGACACCTTGGGCAGGTAAATAAATATACAACACCGCTACGCAACGAATCAGGAGTTCGATCCTTCGCAATGTTATTTTACTTTCAATAATAAGGTTTACCAACAAATTGATGGTGTTGGGATGGGATCACCCGTCGGACCTCTTTCA
Organism: Bathynomus jamesi; assembly: GCA_023014485.1. NCBI lineage: Eukaryota > Metazoa > Arthropoda > Malacostraca > Isopoda > Cirolanidae > Bathynomus > Bathynomus jamesi. The sequence continues at coordinate 732,568 of JAJOZX010001810.1, forward strand.
GCTGATTTTTTTATGACTCATTTAGAAAGTGTAATTTTTAGACAATCTCCCACCCATTGTAAACCAATTTTCTATCGACGCTTCGTTGATGACTCGATAGCTGTTTTTGATAATGCTGCACAAGCGCAACAATTTTTTTAACTTCTTAAATTCTCTGCACCCCAATATAACTTATACAATGGAAACTGAGAAAAATGGCTCCCTTCCCTTTTTAGATCTTTTAATTTCGAAAGAGGTGATTCTATTACTACATCAGTTTACAGGAAACCCACTTTTACTGGTTTGGGCATGAATTTTCTTTAGTTTTACTGATTTTCTATAAGATGTCGTGTATTAAAAACTCTCTTGTTCAGAGGATATAATTTGACCTCTAGTTTTACCTTACTAAACGATGAATTTAATAATTTAGATCATATTTTACCAATAATGTTTTCCTGTCAATATGTAGATAAACTAATAAGATCTTTCTTAAATAATGTTTATAGCCCTCAACTTTCCTGTATTTCAGTGCCTAAAGATATAAAATATTTCCTGGTACCTGAATGGGTCCCATGAATAAAGAATTTAAACTTAAATTCACAAAGTTGTTAAGAAAATTTTTTATCATACTTATTTTCGCATTATATTTATTAACAAAATGTCTTTAGGTAGCTTTTTCTCAGCGAAGGATCGAACTCCTGATTCGTTGCGTAGCGGTGTTGTATATTTATTTACCTGCCCAAGGTGTCTCCTTGGTACTTACATTGGCAGCACCGTGCGCTCCCTCAGGACTAGATTTTATTCGCATATGGGAATAAGTTGCCGAACAGGTAAAATTTTAAATAAAAAAGAAGCCTCCAGTATTCGGGAACACAGTATAAATGTAAAACTGATGTCACTTTAGATAATTTTAAAATTCTCGGTTGTAATTCTTGTCCTAACTCACTTAGAATTTTGGAATCTCTTTATATTAAAACATTGACCCCTTCTCTAAACGTGGATTCCTCAGCTGTCCCTCTAAATTTTTTATAAACCCCCCTCCCCAATTTTTTATAATCCCCCCTCCCCTAACTTATAACTCCAACCGCCCAACCCATAGCTTGTTTCCTGTTTTGTTTTGTTTTAAATTACTCGCGCCTCGGAACCAGCATTGAAAGGTTCGTAGTGTTAATTATTCCATTGTATTAGTGTTAATTATTCCAGTGTACTAATTTCAAATTTACTATATGTAATTTAAAAATAGCTTTTTAAATTTCTGGTTAATTTTATATGTAAATTTTTATAACTTTGAATTTAACCCTCTTCTTTTAGTCTTTTTAAAATTTGCTTTTACTGAATAGGTTTTATGGAAATTATTTTGTCTTGTTCACATTTATTTATTGATTCTAATTTCATATTGTTATTATCTAGCCTGATGATGAGCGTATTGCTCGAAACGTTGCGCATTAAAGAAGACTTTTCATGGCATTTACATTCCTCCTTGTCATTGGATTTCTCCTAAATATTAAATTGAAGCTTTGTAGAAGCAAACCGCATGACTATATATATATATATATATATATATATATATATATATATATATATATATGTTTGTGTAGAGCAAGCCTGAGGTAGTACGTACAATAATCTGTTAATAAAATAAAAAAGATTAGGAGTTTGTGAAGGAGTTTGGTTAACGGACCTAACGTATCTATACTACACATGACAGAAGCCCTTTTCCAGCACCCCCTAAAATCGATTTCAGGACCCCCTGGGGGTGCTAGCACCCCAGGTTAAGAAACGCTGCACTAAATCATCATAATACATGAAACCATTCTTATTTCCTGAGTACGCATGACAAATATTGTTTAATAAATAGCTGCTACTGATTGGTAAACTCAATTAAAGTATTACAATGCAAAAGTGGTCATCTAGGCGTAAGTAATTGGTTACCCCAATTCTAAAAGGGTATTTTATCATTGAACAATAAAAAAAATTACCGTTCTCTTAACCTTTTAAGCCCTGAATTTTTTGTAGGGTTGTTATGAATGCGTGTATTTGAAACGTTAGCGATTTGTACCTTTCGTCCTAAAAGGGTTAAATATACAACCATTTCCTGGATTTCCCGGGATCCCGGGAATTGGCTTCATTTTTCCAGGAATTCCCGGGATTTCCCGGGATGAAGAAAGCTGCATACAAGGAGAAATCCTAGTAGCTACCCGTGGTTCGGATCCCGCGTGAAAACTGTAGGTCCTCTCCGTCATATGACCTTAGATGTCGCGAAGGAGGTTAAACCACCTCCTCATTATACAGGGTGGACCAAAAGTTTATTGCCCCGAAAAGTTTAGAATGCGTCTGGGCAACATACTTTTGGGCCACCCTGTATTTGTTGAACGATCGTCTGAAATGAGTGCCACCTTTTTTTTTTTTGTTTTTGTCGAAGACCGACCATAAAAAAAATAACCAATTGACGAACTGATGTTTACGCTATAGAAACGGAAGAGGTACTATACTCGTGTTGTTATATACCCCCGTGTTTCTTAGATTATCTCGCATTATCCGGCTTTACACTATAATTTGGGTTTATTGTGTAGTTTTGAGTTTAAAAAACGGAATTACGAACTATAAATTGATCTGTTTTGTCGCATGTTGTTAACCTGCCTGGATCTCGTCAATGAGTCCGACGGGGTCGTGTATGGACGTATCGATTTGATGTTCGTTCGGATCCAAGAGATGTCGAGACCATTGCGTCCTTTGTCTTAACGGACGTTTCAGTGACATACAAAAGTCGGATCTTGTTTCAACAAAGAACGGGGCATTTAATGCATTTTAAGTGCAATAACTGTCCTGAAATAATAATTTAGGGAAAAGGCAATAACGTGGCAAACCAAGAACTGTTGGAACTTGAACCCGCCTCGCGTGGATTCAATCATTGCTTCTACCAGTCACGCAATCCAGAAGTTGAAGGCAGTTGAAGGGAACGAAGTATGGTCAAACAGCGTAAATATTGGTCTTGCTTAAACGAGCTCTTTTGTCGGGGGGGGGGGGGGGGGGGGGTCTGGATGGCGTGATTCGTAGGAACGTTGACTCTGAAAACACGCTATGTGGGTTCGAATCCCACTAGTCCAAAGTTCCTCAAGAACGGTATTTAAGTGATAAAATTACTCTTATATACTCGTGTGTGTGATAGATAGATATATATATATATATATATATATATATATATATATATATATATATATATTATATATATGGGCGTAAATTATTATTCATGAATGTTCAAATAGGCCGTGCCAATTTCCTTTGCTTTAATTAAATTGTAGATGTTCTGTATCCTTTCGTCCATATATTTCCTGTTGTATACGAGAGTCTATTATTGCGACTTGTCTTGCTTCACGTTACTTGCAAACACGGTGATTACAACCATGGTTCGTTGCGTGTGGACCTGTCTCTGCTATTCTTTTATTTTTGCTTTAATATAACCTTAAATGAGTTAAGTTCTAGATTTGTTCCACTGTATTACTGGAACGTAGTCCCTAAGGCATTAGAATATTGTTTGATAATTTTTATAATTAGGATAGAGGTATTTTTTAATGTTACTGTTATGTTTTGCTTAAGACTTGTGTGTGTGTGTGTGTACATTATCCACGAAGTCGGTAATTTGATAGTGAAATAGTCCGAATACAGTAGTGACATAAATGCCAGTATTTTGCCATATTTCTCACCACAACTGCTTAGGCAAGATAATGAATATAGGGCTTAGGTTTGTGTATATCGTTATAAAAATGTAGGACATCGCTACAGAAATTATTATTAGGACAACTGCGAGTAATTGAACTTTCTTTAAAACAAATTTCCATCTTTGTGCAAGAATATCTTAGGGTCGAAGTATTTTAAGCTTATGTTAGAGGTTAATACCTATTTTCCTGAACTTTGTAAGAAGTGTTTTAGTGAAGATAGGAGCTTCAACTATATTAATTAGGTCCCCTAATATGAATGATGTGTATTAAGCCTATATAGAAAAATCAATTTGCTTTATAATCATAGTCCTTTTACAGATTTGATTTTAATACTTAAAGTTTGTGGTAAAGATTGGGAAGACAATTGTATTTTCAGAACATTTGGTTAAACTTTTTCTCCTCTTTCTCTAAAGGTGAACTTGGAACCAAACGTTTTTGCTCTGCAAGAGATTTTGGTAACTATTGTGAGATGGTGCGCAGACCAGGCGATGAAAGGCAATACCGCGCGTGCATCTATACATGCTCTGATCATAACTGCAACACTGCATCTTCATCTCGATTGTCTTACGTTACCATGGTTTCTAGTTTGGCTGCCTCTATTAATATTATCCGTAAAGTTTTGTAAAGAGAACCTTTAATATGGAAGACGCAAAATTATCATCATTCTTACACGTAAGTAATGAAGTTTTTTTGTTTGTTTGTTAGTGATTATTATAAGTTGTAAATTTTCATACTGCCAGGCCTGTTTGGTGGAACTGGAGGAGTAAGTTTCATTATATTCTTGCATGAATGATAACAGTTGATTACGATTTGCAGTACTAAAGAAAACCCAATAACTTCCCTTGCGTTAATTTTCTGTAGCTATATCAATACTGTAATCTTGGTAATAGTATGCTCATACCACTTAAAATTGGGCGCAAAATTGGGGTAGCTGACTTTAACGAAGTTATTTTTTTTCTTTTTTCAGAAGTTTCACTCTTCCAACAGAACTAAGATTGTATCCTTGGACCATTCACATATCAAAGCGACGTGACACTTATGTACTGACAAGCTTTGTTTTCGGCTTCTTAAGTCTTCACATGGAAAAGCAGACACGTCAGTGACGTGTTCTCTCCCTGCGGTTGTGTTTAGCCATGCTCCAATTGTTTCATGTACATTACCAGATAATAGACCCATCGTGCTTCATTCATAATTTTATCGCCGTTTGTAACCAAACGGTTGTCCAAAGATAAGGGCTACGATTCCTCGTACCATTCCAGTTGACTATTTCGGGGGATTTTGATCCATGTAAATAGTGTTTTAAGGTCTGATACTTTTTCTTCCAAGCCATTTAAAATGAAAAAGTAAAATTATGAATTCTTATACACAAGATAACAAAGTAATGTATATAGATGAAGTAGAAAATAGAAAACCAAAGTCTGTATGCAAGATACTGCGTGCACTGTAATCTCAAGATAAATTCTCCTCGTGGTATGACGATTCTTTTGGCTCTGAATTTAACCTGGAACGTACAGTTTTCTCATTACAAATAGTTGTAATCAGATTCGCTGTTCATCCTCTCTGTTGTGTGCGACTAAGGCGTAACTTTACGCGAGATATACTAAAATTTGAAGGAGCTTCACAGAATACAGTTTTGAACTCTGAACGAAAATAGAACTTAACATTCATGAGCGAGGAAAGTTCCTAATAAGCCCCCCGAGTTATCCACCTCGTCATACAGTCCAATTGGTCGAGTTATAAAAATTTACTTCCCATAGAGATTTGTTTATTTCAAAATTATATCATCGTATAATCTATCTGTGCGCGTGATGTCCAAAAGAACCGATGTTGAAAGCAAGTGGTTCATTAAGAAATTGCAACTTATTCGAGTCTTCCCTTCATAATTAAAAAACTAAAATTGGTGTGTTTACAATTCAGAAGTTGAATTTTTCTTTGATCGTCTACGTTGTTCATTATGATGAATATTTTCATACGCGGGTAGAGTTTTATTTTTTAACTTTTTACAATTACCTAATGACTGACTGCTTACTAAGTTGTACTATTAATAGAACAGAATTAGTACGGATCTTATTTTAGCGTTAAGGCATTATTTTATACTTAATGACGTGATGAAACGCAGCCCACTTTTCATACGAATACAGTACAGACTAGTTTCTTGTCCCGACAACTTTATGAAAAGTACTGCACCACCAGTTAACATTAAAGTGAACTGGAAATAGCGTAACAATGCTACAGCATCAATGTACAAGAAAAACGCAATGAACTTATTTAATAAATCCTCAGAATGAATATATTAAAAAAAAATATATTTTAACTGGAAAAGGTTCTGTGCGATAACGTTAAATTAAGTTATTCCATAACTTCAATAGCTAAGGTTTCTCCTGTTCTTATAAAATACCCTTTAGACCTTTCCTGAGTTTGTGAGAGGGAGAGACCCAGACGTTTCTAAACCCGGTAGAGGGAATGGGTATATATATATATAAATAATTTTTTTTTTTTATCATTATCCTCTTCATTAGAGTTCCTAATATATCGTATGACTAATTCTGATTGGTTTTTCAATTGTCAGTCTCTCATTAGACTTTCCTTTTAAAATTTTTGCAGTATTAATGATGATAATTATTGAAGGTTGTCTAAATGAGTTAAATTCTCCGAATTCGTTTTTTAATAAAACCATTGCGTATAAAACGTGTAACTTCATTGGAAGTTGAAAATTTCGTTACAGTTTGCTGCTGTACAAGGGGAAAGTGCTTTGTTGAAATGAACAATCTATTCAAAAAATTGTAAGGAACATAGGAGTTCCATGAAAAGACTCCGTAAACTGATTGTACCATTGGTTCCAATAGTTGGGCCCCACCTACTTTACAGTTCACTGTATATCGACTAAATTGGAGCCGATAGTACATCATAATGTACCGCCGTGGAAACAAATTCGCCCAAAAAATTGTCTTCCTCTGTAGTTGTACATATTACTACTATTTCATATGAGGAGTTTAACTGGTTATTGAAGACGAAGAAAATTTTATAAATAATTTTACTTTTGTCTGTATTCGTCTAATCATTATTGAACTGTATAACTTAGTTTTAAAATTGTAATATTTAGCGAAGTTTTTTAACTCTAAAAATTATAATATTTATCAATCTATTCGAAGTTTTTTAATAAATTTAGTGTTTTGTAAAAGTTAAGGAAATAATGACACTTATATACGAACTGTAGATTACAGTTATGTAGCCTATATCTTCAAATATTTCTAGTTACTGAAGCGTTTTATATATATAATTTTAATAATAAATTTGTAGTTGTAGATATATTTTTAATAAATGAGTAATGATGTACCTTTTATTTACCTTTGTGCAGTTCTTGATTTTAAAGAAATTGGTTTGCGGTATTACGTTAGTGTGTGAAACTCGTCATTTCACGTAATGGTCGTAACCCCCTTAATCACAGTCATTACCTAACCTTACCTTACCTTACCTTCACGAAGTGATTAAGGTTTGTGCGTATTACGTGAAATAACTGGTTTCACACACAATTTTATACTTTTGATATAGGGTTTTGGAAAAAAATCGGTGTACACCACGACCACTTATGTATGGTTACGGTGCACAGCGACTTTCCCATTACCCTGTAGATTTTTTTTTGGAAATTCGCTAATAATAATAATTAGAGTGAGGAAAGTTTTGTTTACATCATTTCTATCCTATAATAAATACTGAAATTTAGGCATCTGCAATACTTTTGAAATGTAACGCAAAATCTAAGTGAAATTACTTAAATTATTTTAGTCGCAATGTAAAAGGGTAGACACAGGAATAGACCGGAAATGTTATAGAAAGCTTTTTTTTTTTAACCTAATTTAACCTGACTTAAGCTAATCTAAAGGTGATTTTCATAGTTCATATAATAATAATATATATATATATATATATATATATATATATATACACAGGGTGTTTGAAAACTTTCTGAACAAATTGTAATGGGGATAGGCAACACCAAGACAAACCCTTTTCGTCTATAAGTGTATGTCCGCTGACGTCACCATTCGGCGCGAGAGGGCGCCGCTGCAATTGGCTAAAAGGTGAAGTGGGCTAGACTCGCGCTTGCCGCGGGCATTCTTAAATCGGACGTAGTACGCGTAACATGGAGCGCTTCACGACTACTGAGATGGCTGACATGCATATGGTGTATGGGGCTGCCAATGGAAACGGAAGAGCTGCTGTGAGGTTGTACCGACAGCGCTCCCCAAACAGACGTGTGCCAAACCACCAAACGTTTGCGCATTTGCATCGGCGATAGCGATTCTTGCTACGAGGTCTTCTTCTGAGTAAATGGGAGTCTCGTACACGAGGTTCTTCATGTGTCCCCACAGGAAGAAATCGAGGCATGTTAAATCGGGCGATCTCGGTAGCCAGGCTACGGGCCCACCCCGGCCTATCCATCGGTCCCCAAAAGTGGCGTTCAGATAATCCCGCACATCGTTGCTGGAGTGTGCTGGGGCCCCGTCGTGTTGAAACCACATTCGTCTACGAATAGCTACGGGAACATCTTCCAGCAGTTCCGGCAACGTTTCTTCAAGAAATATCCGATAAACCCGCCCGTCGAGTCGGGCAGGTACGGCCCAATCAACTTGCCATGGACGATACCCGCCCAAACATTGACGGCGAACCATTCTTGATGAGCATGCACCCGTGTAGCATGTGGATTTGCGTGCGCCCACACGTGAGAATTGTGCATGTTAAACACACCCTCACGTGTGAAACAGGCCTCATCTGAGAACAGCACATAAGCCGGAAAATTAGGCTGCACCGCTGTCTGCTGCAGAAACCAGCGTGCGAATTCCACACGAAGAGGGTAATCCCGAGGTTGTAATGCCTGGACTCTCTGACGATGAAACGGATGTAACTGCTGCTCGTGCAACACTCTCCAGACCAGGTCGTGGTTCACACCGAGGATACGTGCAACACCTCGCGTGCTTGCGCTTGGATTGTCCTCAAATCGCCGTAGGATTTCTTCTTCCATGTCAGGAGTGCGCACGTTTCTCTCCCGACCAGTGTCATGCATGTTTGCATGGAATGTTCCAGTTTCTCGCAGTCGCCGATGCAAATGCGCAAACGTTTGATGGTTTAGCACACGTCTGTTTGGGAAGCGCTGTCGGTACAACCTCTCAGCAGCTCTTCCGTTTCCATTGGCAGCCCCATACACCATATGCATGTCAGCCATCTCAGCAGTCGTGAAGCGCTCCATGTTACGCGTACTACGTCCGATTTAAGAATGCCCGCGGCAAGCGCGAGTCTAGCCCACTTCACCTTTTAGCCAATTGCAGCGGCGCCCTCTCACGCCGAATGGTGACGTCAGCGGACATACACTTATAGACGAAAAGGGTTTGTCTTGGTGTTGCCTATCCCCCATTACAATTTGTACAGAAAGTTTTCAAACACCCTGTATATATATATATATGGATGAATTTCATACAAACGAGTAAAATGAATGAATGATGCAAACTCAAGGAAAAAAAAATTCCCTGACGAGGTGCATTGTTGAATACACGCAAGGCCTTTGAATCATTTTCTCTTTCCTTGTGGATTTGCATCATATATATGTTTACTCGCAAAATTGATATTCTCGAATATTGAGTAGGCAACATCACCTTGTATATGAAAGTCCTTCAGATAAAATTAGGTTTTCATTATTGTGAAATTTAATTAGCCTTTCCTGATTGTCAATACGAGATTTTAATTAACTTATTTCATCTTCTATTTACTTGTCCGTTCTCCCAATTTGATATTTCATAACTGCAGGACCCAAGTATTATTAGTTGACTTCACTGCAAACCCTAATCAAAATTACTTGGAGTGTGTAATATTGCTTATTTTGTAGACTTTATTAGATATTCTCTGCATCTGGTTTGTTTGTCTATCTATATAATTTTGAATTGCAAGGAATATTTATTTTTGGTGCTAGTATCCCCAATGACTATATATATACTGTCTTGTTACATATACTGAAGTACTGTACTGAATTTTAAAACTTTTATTACGATGATCTGGAGAGAATACAAATTTATCAGTGGACTTTGAATTTAATTTAGAAATATGTAAAATAAATCGGTGTAACTGTGGTAGTGTTCTAACTACAGGAAGTAGTTAGTACGAAAAGGGGGTCCTTCGACTTTGGGACGATAATGCATTTCCATCGATTTTACCACTGGGTTCCCTTCAATTACAGGAGTTACCCTTCGAGTTTTACAGTTTCCTTCTCTTTTCCTCTCATCATCGGGTTTAGTTTTCTCGTCTACAGCTTTCGACATCCTTCTGGAACAAAAGTTATTATAAGAATTTTAAAAAGATAATACAAGCTTTTTATAATATGTAGTGTGTGCTGTAACTTTGACCTAAAGTGGCATTTATGTATGATATATCGAGAACACATTCTTCAGGTTGTTACTCTTAAACCATTTCGGAGACGCTAAGTCCAATTTTAGTTTAATTCTCGCTAAATCATTAACTGGAAAACGTATCGGCTATTAGACCATTCTGGAGACCCACTGATAGGCCGCGCCGCCTTCATGAGAAGAGTGGTAATGAGCATCTAGTAAATAATTCGTGATTAGGGCCGAAAAGTGGCACAGCGCTCACGCCAAATAATGTGGCCCACTGCGTTAACTGCCCGATTATTACAACCAGCACCATCGGGAGTCGAACCCCCGACCTCAGCCTTCATTTCAGTTACATGAAAACTTGCCTACCTAAGCTACAGACGCTGGCATATACTTAAAAAAATTATATATATATATAATTATTGGGTTTGTTTAACCTCCTTCGCAACATCTAAGGTCATATGACGGAGGGGACCTACAGCTTTACGTGGGATCCGAACCACGGGTCGCTACATAATCTGGACGCGGAGGACGGTCTCCCATCCAACTACTACCCAGACCCAATGTCGCTTAACTTCGCTGATCAACTATATATATATATATATATATATATATATATATTTTGTGTGTGTGAGACAACCACGTGACTCACCACTTGTGTGGTTGAACGGTATCCCATGTTTGTGCCATTAGAAGTTCGCTCTGAGAAGCGAATATCCCTTAATTCGTTTCCTCAGAGTACACAATTGTGACAATCAACGGTTTAGATTATTTTAGATTTTTTATCGGAATTATTCCCGTTTTTTCCTTTTCACAATTGTCATGGAAACCATGGTAATTAATCTCAACCCCATTCACCAACATATAAATCTCATCAGATTATGCATGCCCATTGAATATAGCATAGTTTAAATCCTTGTTTGTACTTCGTTACTCATTTACTTTGTTCACTCCAAAATACGCCTAACTCATTAATTATTATTACTGTATATAAGAGTATATATTTAATTAATAATTTTACTCTTGTACCATAGCTATGAACCCTCCGTTACCGTGTCCCTCAAATTTATTTCCCCTATTATGACTTACACATCCGAATTACATAACTATAATGTATTAAGTAATAATAAGTATGAATTAACATGTATAATGTGTTGGACTGTGACGTCATAAAATAAATTACTTACTCGCATTTATCATTCCTTGAATACTAAATCTTCAAACTGACACCTTTAGTATGCAATGTATGATAACTTCCCCCATAGTTTGATATACAAGTCATTATTTATCTATGGTGTCTCGCGTATCGCCCCTTATAATATTCGTGTCATTTAGCTATCTATTGTCTGTTGATATTAAGGCGTTGCACGAGGTTCTCTTGATGCTGACGCAAATATCCAAATTCA